>VZTB01010303.1:208328-226461 GCA_013397245.1 Thryothorus ludovicianus | reverse complement strand
CTCCGCAGGCGCTCCGGGCTCCGCAGGCGCTCCGGGCTCCGCAGGTGCTCCGGGCTCCGCAGGCGCTCCGGGCTCCGAGCGTGCCCGGCCGCGGGAAGCGCTGCTGGGCACCGGGAAGCGCAGGGAAATCCCGCGGGCAGCGGGGCGGCTGGACGGGCAGGGATTACCACACTCCGGCTCAGGAGCGGCGGAGTGACGCAGGCTGAACGCGGGAGGGGAAATCCAACCCCGCTGCAGAGTAACCCCCGGCATGTGCAGCCCGGGGTTCTGCGAGCGGGAGGGGAGAGCCCGGAGCACCGTGTGCCCCTCCTCCTGCCGCTGTCCCACTGTCCCCAGCTCCAGGGAACAGCCGCCCTGCAGGGTCCGGCCAGCTGCAGCACAATGCACTCGGCTCCATCCCTGAGCAGTTGCGATGCCCGAGGACCGGGAGCCCCCGGAGGTGCTGAGCACCGACAGAACCCCCCGTGCCCCTGGCGAAACTCTGGGCTGGTTTGAGGCATCCCAGCGCTCCTGAAATCAGGGGGTTTACGGCAGTGTGGAACAATGGGCAGAAGCATTCAGACTTGCATAAATTGCACTTCCTTACGAAGGAGCCCAAGGGCTCACAGGGCTGGAAAGCACAAGAATGAAGCCTACATACAATGATCTGCAGCTTTTATTGCATTTTCTAATTCTTTCCCTCTTCAGCTGGCTCTTCCACTGTGACATTTACATTAGCACACCAAAGGAATTCCCAGCTGTATTCCCAAACATTGTGACAGCACAGGCCAGGAAAAAGTTACAGGAGATAACATGACAGAGGAGGAAAACAACAAAAAAAAAGCCACTCAAAAAAAAAACCACCCCTCACAGATCCACATGCCTACAGAATTTCAGTGGGATGGAAGACAAGATCCAAGTGGAGCTGACATGTTTTACTTCCTGAGAAATCATTATTTCTTAGCTGTTGTGGCCACGGCACTACCCCAGCTCTGGTTTCCAGCTCAGCTCCCCACGGTCATGGCTGAAATCACCACTCTGAATTCTCTAGGCAGTTACCAGTGCATGTACATTGAAATGATGTGCTATAGCTGCAATCCAACAACAAAAAATAAACTGTCACTGCTGTACAGTTTAATTATTGATATATCAGATTGCACTTGATAATGTGTTAAATGCAAATTACTCACACTCCTACTGTTCTGTTAATTATAAGACGAGCTATACAAAAGCACCTTCAACACCACAGCTGCTCTGTAAGAAACCTTACACAATTACCAATACATTCTTCATTATTTTGTCTCCAAAATAAGCTTCCTTTTAAAACCAGATGTGCTTAAATGCTACATGCCTTTAGGAATTCAACCATGTTATAAAGGTTAGAAGAACATTACAGCAGACAAATGAAGATGTTATGTAATTCAGTTGACATATGTCACATGGCATAAGACCTGTAGGTTTATTCAACTTGCAAAAAAAAAAAAACAACAAATCAATACCCAAGACAAGTCCTCCGTGTCAAGCCAGGCTTTGCATTTAATCCCAAGCCCAGTCAATTTGCTTGGCTTTTCCCTGGCTCCCAGGGGTCACAGCTCCTGCTGGGAATGCTCTGCAGAGCCACAGCTCACACAGTTCCAACAGCCCCACAGGTAATGGTGGCAAACAAGCTTTCTGAACCAAAAACTCATTTTCCTTTACCTGCAGTTGGCTGACATCAATGATCACCACAAGACAAGTTCTTCCCAGCCATCAGTGCTGTCCCATGGGGATTGTCCCTGAGCCAAGGGCTGGCAGGAAAGGTGACAGCCTCTCACCTCCATGCCTGTTTTTCCCACTTAGGTTTTCTGCCCACGCCTCACGAGGCTCAGGTTACTGGGCAGAGACACAATCCTGCAAGTTCTACTGCAAAATATCCATTTTCCAATAAATGAGAATATGATTTAACTAACAGTTTGGAGATTACAGCATCAGAGGAAGGTTCATTTTCTAGCTCATTGGGTTTTCCTTTATCACTGTCAAAATAGCTGGAAACCAAAGCCTAATTCTGCTAAAGAGCAAGAAAAGCTGATTAGAGAACTAACACCTCTTACAGGGAATAGATAATGAAATAAGGAGATAACAACATCTTCATAATCATCATCCAAGCGTAATGTTAGATCTGAACTGTGAGACTTGTGAAATCCCCTTGTGAAAAGTCAGTCAGCAAGGAATAAAACTTTGTATCAGCTGCATGGAAAACTTGTCATTTTTATCAGATTAAAGCTTTTATCAATTCATTTATCATTACATGGTTCTATGGAAAGCTGAGAAACACACAAAAATGAAAGGGGAAAAACACCTGGCATTAGAACACAACCACCTGAAACATTGTCTGGAGACAGATCCCACATGAGACTCCTCCTTCCATGAACAGATCCAGAGACAGAAACAGTTCTTGAACAGAGAGTTTCTCCGGGCACTTCAGGCCCTTTTTAAATCTAAGTGGACTTTAATATATTCATTCCTTAATGCTCTTCTTGCAAACACATTTTCATTCACATCTGTTTGTCTCAGGGAATGAATTGTGGATATTTCATCACATAAATCAGAGTATGAACCAAAACACAAATTCCTGCACAACTAACCCGATGTGCTCTCCCAGCATCATTATGAAACTCCAGCTGAAGTGGCTCTGAAGATGAAGGCTGGATCCTGCAGCCCACATCTGGCATCTGTGCCCCCAGCCTTGCACGAGGCTTCAGCAGAGCTCATTATGCAGCACTGCCCGCCAGCAAACACCAGGCCTGGAGGATCTGTGCAATCTGGCAAAGCTCTACGACTGCTCCCCCAAAACTCTTGTGCTCCAATAACCAAAATAGTCCATCTGACTGCAAAAAAGAGGAGAACAGAAGGCGTTTTATGCTCTCACTGGGCACGGAAGTCCAAGGTTACTGAAGCAAGGAGAGGCTCTCCGTGATTTCCTCATCAGGATGGGGGACGGCCAAAGCCACCAGGATGTGCCCAACATGCCTTAAGGACCTGTGTCACCTGTCAGGCTCAGACACACTCACACCTTGTGGGCAATTCCCTCTCCAAGGTGAAACAACAGGGCGACACAACCTGCTCCATTCCCAACAGTCCGAGTTCCTGCTTCCCTCCAACCAGAGGCTTCACACCAACCACCAGAAGTTTTGGAGCAAATTCCAAAAATCTTATGGAAAAAATAAAACTATCAGATGCAATGAAAAAAAACTGCAATTATCTAGATGCAGTTTTGGCTGGGAAAGTATTTACCTTGCTGACTGGGAGCCACAGGAAGAGCTGCTCTGTGCACTTTGGGCTTTTTTCCCTTTTACACTTTTAGCCCTGACCATCTAGTAGCAAAGTTAAATGGATGTTTGCTCTGACAGCACAGCCATTCCTACATTGTTACTGCCAGCAAACAAACAAAACATGATACACATTTACAGCTTAAAACCCCTACAAAAATATAAAAAAAAAATCTCTTCTTCCAAGCCTAGAGGGATGCTGTACTTTGTATTTTGGAACTGCTCGCAAGAGGAAGGAAAGGAAAGTGGGTTCATCAAATCCTCAAGGCTATTCCAAACATTCTAATTGCTTGTCATCTCTGCTCTGCAGAAACTGCTAAAACAGCTCACCCCCAGCCCCTGTCTCTGGTCTGTTATTCTCTGTGTGCACACACACTGCTGTATCTCACTGCTGCTGCTGAAGAAAACTGACATTTTTGCTTCTGGGCAGATAAGACTCCCCAGAGTACAAGGCACAGCAGCAACCTCCACTTCTGTAACCAAAGATTTCCGACATAAACAGATAAGAATTTTAATATCCTGCAAATGCAGCCATTAGCAGCTTTTCCTAATAAAATTATAAAATGATGAGAGAGCCTTAGGCAGTGTGGATGCACACAGTACTTCATTACACACACAAATCTCAGTCATTGTTTAAAGACAACCCTCAGAGCCCCGTGGAAACCCCCCCAGTTGTGCATCAGTACTTCTGCTTGTCTAGCAACGTGCAAGTGTCTCAAAGCACCATCAAAACCCAGCAGAGAGCAGCCTGGTCCATGGACAGCAGCACTCTCCTGAGTGGAATGGGAGCCCTGCTGCTTGTGTCTGAAGTTCACTGGACACAGGAATGAATTGGGACCACAGATCTTTTGCCAGCCTTATTTTCCTTATCTCCTTAGTCAATACACTGCTTGCTGATCCCATTTACAACTTCAGAGCAAGGGCACGAATACAATGCTGTAACAATTTTTCCAAAACTTGTCAATCGCCCATTCAAAGAACCTTAGTTTTTCCTGGGCCTGTTTCACATACTCGTGGACAATTTTCAACTTGCTCTTGTGCCAACTTCCCCCATCAGTTCAAACAATAAGCCTTCTCCTCCCTGAGCTTTCCCTCTGCAGTGCACTCAGAGCAGTCACATCCCCTCTCCATCTCTCATTTCCCAAGCTAAACAAACCTGACTGATCTCACCTGCACTTCTGTTCCTGGGCCCCTGCTCAAACACTGCTGCCCAGAACTGCATTGGGCTGGGCCTTGTGGCACCAACACCTTGATCTTACTCCTGAACCCTCAAAATTGCATCTTCCTTTGATCACAAAACCAGAGTGCCTTGGGTTGGAGGGACCTTAAAACTCCCCTTGTTCCACCCCTTGCATGGGCGGGGACACCTTCCAGTATCCCAGGGTGCTCCAAGCCCCTGCAAGCTTCAACACTTCCAGGGATGTGACATTGCACACTAATGCATCCCACGGGCAGGTGCTGTCCTCCTGCTGCAGGGGCACTGCACTGCAACAGGGCTGCAGGCTCACCTGGGTCTTTCTGCTGCAAGCTGAGCCTTGTTTCCTTTCAGTGTTTTTGGGGGAGGTTTGGTTTTGTTTGGGATTTTCTTGGTGTTTTTTTGGTCAGCTTTTGGGTTTTTTGGTTTTTACAAAACAATCAAACCACTCCCAACAGACACAGAGCTTCAGCATTTTTATTAATGCAGTCCGTGAGTTCTTGCATTTGAACTCCTCAGCAGGAGGTGTTCAAACAGAACACCATCTGCTCAGGTGCTAACTAATGCAGGTGCCACAAAGGGTGTGAAAAAAACACCAGCCATGAGCACAGCTGGGCAGCAAAACTCTGTACTCCTCTGCAGACACTTCCAGCCCTTCTAAAGACACTCCAGTGCTTTTTAAGAACACCAACTGGCCCTGTGGGGTATTTTTACCTGGCCTGCTCCCGAGGTGCAGCAGGTTCCCCAGCTCACAGGCTCCAGACAGTCACTCCAGACAGCCCCAATGCCACTGAACCATCCCACTGCTCCCAGGGAGGGTGCCCCGGGATCGTGTGAGCAGCCTGAATTATCAGCACAGCCCTGGAGGAACCCAGCCTCTCTGGAGCACCACAACACCACACTGCTCCTTCCTGGGACATGCACACATCCTCACACCACGCTGTGGGACTGTCACTTCTGCCACTGTCCAGGTGGGAATTCAGCCCCTCCATACACCCAGAGGGAAAGGAAATGTCTCTGCAGTGCCTTGCTTAGGGTAAAGGAGACACATGGGAAGCCCTGATGGATTCTGTCAGGGAAAAATAGTTAATCTTATCTGCTCATCAATCAAAGAGAAATAAATTAGGCCATGAAATCTTTCTGGTCTAGGTTTCCTGCTAATTATGCCCTGGGCTGTAGATGATTATCACTTTGCAGACTCATCCCTCAATAGCTGTTCATAGATTACTGGACTCTCTGATGGATCATTATCCAGCTTTTGCACCACTAACAGGACAAAGATGTGCTGCTGCTCTGTGCTGAAACACCACCTCAGGTCACAGAGCGTGGACCAGACTCCTCTTCCACCATTCTGGAATAGCAGAGCTGCAAATACACATCCCTGTAGCTGTTCCAGTCACACACAGGTGCAGGAGACCAGGGATGAACAGGCATCTCCCACAACACTGCCACAGTGCTCAGGGATGAACACATTCCTTCCAAGATCAGGGGCAACTCTGAAGGAACATGATCCCACCAAAACCAGTGGGACCACGAGTGGCCTGATAAATCCCAGGAATGAATCCATTTCACTGGAGAAGCAGAATGGTTCTGCCTGGAGATGACAGCACTTTCCCTCTAACACAAATCCCAAGTGCAGCACACACATGAATTAATGTGACAACACCACAGTCAGACTTACTTACAGAAAGTTATTAACATTCTTCTGGTGTCCCAAATAGAACTAGAAGTGCTCATGGGCAAGGAAAAAAGCAGTACAGAGAAAAATGGGGCTATCTCTGAAGCTGTTTCATTAGGAAGATTCACAGACTGACAAATGATTAATTCGCCCACTAAGCCATTAACTTCATCGATGGTGACATAACCACAGTGACAAAAATGCAGATACAGTTTGTTTTACAATGGGCTGCAAACCTCTCCAGTCCTGATAAACGCATTGAAAATGGAGCTGTATGTTCTCTAGGGAAAAAAATTACCTTGGCTTTGAATGAGACGAGTTATTTCTATCTTTATTTCATAGCCATTCCATGCTGCTGTTATTAATAGTGCCGTAAATCTGCCCTTAAGTGATGGTTTTTAATTACTGACCTCAAAAGGAATAAGGAATACAAGATCTGGGCCTCTCAGAAGAGCTTTAGGAAATCACTCCCTCAGCAGACAGACGGGTCCAGCTGTCGGATGAGGTGAGACCTGCTGGAGCCCCCGGGCCGTGTCAGCCAAAGCACAACCGAGCCCTTGCAGCTCTGCCACCGGCCGTGCTGCAGCTCCTCTGGGGGTTCGGTGCTTCACCGGAGCCCTGCCTGCCCCCGGGGCAGCCCCCGCTGCCTGCCCGGGGCTGCCGGTGCTGTGCAGACCGGGAGGGGGGCGAGCACCGGGGCACGGGCTGAGCCCAGCGGGTCCAGCACCGGGGCACGGGCCGAGCCCAGCGGGTCCAGCACCGGGGCACGGGCCGAGCCCAGCGGGTCCAGCACCGGGGCACGGGCCGAGCCCAGCGNGATCGGTCGGAGCCGGTACCGGGGGCTGGGTCGGATCGGTCGGAGCCGGTACCGGGGGCTGGGTCGGATCGGTCGGAGCCGGTACCGGGGGCTGGGTCGGATCGGTCGGAGCCGGTACCGGGGGCTGGGTCGGATCGGTCGGAGCCGGTACCGGGGGCTGGGTCGGATCGGTCGGAGCCGGTACCGGGGGCTGGGTCGGATCGGTCGGAGCCGGTACCGGGGGCTGGGTCGGATCGGTCGGAGCCGGTACCGGGGGCTGGGTCGGATCGGTCGGAGCCGGTACCGGGGGCTGGGTCGGATCGGTCGGAGCCGGTACCGGGGGCTGGGTCGGATCGGTCGGAGCCGGTACCGGGGGCTGGGTCGGATCGGTCGGAGCCGGTACCGGGGGCTGGGTCGGATCGGTCGGAGCCGGTACCGGGGGCTGGGTCGGATCGGTCGGAGCCGGTACCGGGGGCTGGGTCGGATCGGTCGGAGCCGGTACCGGGGGCTGGGTCGGATCGGTCGGAGCCGGTACCGGGGGCTGGGTCGGATCGGTCGGAGCCGGTACCGGGGGCTGGGTCGGATCGGTCGGAGCCGGTACCGGGGGCTGGGTCGGATCGGTCGGAGCCGGTACCGGGGCCGGCGGTCCCGGAGCGCCCCCTGGCGCCGCCGCAGCCCCGCTGAGGGTCCCGCACGCCCCGAGCGGCCCCGGCCCAGCCCCGCACGCAGCGGGGCAGCGTCCCCGGGAGATGCGCGGATACAGCACGCCAGGGGCCGCCGGCAGCAGCACACACAAGAGCCGAGAATGCAGAGTAACTCTATAAATGCAGAATAACTCACCGTGGAACACGCCGTTGTCCGCTAGGAAGTGCCTGCAGTACTGCAGGCAGCTCTTCTTATCCAGACTCCAGTAACTCATCCTGAGGCAGCTTCCCGCTCACCATCAAAGGCTCTGACCCTGCAAGGAAAACGGGAATGGGCAACTGCGACTTAATTTACAAAAAATGCCCCCAACTATTGCAAGCACTGTAGTTATTTGAGCCCTTTATACAAAACAGTCCATTGGCTTCACACAAAGGTGACAGCAAATGAAGTTCTTTGCTCTCCATGGACGTCCAGGCAAAGGGCACGGACACATCACCTGGATGGAGCCAGAGCTGCACTGCACTGGTGCCACCAGCCAGCAACTGCCAGGGTGCTGCAGGGAGCAATGGGCACCTCTGTCACCTCCACCCCCAGCCACCGCGGGGCCTGAGAGACGATCAATTTAATCCATTCAGTGATGCTGTCCCATATTTAACAGTCTACAAACACATCCGACAACACCACAAAACTATAAATCCTCCCCTAGTGAAGGTTATAGTAGTTTAAAAAGTGACTCAAAGATAATCACCCCCTGATTGTGAGAGCAGAGTGGAGTTAGGAGGACACGGGGCCCCTGTGCCCTTGGCAGACATTGCCGTGGCACTCGGGATGCAATCGCCCCTGGCCAGGGAGATTGAGCCTGAGGAGGAGCAGTTACATCAGCCACCCAAAATTAACACTGATGGTTACAGGCAGACACACCAGCATTTCATACTTCTTTGAAGCCATGGAATGCTTAATCTCCTGTCCTGACACCAAATCCTTTCACGGGATCCTCCTTCTCCCTTTGCTATTTTATGAAGTTCAGGTTCTGGTTTCAGCAATCCAGACACCCCTTCCTGTTACAAGCCCACTTTGGTCTCCCATTTTATCTCCCTCCCACCTTCACTCTGGTCAACCCAGCTGCTTGCTCGCCCACACTTGGAACAAACAGCTCCAACTGTCTTTATCCAGGCAATTCTAGCAGGATGCAAGGACACTGCCACCCAAATCTCCTCATAAAACTCCTGCCAGGGGCCCTTAGTAACAAACCCACCCCCAAATGAAGCACATAGCACATGAAGTGCTTGGCTTGCAGCTCTGCTGAGGGACACAGATCCATTTCATTCAAAACAGAAAGGACAACAAATAATCTGAAATCCCAGCCAACAGGACTCCTGTGATCCTTAATGGCCAATTTAGCTGCAATCATTTCCTGGGGTGCAGCCACCGCTCTCAGCTAACAGGGGAGCAGAAGAACCTGGAGAACTTTTCCCCTTTCCCCACGCAGCCAGTAACTCGTGCCTCAGTGTCCATGTTTGAGTTGACTTGCCAGCGTTAGAGACCCTCAGCCCAGTCCCGGGGGGACAGCCCAGCCCCGGGGGGACAGCCCAGCCCCGGGGGGACAGCCCAGCCCCGGGGGGACAGCCCAGCCCCAAGTGGGACAGCCCAGCCCCAAGTGGGACAGCCCAGCCCCGGGGGGGACAGCCCAGCCCCGGGGGCAGGGCCGTGCTGCTCCTGCCCCGAGGCTGTGGCCGCACTGGCGGGTTCGCCTCTCTCAGAGGGGAGAGGGATGTTCTGGATGCTCGGCTGCAGGTTGTGGTTTGCTCCACCTTAAAACGCCCCCAGGCTCCACTGGGGGTGTTCTGGGTATGGCCCGTGTATTGTTTACACCAAAGGCAAGTTTTGCCAAACTTTGGAGCCCAAGCACCAACAGCCACTACCTGTGCCAGGCTTCATCTTCTGCATTTCCTGCACTTCTGCCCTGGCCACCCACAGGCTTTCCTCACAGCCTGCACTACGGCCACTCTTCAGCCTTGATTAGCAGGACACAAGCTGTTAGTTGCTTTTAAATCACAGGAATAACCCCACAGTCCAGCCTACTGCTAGGCTTCTAGCTTTGGGCTACAGAAGTACAAGAGGCATCGAGTGTTAATTAAGGAAACCATATCGAATATTCACCACTAAGAATCTGCACACAATAAAAGCAGATCTGATCTCCCGCCCAGCTCGCACACAGATCCCGTATCACAGGGGAGATTTACGGGGAAATGCGGCTGCCGATCCAGCCCTGCAGCGCCTCTGAAAGAGCCCCTGAGCCCCCTCCCCTCGTCTCACGGCTGGCACAATCCTCCTTTGTTCTTGCACAAAGCGTTCTCCCACACCGCGGTGGCCCCTCGGAACAAAGGTTCTCCCGGGCACATCAGGGATGAAGGCAGACTCCCCCGAAGGGGCTGCATCAGCTGACACAAACATCCCGCAAGAAAACCTTCCCAAGAAACATCAGCAGTTTTTTGGATAGTCCTCAAAGTTATTTGCTTTACAAGGTTCCAGGAGAACCCAGCCAAGATCATGCCTTGCCCTACAGTACAAAAAAAAACCAAAAAAACAAAACAAACAAAATCCCAACCAACCCCACACTTGGGCCAAATACCATCGTTTCACTTAGGAACTTCACTGTACAGAAATCTGCATAATTTCAATACAGGAGAAAAAGAACTTTCTGTCTGTGCCACCGACTGAAATGCAGGCTGTACCTGTATCACCTATTTTATACAAATAGAATAAACGATTAGAGAAAAAAGTGCCCATTAGCATATAATTCATTTTAATTAGGACTGTAACAACAAAACTATTTTGGCAAAAAGTTACCAAAATCCCAAGCAGGTATAAATCTGAGTTCAAAACCAGCTTGATAAAGCAGGTAATTCAGAGAGTTGAAAACACTTCTCACTTTTCCACTCTGCAGGTTTCTCGGCTTGGGGTATCATTTTCACAATAAGCAAAATTCCTGCAGGTTCAGCCCTGAGCCTGCCACATTCATTCCAAAAGGTAAAAAAAAAATCAGTGCTTCACTATTTGAGAGCAGAGATGCTACTGCAGTGTGACAGGAATCCACCTACTTTGTATCTGGATAAAGTGCACTAACCTGAAGTTGAGCAAGGAGTCCATTATACGCTGTGCAGAAACACAGCACCTTGAGAGAACCGTATCTGCTATTTCAGCTGATTAATTTTCAGTAAATTTGCCAGCTGCCTTATTTTAGCGCTTTGAGCACTGTGTTCCATGAGAGACACTTTTCCAAAGAGCTTTGATTAGCTGTACAGAGCTGTACTTCACAAGGGAGCTATTAATGGCAGTAAACTGGTATTGCTTGTTATTGTAAGCTGGGATTGCTCCAAGTTTGATGCAAGGAGTAAGTTTAACTTCCATATTCACGTGTGCACGCATGAATAAACAGTGCAGATATAGACAGATGAGATGAACAAACACAATTCTCTGTTATCAGAAAGTGGGTAAACTCCTCACAAGGAGAGTTTCATTCTGCACACGCTTTGTGAAGTTATTTGATTGCAGAAGTTGTGGAAATGGATGTGTAAGGGACTCTGAATGCAGCAGAGGATGCAAATGCCCTGCCTGGCTGGGAGAGACGCTTCTCATGGCAAGAGGCTCAGCACCAGTTCAGCACCATCTGGCCCTCCATGTCCCACTGTATTCTGCAGCACACGGAAAATCCCCGTGTGCTGTGCAAGCCAGGGAATTCCCTCATTCCAGGGAATCACAGCGCTGTCACCAGCAGCTGCAGGCTGAGCCACACTCAGCAAAACATTCTCAGCTCGGGCTGTTGGAAAGGCTCAGCACAGCACTGCTCTGGAAAGCAGCAGCACAGTCCAAATATTTACCTGCAGCGTTTAACCTGGACACTGAGCAGGTCCCAATGCAAAGAGGGAATAAGCACATGGCCAGGAAGGGGTCTGAGCCTGGTGACAGCTCCCAGAGCAGCACACTGAGTTCAGGGGCTGAGACTGCTGATCGTGCCCCTTCTCACTGCCCTCTCCCCTGCTGGTGCCTGGAGCAGTGACAGTGACAGCAGTGACCCCATCAGACACCAGGGATCGTTCCTGATGGCAGGTCCTGGAGGACACCAGCACTTTGCTCAGACCAAACCCCAGCTCCATTTTCAGCAGTTTCAGAGCTCATACCTACCTGATGAACACATGTGGGAAGTATGACATAAAAAACTGATTCCTTCCCTTAGCCCCAAATGGTGTATAAAGTTCACTTTCCTGGTAATTAAAGGAAAGTCCAGAAAATACTGAATATTAAATGGGTTACTGATTTTGGAACCTTGTGCTGGTTAATGAAAAACTTTAGCATGAAAAATAATTCAAAGATACTGGGTTCTACAACTGACATAAAGGGAAAGTATAACAATAATAATATAAACTAAAAAAAAGATAAGAAATTATAAGAGCAATCTAGAGTCACACAAGGGCCACCCGAAGCATGTGGTGGAAATAATGCTGTGATGGAAGTGATGCTGTATTGGCCCCAGCTATGGCCAGAGCCCTCTGATGAGCTTTAGAGATGTCAGTATGGGAGGGAGGACAGACCATCTGGCTGGCACTAAGCAGCAGGAATAGAGTCCAGAGAGAAAGGCTGGGCTTTAGTGTGGCAGCTGGGATTGTGGTGGGGGCATGCAGCATCTCTGATGACACCATCTCGTGTGGGCAGCTACCTCCCAGTCACTGCAAACAGAAAACACCAAAGGACAAACACCACTTTGAACTTCCCCTGGAGAATCCTCGAGCGGTGTTGAAAACCTAAGCAACTCAGCTCCACAACAAACCTTCAGTGTTATGAGAAGGGAGGGAGTGAAGTGCTTTATCTTCAGTTTGAGAATGAGCCAGGGATTCACTTGCTCTCCTCAGGAGCAAGGGCTGCCCGGGGGCATGGCTGGGCTTCCTCTAGAGCTTCTTAGCTCGACTAAGAAATGTTCCACATCAGGCTCTACATCACTTCCCAAGGTGCCACCAGTACTGAGCAGGCTGGCAAACGCTGCAGAGCACACAGACACTTCTCCAGGACGTGCTCCCCAGAGCCCAGCCTTTGTTACACTGATATTAGAAAGAACAGGCACTGACCAGAGGGAGAGATGCCATTCGCATTCTGTTCACACCACAACATGAACCAGGATACTTTATACCCTCGCCAACTTCCTTCCCCTGGACCATATTAAAACATGCTGCAGGTTCTCTCCTAGTTAATCAGTAGCCATCAACAGGAACTTCCCAGCCCATGTTTTTACTTTCTAACCAAAGCGACAACTCCGGTGGAACAACCCTCAAGCTCTCAGAGACCAGTTCTGCACAACGTGGGCGGGATTTTTTGAAAACAGTATCCACAAACCAAAGAAGTCCTTGGATGAAAAGCTGAACCATAGTTAGACCCAAAAACACAAATCTGAGGAGATTATAAAACCCTAATATGACAATATTCCGTGGGGCATTCACCCATCTGCAGTCTTGGGCTTCTTATTCCACTAAGCCACTAACAGTCACCCAAATATTGCTAAGCATTTAAGCTGGTCTAAATTCATGCAGATTTAGATTCAATTGTCACACAAGGCAGGCTCTAAGGGTTCCACACATCATCTGTGCAAATCTCTAATCAGCATCAAACATTAACATTCACTCAAAATAACTTGCACAAACATTGCTAAAGTTACACATATGGGAGCCAGGCAGAATAGGCAAGGCACACAAGATGGAAGTTCCATACTGCTGACACAAAAAGACACTTTTTCCAACAAATTGATATCATTTTCATACTTACAAAACAAAGTTTTACCTACCTATGGCATTAGCTATGTCATTAATGTATGGCTACTTTCCAGAGTTAAAGCATCTTGTATAAAACAAAAAGCTTTAAAAATACTCTCAAAGTTACACTCCCTTTTGAACAGCAAATATTTAACCATAAATATTACCAGCACAGAAAAAACATCAACAATTCTTGGCAAGAGAAAACAAAAACATCCAGCATGGGATCATTTTCTTATTTCTTTAGGAACTGGTCTGGAGGAATAAAAGCAGAGATTTTTGCTTGGTTTATTTTTGTGACAGATGAGTTCCCTAATCAAACATGCCACGAGGCCAGAACAGCTGTGCTGGCACCACGCTGGCAGCAAAGGTGTCAGAAGGGGCAAGCCAGAAAAGGAGCAAGGAAACACATCCTGTGCATTTCCCTGGGAGCTACTGGAAACTGGGAATTCAGAGATGGATAACCGAAGGGGAAAGGTCCCAAAAGAGTTTGGGATGCAGAGACTGCACTTGCATGCTCTTAAGATAGATGAGACTTATTAAAAATGTACATTTTAAAAACTTTTTACTGGGTTGAGTCTGGAGTTTTGGCTATTCCCCCAGAAGAGCACTAAACACATCCTCCATCTCTCACCAGATAAAGACAGGCTCAGCCCAACTGACTGCACCAAGTTTGGGTCCTGCTAGAGGACAAATTCCCAGATTTGCTCTTCAGGAGCAAGATGAACAGGCAGGGCTCCCTGCACTGCACCACACCAGGGTCTGGCACACAGATCCCTGGCACCCACCCCTCCCAGGCAGGCAGGACACGGGGCTGAGCTCCCTGTGCAAGGGACAGCTCTACCTGTGCCAGCCCACAGCAACCCCTGCTCCTTCAGGGGCTGTTCATTCCCGTGCAGCTTTTGTTCCCAGTCGTTTCTCCACTCCTTCTGGAAGCCATGAAAAGAGTGTGTCAGCACAACTTGCTGCTGAGGAAGGCATTAGAAAGGATTTGAACTGACTCCCCATGGCAACGGACCCTGAAAGGGAATTAGCATTTGCTCCCCATTCCTCGAGAAGCCTAAATGGAATTTTTCTCCTCTTTAAGGAATTATTTACAGGAGGGCAGCGTGCTGAGGTTCAGCAGGCACAGCTTCAGCTGGCACCTGCCTTGCACACCCTGCTCAGGGTAACACTCATCCCTTCACGCATGGGATGGGTAAATACGAGTGAGAGTCCATCCATGCTTTCCTAGCACGGCTCTCCAGTGCTCTGCACCCCTTCCTGCTGCCTCTGCCAGCTCTCTGCACACCCCATCACCAACCCAAACCAGGTCTGGCTCTGCTGCACAGAGGGTTTCAAACTGCAAATGAATGCAGGAGTCTTCCTGTAAATGAAAATCTAAAATGTACAGAGACAACTCTTAAAGTGATAAAGTGTGCAGATAAAAACAGGACACCTGGAAAGGACTTGTGCCAATGCAGCCATGTCTGAGGCATGGACATGGATGGCCTGCACCTCGTGCACTTGGCCACTTATCAGTGTGTGTGTGGTGCCACCAAGGATGGGCATTTCACACCGTAAGGTCCTCTGTGCTGGACATCAATTAACACAGCTGGTAATTGCTAACATTCTTCCTATTTTTTTTCACCTGTGGGTGGAAGAACAACCAAGCCAGGAAGGAGCAGCTCGTTGGAGGACCCACACCATCCCAGCCACACGCTGGGTCACGCTCAGTGTGTGAAGGAACAGGAACTCGTGTCAGTTCCAATAAATCACATCTGTAACAGCACACACCACTGCACCACAGCCTGTCTCCACCTGAAGTTTCCTGCAAGCAACCTTGAGTTACTTCAGCCTGAAGAGACTCACCTCATGCCAAGACCTGTAACACACACAGCCAAACGCCCTTGGAGTGGTTTTATATCCTTCAGGGGCTGACTGAGCCTCCACCAGGGCCCGTGGCATCACCAGCACCCTGTGCCTGGCTTCCTGCAGCCCTGCAACAGGCGCCTGCTCCAAACTGTGCCCACCTCTGCACTTCCACTGCCCCGCAGTGTCAGACACCTCCCCGCACTGTGGATCCCCCAACCTGCCTTCCCACCCCTCAGATGTGTGCTCCACACTGCTCTCAGCCACCCAGGGACACCTGGATAGTCCTGCAGGGCCAGATGAGCAGCAAAAGGCTTCAGGAGAGCAGAGGACAGGCTCAGATCTCTGCAGTAACAACAGTGCCCTCCGTGACCTTGGAGACTGGAGTAAGAAAGCCACCTTTGTTACAGAAAACAGCTTCCTAAAATAAACAAGGAGGAAAACAAACCCAAAGGGGTACACAAGAACACAGAGCTCCCTCCTGGCCAGCAGACCAGTCTGGCACCAGCTGAGCCCCACGGGGCTCCACCCGGAGGCTTGTCCCTGGCACAGCCCCGACCCACAGGTTCAAACCAACAAATCCACTGCCCCGGGAACCAGGCTCTGCTGGCCAGTGCCTGCAGCACCCCCGACTGCTCAGACTGCTCTGCATCCCCGTGCCCCGAGGAAATGCCGTGAAACTGCTTGCACAGCACCCTCACTTCAGCACGGTCCAGTGTCCGAAGCACTCGTGGAAGAGTTTCTGTAAGAGCCTCCAAGGCAATTGGGCATGACAGCCTCACCTCCTCTGGGGACACAGGCACAAAATGCTGTCCGTACAGCAGCGCTCCAGCAAAGCTGGAAACGGACATTTGCTTTCCTAATTTGGAGAGTTTGTTTTTGTTTGTTTTTTTAACATTCAGCCTTGTCTAAACTTATTAAAAAGCCCAGCCCAAACAAACAAAACAAATCTCCACACCACCACACTACCCCACGTGGCTGTGCCACCAACGTTATCAATTTAAATTGAATTGGATCTTGGGTGACACCTTAGAAAAAACTCAGCTTATTCAGATTTCATTAAAGGAAAACTGCTCCATTTATAGAAAGATTACTTTGTAGACCCAACAGAAACACACAGCTTTAAATCCTTTCACAGAAATAGGAAATAAAATTTTGAACAGAGGAACAATTTTCATTCTGTATTTTGATGCTCATAAAACTATTTTACTGCCGCAGGTACTTCTTGACAGTGTTTTAAATTACAGATCAGCTCATGCAAAACTGGGAGCTGCTAATAGCGGGTGGCGTCTCCTTTGCTTTTATGGAGAGAAAATTTTATTCTCCTTCTCAAATACCGGTGATTTTGATCAAAGTCATGGCGGGACATCCGCCTCAACGGCTGAAAGGACAGCAGCATTAAATCAATTCCCTAGGCAACCTCCCAAGCCGAGCCTCTATTGTTAAAATAATGAGCTGTGCACCACTTGATCCCAACCCACCAGCTGATCCCCATTTTTATAGACAATAGGTAGCAGAGAACCAGAAAGCACCCGTGAACGGATCATTTCTCACAAACCGCGCATCTTCAGCTGATAAAACTGAACATTTCTTTCTGTAACAGCCTATGGGCATTTTTAAATGGAGGAAGAGAGCATCCTTCAGAGTTTAAAAAAAAAATGAAATTATAGAAGTAGCACTCTCAAACTTATTCCGGGTAGCTGATGCTTTAAGAACGAGGAAGCCTTTTTAACAGCGTGCATGCGCTCTGCTGCCTCTCACCTCCCAAAAAAACCTGGATTTTCTTTCCATATCCCACAATATCTTTAACTCAAGTGCAGGGTTGAATCCTGCCTCTCTTCAGTACTGTTACCTGCAATTATTCTTTCACATTTCAGGACAAACACATTAACTTTTCTTTCGTTTCCTAAGTTTTGCAACACGTGAGCCAGAAATCCCAAGGACAAGTAAATCAGGAGGGCCCCCTGAAAACAGGCAAACATTGTGTTTTATAACTCAGGAGTTAAAGCAGACTTTAAACAAAGAGTCTATGACTGCTCCATCAGATAAGGCTTCTATCTTTCTCCCTGGAATTTAATAACACTTCTGAAACACTTTTCGGCCAGCTAGAGTTGAAGTTCCCAGAATTGCAGAGAGTAGTTTAATTACAACAAAACGTGCATGGAGTTTAATTCCTACCTTATTGTACTTCCTTTAAAAAAAAAATTAAAAAAATTGTTTGTGGAGTAGGCAGTCAGAAATAAGGTATTTTCAGGGAGGGCTCAATCCAGGAAGAGATTTGACTCTTCTCAGCACCGTCCCAGCACCTTCCAGGTGGGGACAGACGCACTCGCACCCTGCGGCGCTGCCGGCCGCGCTCGAGAGTTTCCACCAAGGCTCGCTGAGCGCGGGCTGGGCTCGGTGTGGGCTCGCTCCGGTTTCCCCGCCCGCCGCCCAGGTGCGGCCTGGCACCGGCGCGGGGCAGAGCGGCTGCGGTTCGCCCCGGAGAGCCTCTCTGCGGCCGGCAGCACAACCAGGGCCGGGGCACCCGGAGAGCCCCGGAGCGGCTCCTGCGCACAGCCAGCGCTCGGGGCACGCCGAGCCGTGTGGGAAACACGCTGAAAAGAGTTACACCTCGCAAACCCCCACCTCGACCCTGGGCCGCGGGCACCGGGAGAAAGCAGCATCAACCGCAGAGGAAAACCCAGCGGAGGCTCGCAGAGACACAGGAGTCCCGTCCCGCCGGGAGCGCCCGGGGCCGCGCACAGGGACGGGGCTCGGGGGTCCCGTCCGCCCTCACTCACCGCGGCCGCCGGCTGGGCTCGCTGCGCTCCGGTGCTGCGCCGTCCCTCGCCGCACACACAGCCCCGGTGCGGGCACAACCTGCTCCGGTTCAAACCC
>VZTB01010303.1:189029-207732 GCA_013397245.1 Thryothorus ludovicianus | reverse complement strand
CCACGGCCCCCGGCTGCTCCCATGTCCAACCTGGCCTTGCACAATCCCAGCGATCCGGGGGCAGCCGCAGCTTCTCCGGGCAGCCAGGGCTTCGCCACCCTCTGAGTAAAACAATTCTTTCTTAAATCCAATCTAAACCGATCTCCCCTCGGTTAAAGCCATTCCCCGCTCTGCTATCACAATAGCCCTCTCAGAAGTTCCTTCCCCGGTTGTGCGAACAGCAGCCCCGTGCCCGCGCTGCTCCGAGGGGCCGGGATGTTTATTGCCATTTGCCTGACATGCCACACCAGCAATAAAAAGTCTGTGCAGTGTCGGAGCTATTTTTCTTGGGCCATTTGGAGGCCGGGTCTCTCCTTTCACTCCCTGCGGCCTTTTGAAGATATTGTATCGCTCACGGCACATTCACAGTTTCAGAGGCAAAGGCACAAGCGCTGAACAGCTGAATTCTCGTCCTTATTCCCAGTCACAGAGCTGCCTCCTATGCTGGAAATCCTCGGCTGGGCGCTGCTGCAGGTGAAGGGAGGGATGGAGCTCCCGACAGGCAGCCGTGGGGGTTTTATGTACGGGAGAAAATGCTGCTTCTCCCCCAGCCGGGTGCTGCAGAGATATTTGTCTCTGCTCCCATTACTGCTTTTCCAATAGCCAGGCCTCCCACAGAGACAGGATCTGCAACCTCTCAAGCCCTGCACAGATGGAAAGCACAGCTTTGAACTGAAATTGGCTCTTTCTGAGGGGGGAGCCCCGTGTGGTGGGTTGTTTTTTGTTGTTTTTTTTTTTCCCTTAAAGATAAGCCCTGCGTGATAAGGAAAACAGCATTAACAAACAATTACAGGACCTGACCCTCAAGAAATCATTTGTCACTGCAACCCCAAATCCATGTGAGGGAACAACACATTGGGTTCACATTCGCCCACACCTCACCTCTGCTTGCTAGAAATGTGGCATGTGGCTTCCAAAGACTTTTCTCTCAGCTTTACAGTGGATTTTTATGATAAATCCTCCTGTGACTCATCTACAGAACAGAAGTGTGAAGTCCAGAATGATATTTAATTATTACAGAAAATAAATCATCAGCATACAATTGTGCCCAGCTTGGAAAGGCTCTTCCCAGAACAGGGAACAGGAACACCTACAAACCCCCACGAGAAGTGGATTACTGCTGAGCCTGAATCTGCACTTCGGGGTTAAAACTCAGCTTTGAGTTTTGCTCTGGAGGCTGCCACAGCCAGTCCCAACTCCCTGACTGTGAGATGAGTTTCACGCCCAGGAACCACGGTGGTGGCTGGCTCAGCCCTTGTGCATAAACCCAGAATCTCGCTTTTATTTTGCAGTTTCACCCAGGCACAGGCGGTTCGCTGCCCCAGAGCTGCCTCCCCTCTCCCGCTCTGGGTTCCAACACACCGCAGGTATTTCACGGCTCGCTGCTCCCCAGCCTCACCCCGGGAGCACCAGGAACAAAAGGAGTAAAGACCCGCTAACGTCTATTCTTACCCAAGGAAACGGGTTTGTTAAGGATCTCCAGAGCCACAACTCTGCCCTGAAGTCAGCAGAGAAAGCGCTGATGTAGCAGCTAATTGCCAGACAAGTAGTGCTCAATTATTAAAGTTTTTTTGTACCACACTCTTCTCCCCAGTGTTTCACTGGAAAGCAATCACAAGAAAGAAAGAAAATCTATAAAACACTTCATTTTAAATAAATATTGGGACTCTGGGAGGTTAAACAAGGGTCAAGGGCTTGGTATATAAACACGTAACAATGAACTTAAGAAATTCAATCTTTATTCTGAGAATATTTACAACATAAATAGTAACAAACTCATATAATTCAAACGTGTATCAAAAATAAAGCAAGAATTCAAGTTCTTTGCACAGTCTGATCTTCCTTGTCAAATTTCATGTTAAAGTTTTATATTCATCTAATTTTAGATACTTACAGAACACTCAGAAAGAAACAACACGTTTTTCCTCTTCAAATGAAAGTTGTCTTTGAAAAGTTTGGATTCCTGACATTATATTCTTTGATACACCAAGTGATATTTTTTCCCCTGAGGAACTTTAGTTATTACAACCTTATCAGCTTTTTAAGATCAGCCAGAACAAATCACCTTTCATATCACTAACAATGCAACCCATTATTCAAGATGAGTTTTAAACCACAAATTACACCAAAAGGTGGCATAAGAACAGAATTCAAACCAAAATGTTGTGTTTAAACCCATCCCATGAGCTTTGTAAAGGCCTGACGTGGGGTTTGTGTGCAGTGTGGGCTCAGCAGCAATGGCACATTACAGAGGTGTGAAGGGACTCTGCCCCTCAAACCTGCACAGCTTGGAGCACTTTAGCAGGTGACAAACTGGACAACTAATTTAGGACATCACTGTGAAGTTTGTGTTGAGAACATTTTCATTGGTGGCCTGCACGCTGCTACTAAACTCCAATCCCATGTGGGTTATGATATGGGATATATTCTAAATAACCACGAACTGGGGGTTTATATTCTGTGTAACCCATTAACTGTGGGGTTTGTGTTCGAGACAGGGACCCTCAACATCACAGCACTGCTTGTGATCACAAACATACACAAATCCACAACTTGGGGAACTGCACTCCCCACCTTTTCACCTCTCAGAAGAGCTTCTAACCCAGCTCACAAACTGTTTCAGCCTCTGCAGGAATTTATTGCTGCTTATGCGCTCCTGGACTCTTTCAGAGTAGCTTTGGTCTTTCCATATGCCTTTATTTTTCTTCACAGCCTTTAGCTCAGCCCGGAGGAGCCTTCTGTGCAGTTTCCAGTAGAGTTGGGAGTGGTGAGGCAGCCCCTCAATCCGGGCTGTTCTGGCCAGCCCTCGGCTCAAGAGCTCTTCGTTCAAGCACGTGCTGAGCAATCCACCCTACAAAAACCACAGTAAGCAGAGACTCACCACTGAAACAGCCTTATTGGTTTGGTGTGAACTCCCCCAGGGGTACAAGCTTTACTCGTGGCTCTATCTATGCTTTGGCAGAAGAAGATAAAAGTGAAGAGGAATCCAGGAATCCAACCCAACTCCAGTGTGAGGGTGGGCCCTGGCACAGGGTGCCCAGAGCAGCTGTGGCTGCCCCTGGATCCCTGGCAGTGTCCCAGGCCAGGCTGGACAGTGCTTGGGGCACCAGGGACAGTGGGAGGGGTCCGTGCCATGGGCTGGGCCTGGATGGTCTGTAAGTCCCTCCCAACCCAAACCACGCAGTGAATCTACAAGGCAAGGCATTTGTGAGGGAACATTGGATAACAAACATTAGGACTACAGGATGCTTTTTTGGCACTGACAGAGAAACACACTCCTGCCATGAATCAGTCTGAAAAACTACTGCAATCAGACTTGCAAATGCAACATTTAAAATTCACACCAAGGAAGATAAATCATAAATAATAACATTTGTTAAATGTACTGAGATAACTGTGTGACTACAGGCACATGTGAAACTGCACTAAGAGCCAGTTTTTGTGTCTCTCTTTACCTTATGGACCAGAACGAGGCACTCCAGGGCCGAGCTGTCCCTCCCCAGGAGCTGGAACCACAGGGGCTGTTTGGGGAGCAGCTCCTGCTGCAGCCAGGCTGTGCCCCCTGGGGCCAGCTCCACCCCGGCCAGGCGGATCAGCAGCAGCCCCTGTGGCTCCCCTGAAACACAAAACGACAGAGCTGGTGCTGGGGCAAAGCTCAGGCTCTGCACAGACCCCAGCTGTTGGTAATGCATTGATTCCTGTGGGCTAAAAGAATTCCTCTTAGTTCCTCAAAGCAAATGGGAATTTGGTCTCATCTCTTCTTCAGGAAAAAAAAAAAAGTATATAAATTCAAGACTGCCTAATTCAAAACTGGTTAATTTTGCATGCAAAGAAAATCATCTGCTCTCACTCTCAGTCCCTGCCCTCCATCCAAGGGGGCAGAAGCATCAGCACTTGCTGGTGTTTGCACAGCCAGGGTGAGAGTCACAGACTTGATGGACAGTTTGTTCTGACAGCAAAACTGTCCCCAAAAATGGGTGTCTGCAAATAAAAGCACAATCCCAACAAAGGCTTTTTGCCAGGAATGAGATGAGCTGTGCAAGCAGAAGCACTGCCTGAGTGCTCACTTCTGCTTCTGGAAAATATCTCAGTGACTGTAAGGATTAACACAAACACTGTGGTAACAAACTCTCTGTATGGGTCTCCTCATGTCTTTTATTCCCCAGTTTCCCACCTGCAAAGCACAGAATGACCAAAAGGCAGAGCTGGAAATGTGCCTCAGCCCTTCCTCTCAAGCTTGCAGCCACTCTAAGAGCAGCACATAACATTTCTGCCCTTGCTCTTCCCACTCTTTTCCTCATTACTCACATTTTCTCTGGATGGCTGTGAAGAAAGGAATGCTGATGGGAATGTGCTCAACTTCCAGGCCCTTCTCTGTGATGTGATGTAATTTCCCTCTCAGTTTCACATTCTTTTCTACGAATTCCACAGGTATGTCCAAAGGACTTGTGAACTTTGTTGTCTATCAATGGAAGGAAGAGAAAGACAAAATTTTAAGAAAAAAACAGAGAGCAGTTACAGCCACACTAAATCCAACTTCTTAAATTAGTTTTTATTATTAGATACCATGGGCAAGTAAATATATATGTAATAGTGACCAGCTGCAGAAGCTGTGCCAGCCTCCCCACTTACCATTTTCCCTGTTTTACACTTGCAATGTCGGTAAAAACCAGGTTTAGAGAAAGAACAGAAACTGCCATTTTTCCAGCAGTGCCTATTGAAGTTCACTTGACTCCCCGGGAAAAGAGTGTTTTAGAAGCAGCCTGAATGGGGCTGGGACAGGGGTGAAAGAAAGGCAAAGGACAGACACGCTGAAAACAAAGGCAGAGCAGCGAGGGCAGAAACAACCCCGCCTTTGATGCCCGAGGTAACCAGGAGAGGGACAAAGGCAGGTGAACAGCTCTGAGAAGATCACAAGAAGATTAAATTTGATACTACAGCCTGGGAGGATCCAAAGGGGACGGTTATGTGATCACTCAGGAAAACCAAGCTGAGCAAGAGCAAAGACTTGGGCTGTGGCACAGGAATGGAGCAGCCCCAGGTTTGGGGTGAGGGAACAAGTGAGACCTCCAAAAAAATTAAAAGCCCCAAAATTTAAGACACTGAGGTCTCACTTTAAGAGGCCTTAGCAGGTTTTTAGGAAAAAAAAGTTGTTCAAAACTGATCTCGTTTGCTCTGGAAGTTCCACTAGCCATGTTAATATATTCACAGGCCCTTGGGTCAGAACCAACCGAACAAAAACCAGACAAAAAGAATTCCAGCAACATTTGCAGTTCAGGTTTTCTGGTAGGATTTTTAAGTAAAAACTCCACACAAATATTCTCCTGTATAATTTGTAATAGTGACGGAGGAAGATGATGGTAACTGTGATTTTTTAAGCTGCTGAAACCCTGTGGGAGCACGGTGGCTCCTGCCCTGGAGGTTCAGCTTCTCCAGGAGTGAGCAGCGAGGTGTTAGCCCAGAGTGACCCGACCATCCCGGGAGTGAGGGAAGATTTGGGTGATGTTTAAAACCATTCAGAAGCAGCTGTGTGTGTGTAAGGACAGAGAACACTCGAGGTGAGCGGCTGTTTCAGTGTGTTGGGACACCGGAGGGTGCTCGAGCTGCACAGCGGGACAGGCAAAGGGGACATTACCCCTCCCAGGAGCTTCAGGAACTGAGAACAAGGCACCCAAGGGACCCGAGGAGGTGCCCCAGGACAGCGATACCGAGCCCCTCAGGACCTGAATCGAACTTTGCAGGCTTTTTCACTTGTTAATCAGTAGCTGTAGCAGCACCGTTATGATTAAGCAATCTCATTGTGAGCCTTGCACGCTCGGCTAATTTTTAGTTTTAAGAGAAAGGGAAGACAATGGCGAGATGAATGGGCTGTCAGGGCGGGAGCCACCGGGAGCGGAGGGAGCCCCTGGGGAAAGGCAAAGCCAGCACTGAGCACTGACCACTGAGCACCGAACAGTGAGCACTGAGCACTGAGCACCGAGCACCGAGCACCGAGCACTGAGCACTGACCACTGAGCACCGAACAGTGAGCACTGAGCACTGAGCACCGAGCACCGAGCACCGAGCACTGAGCACTGACCACTGAGCACCGAACAGTGAGCACTGAGCACTGAGCACCGAGCACCGAGCACCGAGCACTGAGCACTGACCACTGAGCACCGAACAGTGAGCACTGAGCACTGAGCACCGAGCACCGAGCACCGAGCACTGAGCACTGACCACTGAGCACCGAACAGTGAGCACTGAGCACTGAGCACCGAGCACCGAGCACCGAGCACTGAGCACTGACCACTGAGCACCGAACAGTGAGCACTGAGCACTGAGCACCGAGCACCGAGCACCGAGCACTGAGCACTGACCACTGAGCACCGAACAGTGAGCACTGAGCACTGAGCACCGAGCACCGAGCACCGAGCACTGAGCACTGACCACTGAGCACCGAACAGTGAGCACTGAGCACTGAGCACCGAGCACCGAGCACCGAGCACTGAGCACTGACCACTGAGCACCGAACAGTGAGCACTGAGCACTGAGCACCGAGCACCGAGCACCGAGCACTGAGCACTGACCACTGAGCACCGAACAGTGAGCACTGAGCACTGAGCACCGAGCACCGAGCACCGAGCACTGAGCACTGACCACTGAGCACCGAACAGTGAGCACTGAGCACTGAGCACCGAGCACCGAGCACCGAGCACTGAGCACTGACCACTGAGCACCGAACAGTGAGCACTGAGCACTGAGCACCGAGCACCGAGCACCGAGCACTGAGCACTGACCACTGAGCACCGAACAGTGAGCACTGAGCACTGAGCACCGAGCACCGAGCACCGAGCACTGAGCACTGACCACTGAGCACCGAACAGTGAGCACTGAGCACTGAGCACCCAGGCCAAAGGGACCCCGGACCCAGGAGGGAAGCGCTGGGCCCGCGGACCGATCGGAATGAGAAAACCACAGACACAGCTAACACAGAGCAGGCTGAGGGCGAATTAATAGGAAAGCTACAGGATTTGTAAGCAGCGAATGTCGATGCTTCGTTAAAATATATAAATAATGTTAAGTGCTGAGGAGTGGGGAGCCGTTCGCGGGAACCAGCAGCCCCTGCTTGGCGCAAAACAAAACAAAACACAGGAAGGTTTCGGCGCTGCTGCCGAGAGCAGCCCGCGGGCGGGACAGCCCCGGGGCGCTGAGGGAGAGCGGGCCCGGCACGGCACGGCACGGCCCGACACGGCCCGGCACNCCACGGGAACCGGGAAATACCGAAACACCGCCCGGAGCCACGGGAACGGGAACCGCCGGAACACCGCCCGGAGCCACGGGAACCGGGAAATACCGAAACACCGCCCGGAGCCACGGGAACGGGAACCGCCGGAACACCGCCCGGAGCCACGGGAACCGGGAAATACCGAAACACCGCCCGGAGCCACGGGAACGGGAACCGCCGGAACACCGCCCGGAGCCACGGGAACCGGGAAATACCGAAACACCGCCCGGAGCCACGGGAACGGGAACCGCCGGAACACCGCCCGGAGCCACGGGAACCGGGAAATACCGAAACACCGCCCGGAGCCACGGGAACGGGAACCGCCGGAACACCGCCCGGAGCCACGGGAACCGGGAAATACCGAAACACCGCCCGGAGCCACGGGAACGGGAACCGCCGGAACACCGCCCGGAGCCACGGGAACCGGGAAATACCGAAACACCGCCCGGAGCCACGGGAACGGGAACCGCCGGAACACCGCCCGGAGCCACGGGAACCGGGAAATACCGAAACACCGCCCGGAGCCACGGGAACGGGAACCGCCGGAACACCGCCCGGAGCCACGGGAACCGGGAAATACCGAAACACCGCCCGGAGCCACGGGAACGGGAACCGCCGGAACACCGCCCGGAGCCACGGGAACCGGGAAATACCGAAACACCGCCCGGAGCCACGGGAACGGGAACCGCCGGAACACCGCCCGGAGCCACGGGAACCGGGAAATACCGAAACACCGCCCGGAGCCACGGGAACGGGAACCGCCGGAACACCGCCCGGAGCCACGGGAACCGGGAAATACCGAAACACCGCCCGGAGCCCACGGGAACCGGGAAATACCGAAACACCGCCCGGAGCCCACGGGAACCGGGAAACAGCGCCCGGTGCTACCGAACCACGGAGCGACACCGGCCCCGAAGCTGCTCTGGGAACCCCAGCCCAGCCCCTTCCCACCCTCCCAGGGAACAGTTCCCAAAATCCCATCCATCCCTCTGGCACTGGGATCCATTCCCTGTGTCCTGTCCCTCCATCCCCTGTCCCCAGTCCTTCTCCAGCTCTCCTGGAGCCCCTCCAGGCCCTGCCAGGGGCTCTGAGCTCTCCCTGGAGCTTTCTCCTCTCCCGGTTGAACTCTGCCTTGTGCTCCTCAAACCCGTACCATACCTCCTCTGACTCTTCAGATGCTCCTTTCTTCTTGTTGGACAGGAGGCAGTGTCCAGTGAAGCACGAGGTCACAGTGTCCTCTTCCAGACCCCCTCCTTACTCCTGACCCTTTGTAGGCTCACCTCCCCCCCAGCACCCCAAAGGTGGTACTAGGTCATTTTTCCCGAAAAACACAGAGCAGCAGCAGATCTCAAACTCTCCTGGCAGCCCAATCCTTCAAATATTGACAAGAAACATGGCAGAGAACCTCGTGCACCTTTCCAAGGGATGTTTAATAGTTTTCCTTTTTAATACCGATGTTCCACATACACCCAGCAGGGTCCGAGTGCCTCCCCAGCACCTGTGGGTCCCTAAGGCACTCAGGAGGGAGCTCAGTGGGAGAAATCCAGGGGGAATGTTTCTAGCACATGGCACCAGCAGCCAGCTCTGCAGCAGCTCTGCCGCAGGACTGCATCCCTTTGATTTGTGTGAGGGCCAGTCCTGCACCAGCTCCCCGGGAATTTGGCAACTTTGTCATCACCAACTCACTCTTCTCACCCCTGGCTGGGGGAAGGCTCGGTGCTCCCACTGCTTTTGAGAATGAATATTCAAATTTTAGTAACACATTTTGGAAAACCAATGGATTGGTTTTCCCCTATCAACTCTTCCAAAAGCCCCGTGCCCTCCCTTGGGAAGCACTCCCAGTTCCAGCTGCAGGACTCAAGGCTCAGAGGATTGTGCGTTACTCCACTCCTATCTTACAGCATTTTGTCATCAAGAAAGTACCTTGAACGTAAATCAAACTGCCTTGAAACAGCGGAAATAAATTAAACAAATGTAATTTGCTTATAAAAATATTTTCTTATAAATCTTTAAAGCTTATAAAAGCCAGAAAATACATTTAAAATAATCTCCGGAACATTTCATCCTTCGAGGCGTGGTTACAATTCAGAAAGTGAGAAGAAGCAAAGCCCACAGACATTTCACACAGATCTTCCCACAGGGAATTCTGTAGTGCCATGCTTAACCTCCGAGTCAGAATGCCCTGGGCATCCTTCCCGGGTCAGCTGCCCCGTCAGATCCTTTCTGTGTGAAAATAAAAGCTGGCACTCAGCTGGCGATGCTGCTGCCTCTGCAGCCAGGGCACGAGGAGCTTTCCCAGAGGTGCCCGATGGAGCGAGCAGCTCTGGAGGCAGGGGTGAGCATGGAGCACTGAGGGGCTGCTTTAGCCATTCCTTTCTGAACCTGTGCTGTGGGGAGGGCAGTGGTGCCACACACAGCCCTGCCTCGGCCACACCGCCCTGCCTGGCGCGGCACAAACACCGAGATTCCGGGGTGCTGATTATGGGGTATGTCTTTGTGATAAAACTAAAACCACCTGGCTGGTCCATCCAACACCTAAGGGCATCAATTGCTCCTCTTGCACTTCCACGAAGACTGTCCTTCGTCCTGCAGCTTTTTGAATTTTGGTCCCAGGAAGAACCACCAGGCAAAGCCCAGGATGACGCAGACGACGGACTCCACGTAGTAACCGTCCAGGGTGGTGAGGCAGGAACCCCCAGCTGCTGTGCACAGCTGGAACAGAGCACAGGTTAATGCACTGAGCACACAGCACCCCACAGCTCCTGGCGTCCCCTGCTCCTGGTCAGGACTAAACAGAGCTGTTCACTCTTTGTTGTTTCCTCTGCAGTTGGTCAGAGGGGCTTTTGAGCTTAGCAGCAGCATGAAAAAAAACAAAGCACCAAACCTGGACACGTGGGAAATGGAGCACACCAGCCCAAAGGGCAAACTCCAGCAAACACAAATGGCCCCACTGGAGGTGCAACCACTGCTCCCAACCTCATGGAGAAAGATAATTTTTTTTCCTAGCCATCCATGTTGTGGACTCCCCAGGCCTAGCAGTGTCCCAGGCCAGGCTGGACAGGGGTTGAAGTAACCTGGGATAGTGGAAGGTATCCCTTCCCATGGCAGGATGGGATTTAAGGTCCTTCCAAACCAAACCATCCATGTCTCTGTGATTTTGTATCTGGAAGAAACACGCCAGGATGGTTTTGAATTAGAAGACAACCCCCAGCATTCACAGGGTGATTGTACAGCCCAGGATTGTTTCTGCTATTGTTTGGCTTTCAACACTGCTCTAATCCCAGGATTAATCAATTCTCTGAGCTGAGGCTCTGCCAGCACTTTCATTATTCCGAGACATGTCAAGATCAGATTAGGAATAAGAAGGGAGTGGTGGTGGTGGAGGAATGTCACCAACAGGGAGGACGTGAGAAAAGATGAGAGAAGTGAGGTGAAGGAAGAAGGACTCAAGTTCAGTAGAGGCTGAGGCACAAGGAACCTAATTAGAGAAGCTAATGAGAGAGAGGCTGTGAAAGCATTTGCAGCAGAAGCAGTTTCCCCTGTGCACCAGCAAAAACTGCAACTCCAGCTCAGACAAGTCAAGCTGGACTCCAGAACACTTTGATCATTTAGAGAGCCTCAATGTCCTAAAGCATCCTGGCATTCAGGAGTGAAATAAATCTCAGTCATGAGAACAGAAAAAAATAAAACCCCAAACATTTCCACTCTTCGACCATGTCAAATGTCTCATTTGCTGTGAGGAGGTGAATTTGAAATGTTGCTTTCCCAGCAGTTTTGTGTCCTGTTGTTTGATCTGTGTACAGCAAGTTCTTTGTTCTCTTCCACAGGGCTCCCAGAACTGGGCAGGCAGCCAGTCCCACTTGATTTCATGGGGAAAGTGGACACCAAAATCAGAGAGCAGAGCAGCATCTTGGAGAAGGTATCAAGGCAGGCAGATAAGGAGCCTCCAGGGAGACAGGAGGAAGAAAAACCTACCACAGAAATGGAGGGCCCTGGGGGACAGAGCCTGCCAAGGACAGAGGCCCTGACTGCACAACTCAAAGCCACACCTACAGCTCCTCACACTGCACAGAATGTGGCACCAGTCTGGTGCTCCCAGCCCAGCCCAGCAGGAAAGGGCTCCCTGCTCTGCAACTGCAAACCCTGGGAGAGGGGCTGGTCATTCAGAGTGTGCAGGTGCTCACAGACTGGATTTTATCCCACAGCAAAATAACCTCCAGCAGGGGGGATTTTTAAGCACAAGCTCTACATTGTGAAGGTTTCCAAAAGCATAAAAATACTGCAAGAAGCCATTTAATGGAGCCATTGAGCAGAGACCCCTCCCCAGCCCCCAGACTCACCTCTGCGGCCGCTGTGGTGGCACAGGTGTGGCCCTGGGCCCCGGCACACTCCTTCACTGTCAGGGGGTCCACCAGCCACAGGGCCACCGTGGAGGGCCAGTTGCCCCCCAGGTTGGAGACGGTGTTGAGCAGGGTCATGTAGGTGCCCCCGATGAGCGGGTCGCTGACCTTGGCGTTGAAGGCCATGATGGCCACGTACATGCTGTACAGGGTGATCTGAGGGGACACACAGGCCACAGCGTCCCCACCTGCACACACAGCTGAAAGCCCCAGCACAGAAACCCTGCTGGGGCACCCCTGAACTCAGCAGCACGGACTGGGAACTCCCCCCAGCAGCAGCAGCTCCTGCAGCCTGTCCCTGCGCTGACACGGGGAGTGGCATTCATTGCTGCTTGTCTCCAGTCGTGCTGCAACAGAGCCAGCCCCACATGCACTGGCATGACTTGGGTTATCAAACTGAAACACAATCAGCCAGCTAAAATAGCACCTGAACACAGCCCTTCTGCATTTAAAATCACCTCTCCAGGCTCTGCATACATTTCAGCTCTGATCCAAAGACCACGCTGTATCAGGTGTTTGTGTCCCAAGTCTTTGGATCAGATCCATTATGATGTTCCTCCAACAATTCAGTTTTTTTCCTAGGACCAGGATCACATAACTTACTTTATCTGCACAACCAGTGCATTCATCAGCATGCCTATCAAGCACAGACACAGTTCTGGGATTTCTCCAGCTCCTCTGTGCTCTTGAGCTTCTGGGTCTGGGGAAAAGGGAGTCTGGGGAACTACACCAGACATGGACAACTAAAAGTAGCTCCACAGATGATGTCCAGGAGCACAGGGAATAGGGAGGAATGACACGGGCAAGAGGATTAGAAGTCAATCCTGTCACACAGCACAGGTCAGGCTTGGAGAGATTCCAGTGTGACCCAGGACAAGAGAGGGAACAGCATTTCCCCTCCCCACACAGTGAGTGTTACCTGGTGTAGGGCATAACTCAGCACCACCACAGCATAGTAGTAGACAGGAAATCCTCCTTCATGCTTTACTTTAGGAGCCCACCACACCAGGAAAGCAAATTCCAGGCCAAGCAGCAATCTGGAGGGATGAGACAGAAAATTTGTTATTCCAGGTAATTCTTCCTATGCGTTTCCTCAATACAAAGCAACCACTGAATAATCATAGAGAGTACATTAAAATAGTTTAGATCTGAACAGTTACACCTATCTCAGAATTAGATACCAAATATTTGACAAGCAGTGACACTGTTAAGTTAGGAGCAGGAGAGCACTGCTCTAGTGCTGCTGTACATGCACACCCCAAACACCTCATGCTCTGCTTCCACACAGTGACACTGCATGACCCAGACAGTTCAACTCACTGTGACAATCCTGACACACTTCCTGGGACCTGGAAGTCAGAGAGTTACACACAAAACCCTCCAGGTGATCTGCACACACCAACTGAGCACACACATCACTGTGTTGCACTAAAATGAGGCTTTACCTGTAAGGCATGGCTTTGTAGAAGGTGTTCAGGGGCTGGGGGCCCGCTGTGTATTTGCTGATAACCAGAGGCAGGATGATCTGCAGAGGAACCATTGGAACTGCCAGCAGAGCCAGGTGCTCTTTGGGGACTCCCTCCTCCACCAGTTTGAGTCCTGTTACAGCATCTGCTGCTGAAAACCCAACCTGCAATGTCAAGGGGACAAAATAAGCTGAGGAGAACAGGGAGTGTGGCTAGAAACTCAATTTACTCCCTATCAAGTAAATTGAGAAATGGGATACAGGACAAGTCACTTCTGCCCCTGATTTGATTTCCAAATTAGTTCTACATATTCTACACTTGCACACTCTTATTGTCATCAGAGCCAAAACTATTCCAAGAACACTAAGTAGCCCTGCCATTCATTCCTGTGCCCTCACTGCTGCTGGCATCCTCCACATGCAGCTAGGAGCCATGGAAACCAGCTGGGACAGAGCTGGGGATTCTGAGCTAAAAGGAAACATTCTCTGTCCTTTTAACTGCAGGCTACACAGCCTGTTAAAAAATGTACTTTAATTGCCACCAAACTGCTCCTCAATGCTCGTGTTGAACACAAAAGTTCACACAAACCTTTTCTGCTGCACAGCCCTGCTCAGCACAATGAGAGAAGACATTCTGCCTGAATTTCATGTGAAAATTCACAACTGATGACAGCCAATAGCAAAACTAAGTTACATCCCAGGGACTCAGCAGCCTTCCAGACTCTGATGCCAGCATTTAACAATTCTTAAATGTATTTACTTACTTTTGAAGTGAGGATCAAGAGACAGAAAGTAAGAACTGCTGGCATCTTGATTATTGAGAATAGCAGCTTGTATGTGTCAGTGATGCCCTTTGTTTCTTCCTTTGCTGGTATTAGCTCCTGGTTTTCCTTTTTCAAAAAGGCAACCAATGTAGTGGTGACTAAGAAGACAGCTCCCCAGAAAAACAGGAAATCTGGAGGGGAAAATAAAATCAAATAAAAATTTCTTTGTAGCAGCCATGATTGACAGTTGTAGAATGTAAACCTAACAATCAAAGTGGAATAAAAACGAGCAGCAAAAGCAAGCCACAAGCACAGAGCTACAGTGAGTGCCACAGCTCTGCCCTGCTCTGAAAGGAGGTGTTTGCTGGAGCTGAGGCAGAGCAGCAGCAGCAAACCAGGTCACCTCCTGCTGTTTAGGGGGTAATTACCACAGTGAGCACGCTGGAGGAGGAACAGAGGCAAAAATGAACGTGTTGGAGGATTACACACACAACCACAGGCTGGTAAAGGAGGGAAACCACAGGCAATAGTGAGAGGACAGGGAAGAAGCTGCAGAGGCACAACTCCTTCCCAGCTGCCACTCTGTGCCTCAGCTCTACTCCCTGTCTAATACCCATCTCCCACCTGGAGGAAACAGGGAGTTAGGAGTGTGTAGATGGTAGAGGGAAGTTTTCACAGAGCTGTAAGGAGCCCGCAGATTTGTCTGGCTGAAGTGGAGACTTGCCAGCATTCAAGTGCTCTGTTCTAAGCAGATCAGTATCTGCTAAATGCTGGATTGGGGCAGTAAAAAGTCACCACGGGAGTACTTTTTGATTTAGTGAATGGTCAATTCAAGATAATCCTATCCTCTGCCACTAGGACAGAGGCAGGAAAGAACTCGGCAGTGTGCAGGGGGTAGGACAGCAGCAGCCTTTAATCCTCCTGGTCAGGAGCAGCTCCAGCAGCCTCTGGGAGACCGGGAAGGAGCAGCGAGGGCTGGAAAGGGCAGAGGTTCAATTATCGCCTGCTTCTCACAACAGGAGGGGAACAGGCTCAGGGACTGAGCAGGGACTGCTCCAGGTGTGTCCCACCATCCTCAGGGTGACAGCAAAAAGGCTTCTCATGCCATTTCTGCTGCTCTTCCCTTTCCTAAAATAAACACGACCTCACAAGGAACGCTGTCAGATTGCTCTCTTAAAAGAAAAGGTGCCCTAAACAGACATTCCCAAGGACAGCTGCATTTTCTGAGTCTCACTAATCACAGCTGCTGGCTACAAAGGACGTGGAGGAGCAGTTCTCTAATAATAACCCCGAGCATTATCACTGCAGTGAGAGACACACCGTGCAGGGATGGGGATAGAAATAGCTCTGAGCATCATCACATGAGTGCTCCTGATCAGGCCAGCCTTGTCAGCTGCAGCACAGCACTGCAGGGGCTGCATCAGCAACAAAGCAAAGTAAGAAAAAAAAAACAAACCACCATATATATATATAGTAGTTCAGACAAGAAAAATTGGTTTTTCCGAGGCCGTAGGGAGTTTACACAAAAATAAGGTACAAGTCCTTTCAAATACAAAGAACCTCTCTGACAAGCTACAAGCAAAAGAACTTTGAAATTAGAGTTTACATAAGGCATTTCAAGCACAAACTTTCTGCTGCTTCCCCCATCCCTATTTTGTTTCTGCAGCTACACTGCTAGTAACAAAATAAACCGAGGTGGGGCAAAACAAGTTTTTGAACCAGATCAGGCTTGAAAACAACCACGAAGAAGGTACCCAGGTGGTACAGGTACCCAGGATCTCCTCCCAGGAGCACAATCCCTGGCACAGGTAAGTGGGGGTGGCCTTTAAGGGGCACCTTTGTCCTGTGTTCACTCTTTGCTGGAATGGGAAAACCAGGCAGGAACCACAAACCCAGCCAGGGAGCTTTCCCTGTGTTTAAAAAATCAAAAGTCACCTGAACACAAGTGCTGAATAAAGCCCTGGACGTTCCAGGACAATCAGCCCACAGGAGGGATTTTCCTGTTTCCTTCTCTGGCAATTCAGCCTGACACAGCCCAACACAGCCTTTGGTTTGGTGAATTTGATGGTGGTTTTACATTTCTATATTATTTCCTGACATTAATGAGAACAATGAATGCTGCTGCTTCTCAACAACTCACAGCTGACTTAGGGTCACAGAATAACTTGAGCTGGGATGGACCCACAAGGATCATCCCAACTCCTGGCCCAGCACAAGACAACCCTGGGAGCAAGGTCCAAGGGCTCTGGCAGCCTCAGGGCAGTGCCCATTCCCTGGGCAGAGCCCAGCACCCTCTGGGGAAGAACCTTCCCTGATACCCAGCCTGACCCTCCCCTGATACAGCTCCAGCCATTCCCTCAGAGTGCTGCTGCTCCTCTGGATCATGGAGTGTTGACTTGTTCTTTCCCTGGCACTGAGCTCAGCCTATGACAAAAGTGCCCAGAGGCCTGAGCTGGCAGAAAACATTCACCTTTTCCAGCAGTGAAGTTTGCTGCTGCTGTACCTGCCCAAACCTGCCCGTTACAGCCAGTGCAAGGAACCAGTGAGCCCCTGTGCTCCTCGGTGAGCTGGTTACTCCTGCTGCTCTCAGCTGCCCTGGGGAAACACCAAACTGTGCCAGCCACATGACTGGGAAACAGAAATTCTTAGAGTTTTTTATGAAAAACCATATCCTGCAACTAAAATGTCAGTTATTTGGTGTTCTTACTCCACCCACATCAGTACTGCAGGGCAGGTTAAGGAGGTTGCACTGGTGCTGTTTGGGATAATATCTTTTTTAAAACAGCACTTCTGTAACAGTAACAAATCCATTTATATAAACAGCCCTGAGAGGAAAAAACCTCAACCAAGCAAAGCCCTGGGCAGTGAGGGAAGTACAGCCAAGCCAAGCCAAGCTGTCTGCAAGTTGCATCAGCAGCCAAGACGTCAGTGTGCACTGCAGTGAGAGGGAAGGGACACGCCAGCCCAGGAGCTGCACAGCACCAGAAAGCCAGGAACCAGCTGGGACACTGGGAGGGCCACTCAGTGCTCCCTGACACAGGCCAGGCACCAGGCTGGCAGCAGCACTAGTGAGCAGTGGGGACAGCTGCAGAGACCAGGCAAGCACAGCAGCCTTGGACACTGCTGTCCTGATTCACCCCCGAGGAAGGGGTGGGACAGAAAGCAAAACTCTGCTTCACACAGCAATTCCAGCCTGGTTTGGCACACCCTGAGATGGCATGGGCAGGGCAATCAGTGTGAGAGGGGAGAAGGGACTGAGACCATGAGGATCTGCTCTTCACTGCCAGGGTCACCCTGAGGCTGCAGCCACAAGTGGTGCCAGGATTTCCTGTCCTCTCTCAAACTTGCAACCAAACCAGGTGTGCTTGAAGCATCTCCTGGGTAACAGCCCTAAACTAACATCAACCACCCCACAGAGCCTGAGAAAAACCCCGACCCCCCAGCAAACATCCCTCCACTAGCAGCTGGTTATGCTTGGATTACCACACTCCATTTAATTTGCTAAAGGAAAAAAGCAAATCCCCCTAAATTTACCAAAATAAAGCCTTCCTTCAGAAACTGGCTACATGCTCAACCCTGAACATCTTCACTTCTATTCTGTGAAAAATATACTAGAAGAATCTTTTTTTTCTTAATTCCCCTGTTCCTTCTTCCCAGATGGAGACTTTGGCTTGCTTTTTTTAAAGAGTAATCCAGTCCATGGCCATTAAACTAGGAGGGGAGAAAAAAAAAAAAAAAAAAAAGAGTTCTTCCAAAGGGCTTAGGTCAGCCAAGATAATGACAAGGCAGGTTTGCCACACACTTCAGCCCAGAAAAATCTAAGTCCAGTGCGTGTAGCAGCGGGCTCTGCCAGCCTCCAACCAGGCTGTGCTTTCCCACGGGCCAAGGGACAAACCAAACCTGTTTGGTTCCCAGCGTCAAACCACAGAAGGGTCCAGGCTCAGGGAAGAAGCATCCTGAGGAAGATACAACCATCATCATTAGGGAAAAATCTCCTTCCCTGGGAGGGTGGGCAGGCCCTGGCACAGGTTTCCCGCGGAAGCTGTGGCTGCCCCTGGATCCCCGGCCGTGTCCAAGGCCAGGCTGGGCTTGGAGCAGCCCGGGACAGCGGGAGGTGTCCCTGCGCAGGGAATGCCCCAAGTCCCTTCCAAAGCAGCGCCCTGCACGGCTCCGTGCCCCGGCCCTACCTGACAGGGTGACGATGCCCCGGGGCTGCGGCTCGAAGCGCAGGTATTTGTTGCAGAAGGAGGCGGACTCGAGGGCCAGGAAGAGGACGTTTCCCAGGAAATAGCCGGCCGTCTGCCCCACGGAGTTGCAGGTGGAGGCGTAGCCCACGTTCTCCCGGGACAGCATGGTCAGCGCCCAGCCGTCCACCGCGATGTCCTGCGTGGCCGCCAGGAACTCGAAGAGGAAGAAGGTGACGGTGAGGGCCGCCACGTCGGGGCCGCGGCCGTGGCCGTCGCCCAGGAGCGCGTCCACCTGCGTGGACATGTAGATCATGAAGAGCCCCAGCACGTACTGCGTGGGCACCAGCCACGACTTGCGGCGGCCGAAGCCCCGCAGGTACACGGCGTCCACCAAGGGCGCCCACAGCAGCTTCAGGCTGAAGGGCCAGAACACGAAGCTGAAGAAGGCCTGGTCGGTGTAGCTGGCGCTCTTGCTCTGCAGGATGAGCGGCACGCTGCCCGCCAGCCCCAGCGGGATGCCCTGCAGCACGTACAGCACCAGCAGCAGCAGGATGCTGCCCAGCTCCGCGCGGTACCCCCGC
>VZTB01010303.1:118400-178780 GCA_013397245.1 Thryothorus ludovicianus | reverse complement strand
TTTTTTTACTTCAATGCTTGGACACATTGCAAACTTCTCTGTATTATGTCAAATTTCAACTGGCATGGAAAAAAATCCAGGTGTTTAAGACTCTACTTTTTGACTAGAATAGTGTATTTTGAGTTCTCATAAGAATGTTCAGTCTATAGGGGCAGCTGTATTCCTTCAATTCCTTCCTGACACCCAAGGGAACAGCTGGAGCTGTGCCAGGGGAGTTTTGGGTTGGCTATCAGGGAATCACCCTTCCCCAGAGGGTGCTGGGCTCTGCCCAGGCTCCCCAGGGAATGGGCACAACCCCGAGGCTGCCAGAGCTCCAGGAGCCTGTTCTGTGATTCTAATTAATATTAAACAGTGCTCTGCACACCTGGCACTGCAGGAAAACCTTCTGTGCATGCAGTTATTTGGAGCAGCAGCCGTGGAGAGAGTTCAGGCTCTTTGTAGCAGTTCAAGTTTTGAAACCCAGCGTGTCTGCTGGCCAGAAGTGCCTGTGCAGGAGCAGCAGCGAGCAGCTTTCAGGATGGCTCCGTGTAAAACTGCACCCAGGGAGCTGTGCTGGGGGTGCCAGAGGCAGGGCAGAAATGCTGCCTCTCCAGCTGCATCCCTGCAGGGCTGCAGGTGACCCTGGTGCCGGGCTGGCCCTGCAGGGCTGCAGGTGACCCTGGTGCCGGGCTGGCCCTGCAGGTGACCCTGGTGCCTGGCTGGCCCTGCAGGGCTCTGTGTTGGTGCTGCACCGTGCCTGGCCCTGCCAGCAAAGCTCTGTTCTGTCAGTGCTTGCACAGGGCTAACGCTGGGAGAACTATTTGATACTTTTAATCCCGTTTGTGCAACTCCTGTCTCGTTGAGGTTTGCGTTTCTGGCTCGCTGCAGGTTTGATGTTCTCTGTGAAACAAACAGTTCTGAGTCCAAGGTCTGGTACAGCCCTGCTGGATCCCGGGCCGAGGCCAGAAGTGTTGCCCAACTGGTGCTGCTGCAGTTCATGGTCTTGTAAATCATTATGGTTTGCAAAATCTCTCTCTCTTCCCCTTTGAGATGCTTTAATTTTCTTTTGCAGTGTGAAGCATTAACTCCAAACCCTACATGATCACGTGTATTGTGCTTGTAATTCTCAACTTGTTGCTAATGCTATCTCTGCATAACCAGAATGGATGAAGGGACTTTTTTTTCAGCAGATTCTGGAGTTAGGGAGTGGATTTTTTTTGACTGCAGGTCTTCTCCAAGATGTCACAGACTTCATAAATTGTGTGTATATATATATAAAAATATATATCTTGGTGCGAATACTCTACATTTCTCCCAGCCTTCCTGCTTCTCTCATAGCTGATGGTTGGCTATGAGGACTTTAAAATACCAGGAACTTTTTGTGATGGCTTATATTTGGCTTTCTTTAAACTGGGGAAATCTCTCCCTGAAAACCTGCTGGGTTTGACAGCAAAACTCAAGCTACACGTTATCATATCTGTGTTAAAATGTTAGAAGGTATCAGTTCTGAGAGTGGTGTGAGACGGTGCCAATGCTTACAGTAAATAGATTTCAAAGTAACCAGTGCATTTGTGTTAATGATTTCTTCCTGTTCTGTGTGCAGAGCCATCATCATCTCTGGAGGACCCAACTCGGTGTACGCGGAGGATGCGCCGTGGTTCGACCCGGCCATATTCACAATAGGAAAACCTGTGCTTGGGATCTGCTATGGCATGCAGGTGCTGTGGGGGACAGCACGGGGCCCTTGGGCTTGGGGAGCATCTCCAGGAGCCAGTGCAGCCAGGAATCCTGCTTGTGCACAGCCTCCTTCCTGTATTCCTGTTCCCAGCCAGAGGCAGAGCCCAGGAGCATGAGGCTGATAACCTGAGCCTGCTGTGTGTTCCTCTGGGGCTCTGCCTTGTGAAAGCCTTAAACTGCAGGAGGGCAGATTTGGGCTGGGGGTGAGGGAGAAATCATCCCCTAGGGAGGTGTGGCTGTCCCTGGATCCCTGGCAGTGCCCAAGGCCAGGCTGGATGGGACTTTGAGCCACCTGGGGCAGTGGGAGGTGTCCCTGCCATGGCAGGGGTGGGATGGGATGGGCTAAAGCCTCTCCAGCCCAAACCAGTTTGGGATCAGTTGCATAAATGGTTTTTCTTTGCTGCAGTGCTGTGAATTGAGTTGCACACTGCCTGTTTTTGTCAGAGTAAATACAAGCTGTCAGTCAGTCATTAATTCTGCCCAGCTGGTACTGAACCAGGCACCTCTCCTGGAAACAAGTGCAGCAGTGTCTCAGGCATGGGCTGTTGCTAGCACAGCTCTTAAGGGTGCTTAACACTTCCCCACAAAAAAAAGAAATAACCCTTGCTTACCTTTGGACTCACTGGTGATCCTGCAGGGATCTGGCAGATCCCAGCTGAGCGAAACAAACTTCCAGGGAGGCAAGGGCTGCTTTAGGTGCATGACTTCTGCTCGTGCACCTCGGGTTTTCCAGGGTTGGTCACAAAATAAAACTAAGGGAATAAATTCAGGTTTTTGGCATGGCCTCGGGTACTCAGCTGGTTTGCAGAGCAGCCCTTTCTGAGGCTGTGGAATACAAAATAAACATTATTTTGCAAATCTCTGCCCGTGGGGCTCTGCTCCCTGTGTGTGGCAGTGGCCCTGAGCTGTGCTGGCAGGGGGGAAGGAGCCCGGTACAGAGCAAGGATTAATTCTGAAGGGAATTGTCAGAGCTCTGGAGAACAGCAGGGATGTGGTGAGGATGGGGTGTGCAGCTGAGGGGGGCTCTCTCATGGGGTCCTTCTGCCCTGCAGATGATGAACAAGGTGTTTGGAGGGACGGTGCACAAGAAGAGCGTTCGGGAGGACGGAGTGTTCAGCATCACCCTGGACAACACCTGCTCCCTCTTCAGGTGCACACACATTGCCAGTTACCAAAGCACTGTCAGCCTGGAAAGGGTGTCTGCATGAGAGGAAGGTTTTTTTGCCAGAGAAAGAGCTAAATTAGCTGATAGTTTCTGATAAAACTTTTCCAGGTGTGGTCACAAATAGGCAGGTTTCTCATTGAAATGAATACTTAGGGATAACTTTCCAATTGGCTCTAAAAAAGCAGGTGTGTTTGCAGGGAAAATTGTATAAACCCCCTATTTCAGAGTCTTCATTGAGGCACTGTAAGTGCACCATGGTCTGAGAATATTTGAGTTAAGCTCTTGTCTCCTGTGGTGCACTGCTCTTGTATTTGTTTGTGCCCATCCAGTTTTGGGAAGGGACAGAAAATCCAAACCCATTATTCTTCTACCATCCTTTAAAGCTGCTTTGTGATGTTTTATAAACCAGAATTAGATTTCTTGAGAATTTTGTCAAGGCTTTCAAGTTCCCTGTAAAAAGTCTGACCATTTACTCCTCCCTGGTGTTCCAGTTTTATTTTCTGCCTCTGTAGGGCTCCTGCAGAGCTGTCTGATGTGCCCAAATTGTGCTGAAATCACATGGTTTTGAACAAGAGAGGTTCACTTTGTTGAAATAAAAAGCAAGATCCCCAATATCCTGGTGGACTCCACATGGCTCCCCATCTCCAAGAGGGAGCCTCAGTCCTGGGGTGTTTATAAGGAGAAACCCAAAACCCTTCAGAATTGAGATCAGTTCTCTCTTGCAGGAGGGGGATTTTGGACACAGGCTTAGGCAGCTTCCAAGGGAGGCATCCCAAAGCTGCAGATGGCCCTTCCTGGGAATTTAATCCTGCAGACATTTCAAGTGTCTGGTTTCTCAGGATGTGCTTTTGTTGGAGTCCCTCGGAGCATCTCTTGGAAAGGCAGGGAGTTAGACCTTTGTTCTTTCTTGAATTAATTCTGGTTTTGGTACTGGTTTAGGGGCCTTCAGAAGGAAGAGCTGGTGCTCCTCACTCATGGAGATAGTGTGGATAAAGTAGCTGATGGATTCAAAGTGGTGGCACAGTCTGGGAACATCATAGCAGGTATTTATTTTATCCTGAATTTGTCTTCTGATAATGTTTGGTAAAGAATTATGGCAGACAAGAGTTCAACCAAATGAGAACAGAGCAGTAGCTCTTGTTGTTTAATTGTCAAATAAATGAATTGTTTTTAACATTTTCTGGTGTGCGTTTGTCAAGCATTTCTATAAAGAAAGAGACTTTAAAAGGAACGCTTCTGATTTAAATGTGGTTAAAGTTAACATTATTCATATGGTTTGTATTATTTTTAAAGTATGCATGTGTAGTTTGTCTTAGAAATAAAATATCCTGTGCCCTTCAGGCAGGGGAGAGGGAGACCTGCAGTGTGGTGTGCAGTGCCAGTGGGGTTTGGGCTGTGCACTGTAACAGTACAAGCCAAGCACTGGTTAATTATTGAAGCTTTATTAACTTGTTACTGTATTTAATATTGCATGAATGTTCAACTGAGCAAGAATATTGTAGGTACTGAAAGCAGGGCTTTAACATTGCACAGAGATTGTCCCAGGAAATTGTGGGATCTTAGAATTTGGAGTTTGAAAGCCACTGGAGTGACCAAATCCCAAAGAGCCACTTTGAGTCTCTTGCTTGACTTGGGTGTGCATTCCAGCTTACTTATTTATTTTTGTTTTGCTGTGTACACCAGGCATAGCAAATGAGTCTAAAAAGCTCTATGGAGCACAGTTCCACCCAGAGGTGAGCCTCACAGTGAACGGGAAGATGATCCTGAAGAATTTCCTGTACGACATCGCGGGGTGCAGCGGCACCTTCACCGTGGAGAACAGGGAGCTCCAGTGCATCCAGGACATCAAACAGAAAGTGGGCTCCTCCAAGGTCCTGGTGAGTTGGGTCAGAGCTGCGGGCAGGTTGGCAGAAGCAGAGGCAGGGGTTGATTTGGGGAGCAGGGGATTGTGCAGCCCCAGGTTTTGGGGAGGTCACACGGCGGGGCAGAGCGTTGCAGCTCGGTGTTCTGCTCTCCCCCTGCCAGCTTGTCTTACTTTGAGGGCAGGTGTGCCTGCTAGGAAAAGCAGGAGTCTTTCTCTTGCAATGGAGAAAGTAAACTTCCTCTCTCCAAGTTGCTGTAATTTTGGAATTAAAGAAGCTCCCAGGCAAAGAATTTGGTATAAGAATAACAGTTCTTTACTAATGAGTCTAACAAGATAAACACAATAACAATAACTATGGTATTAGTACCAGAGTCAGGAAACAGTCACAGTTTTCTCTGATGCTGGCACCTTTCTGGGGGGAGGTGTGAGCAGGGGTCCCGAGGGATGAGATGGATCCAAAGCTCAGCAGCAGGGGTTGGAGCTGTAGGAAACCATCCTGGCAGGCAGGAGAAACCCAGTGGAGAAACCCAGAGCAAAACCTGAGCAGCCGTGGGTGCAGGGCAATGGGAGAACGGCTCCTGACAGGGCANACCTCTTTTGTCTCTTCCAAATACCTTTAAGTGCTCATGAGCACCCAGCAATCACCTTCCCAGCAACTCTTTTGGGAAAAAATTCTACAAGAAAGCAACCCAACCCCCAGCACAGCTGCTGTGTGTCACCCTTCCCATGGCTGACCCACTGGGGCTTTCTGTCACCGTGGGACACGCAAAGACACACACGGACACTTCCTCTTGAGAAGGTTGAAAACTATTTATTAAAACATCTAACTCCATCTATATAGTGTTTNACTCCCCAGCCCAACAAACGAAGGAACAACCCTGAACAACAAAAACCTCTCTGTGCTCCACAGAGATGCCACAAAGTCTCTCTCGTGGCTGTAGCTCGGCTCAGTTGCTGTCGGTTCCTCTGGTGGAGAGGCCAGGCCCAGGCCAGGCCCGGTGGCCAAGGGCTGAGCTCCTGGTGCCCTTTTGGGTGTTTAGTCCAGAGCAGGTTAACAAAAAAAGTTCAAGAAAAGGAAAAAAAAACGCAGTTCGGAGAACTTCTCTGCCTCGGCTAGCAAAAAAACTAACAAAAAGCAAAGGAGAGCTCTCTTGTGCTGTCCACACCCTGCTAAAAGCACAGGCTGAGTGAGTCCGAAAAAAACTGCAGACCCTTATCTTTATGTTTTGAAAACAACTGCCTCAGGAATTCCAGTGTGCCTTCTTCACTCTCAGATCCAATTTTTAAAGGTACAGCACTTATTTCCGAGCGAGACAGATGAATGGGGATACAATTTAGCATCAACCCAGGACAGACGCCAACTAGGAACTGTGAAAAACAAGTTAGAAAGTGCCTCAGGAACCTTGAAAAGTCGGGGTGATGTGTTTCCCTTTGCTGGCAGGTGCTGCTGAGCGGGGGCGTGGACTCCACGGTGTGCACGGCGCTGCTGAACCGCGCGCTGAGCCGCGAGCAGGTGATGGCCGTGCACATCGACAACGGCTTCATGCGCAAGAGGGAGAGCCAGGCCGTGGAGGAGGCCCTCAAGAAGCTGGGCATCCAGGTGAAAGGTACCACGTTTCTGCTCAGGGCTCCTTGCACCACGTGCAGTGGTGGTGGTGGTTTTCCCAGCGCTGGGGTTTGTTGCTCTGCTGTTTCCGGGCTCTCGCACTAGGGCTGGGTTGGTGGTGTGGGACCACCTGAACTGCTCAGGGAATTTAAACCTGGAATGTTGGGGCTTGTTTGCTTGGTTGGAGCACACAGTGAGCTGCCCTGTGTCTGCATGTTGGTGTCTGTGCAGGTGGGGAGCAGCAGAGCAGTGGATTTGTGCCTTTGGTCACCTCTCTGCTGAGCAATCCTGCTCAGCTGCTGCTGCAGAACTCACTGGATTTCCACCTTCTCCAGTACCTTGATTAACACTTTGGGCTTCATTCCTTATCCTGAGTCTCTCTCTTTGTCTACTCTGACCTCATTTGAGTGATTGAGTGCTACTGTAGTCAAAATGACTTTCAAGGCATTTTTTCTTGATTTGAAAGAGGCACACTTTAATGGTTTTGGAGGCAGTTTTTGAAAACAAGGAGAGCAAGATGTTGATTGGTTAAAGGTTGGACTCAATGATGTGAGATTATTCTTTTTCTTTTTTACTTATTTTTATTATTATCCTTTATGATTCTGTGAATAAGTTAACTGAGAGAGCAGAAAGTGCCCAGATGTGGCTGAGGAGGAGGCTCAGAGGTTTTTTTGTACCTCAAGTATGAGGAGGTGAGAGAGGACCAAGTTTGTGGCAGCAGCACGAGCTGCTCTGTGCTGGGGCTCTGGGCCTCATCCAGGAGTTCTCCTGTGAGCTCTGCCCAGGCAGTGTGGCACAGTGCAGCCTGGGCTGCCATGTCCTCAGCTTCACTCTAAAAGCATTTTTCTAAATTCATTTTTACTTTTTTTTTTTTTTTCAAGTGGAAAATCCGTGTCTTATTCCTGCACTCTATGGAGCAATAAACCTGGGCTCTGGCAGGCAGCCAGAGGAACAAGTTGAGGGAATCCCTTTGCTGCAGATGCTCCTTCTGTAGGTCAGGGAGTTCAGTGCTGGTAAAAGATTCCAGAGCCTCCCAGCTGATCTCTGGCTTGGGAGCCTCTCTAAATTAAGAGGTATAATGTAGCATGAGTAAATAGTGCATCATTTAATTTTGGTTACAGAAGGGCCTTGGGGAAACACCGTCCTGTAAACTATTTAAAGCAAGTAAATTATAATCTAAGAGGGAAGCAAGAGCTGGACTTGCATGTGGCTGCCTAATCTCACAATATGGAAAAAGTAATGGGCTAATAAGAGAAATAAAAGGCTCTTGTTAAAATTAATTTTTGAGGTATTGAGCAGCTCTATTCAATGCAGTTAATAGGAAATTATTATTTAAGTGATGTTAATAGGAAATTATTATCTAACTTAAATTATTACGTTAAAAGGAAATTTTATTTTTTTTTAAAGTAGTAAAGTGAAACTTATTTTGTAACTTGAGTAAGAATCTTTATTGATTTTGTAAAAAAAAAAAAAATCCCTGTGATTTCCTGCAGTGGTGAATGCAGCCCATTCATTCTACAATGGCACAACAACTCTGCCCATCTCAGACGAGGACAGAACTCCACGTAAAAGAATTAGCAAGACCTTAAATATGACTACAAGTCCTGAAGAGAAGAGAAAAATTATCGGGGACACCTTTGTTAAGGTAATGTTTATTTGTTGTTTGGCTGAAGCTTTTAAATGTTGTGATTCCTGGGTAGATCTTTCCCAGTTTAGTCAGTGGCACTGGTGCTTGTGTGAGCTGTGGAGGACCCCAGAAGCCTTTGGTAGGTGACAGGGGGAATGTTTAACAGGTGCTGATGTTCCTGTACTCTGGGGATATTTTCTCCATTTTCTGTTCAGCAGAAGATGGGGTTCCAGGAGTGTTTCAGCAGTGGGGCAGTGGCATCATCCCTGTGCTGTTTGTGCTTTTGCAGCTGCCTGTCACGGGTCAGGCAGCTCTTCCTGAGACCTCTGACAGCGCCAGAAGTGCCTTTCCTCCTTCCTCTGCCCCCCTGCAGATTGCCAACGAGGTCATCGGGGAGATGAACCTGAAACCCGAGGAGGTTTTCCTTGCCCAGGGCACCCTGAGGCCTGACCTGATCGAGAGTGCTTCCCTGGTGGCCAGTGGCAAGGCTGAGGTGATCAAAACCCACCACAACGACACCGAGCTCATCCGCAAGCTGCGCGAGGAGGTAACGGCCCCTGCCACCCTCAGCTGCCAAAAAGCCAAACCCTCCTCTGCTGCCATGATGGCACCCTCTGGTGACAGGCCCCTGAGACTGGGAATTCGTAATTTGCTGGGTTTCTTTTGTTGCTGAGAGTCTGTTTATCTGGAGTGCAGAAAAGCTTTTTAGCCCCCTTTCTGTGCACAGCTCTTTAGTGTAAGCATGTGGAGCAAAGGTGGGAGAGTGCCTGCTTTGATTTCCTGGCATTGGAATGGGGAGTTCTCCAGCTGTCTTATATTCTAATGATGCCTGGAGAGGCTCCCTGGAACAGGGGCTGGGCAGAGTTACAGGAATAAAGCAGGGATTTATTAAAAGGCTTCAAAGGATTCACCTCAGGCAGTGCAAGGGCCTGGCCCTGGCTCACCCAGGATGGGCCCCAGCTCAGGAGTTTTCACCCTTTTATCAGTTTTGCTCCATTCCCACATTGGGTTCATTGTCCCATCCCAGCCCNGCCCGTGGCTCTGGATTGTTCTGTGCCCTTGGCTCTGGACTGTTCTGTGCCCCTGAGCTGTGAGCAGAACTGGCTGACACTCTGTGTGGAGTCCACCCCAATGCAGGGCAGTGTCTGGAAAATCTAAAAGCTAAAACCCAAGGCATCACTAAGAAAGAACCAGCACAGATGAGAGATCTCCCCCTCACCTGGTGGGAGGTGCTCAGTTGCCACCAACTCCCACCCAAAGAGAGAGCTGATGATCCCCATTTCCAATTTTGATCCCTGCACAAAGTGTTTTTGAGGCTTTTGGGTTGGTTTGAACATCCAGCAGAGACAAGAAAGGTCTGAATTCATGCAGGCAGAGCCAGCTTGGCCTTACAGCTCTGTCTGCTCCTGGAGCCATGGATTCTTCTGGCACAAACTGGGGCTTGTGGCCTCACCCTGTGTCCTGCAGCTGTTTTACAAAGCCCACATTCACATGGAGTTTCCTCCCAGTGTTTATGGAATCGTTGGCACTGGTGCTGTGAGGTCAGGCCAGTTTGGGTGCCAGAACCTAAACATTTGAGGCTTTTTGTGTGGATATGTGAGCTGGAGTGTAAATTGCCACCTTTTTCTTTTTAATTTTCTTTTTTAGGGTAAAGTAATAGAACCACTGAAAGACTTCCACAAAGATGAAGTGCGAGTGCTGGGGAGAGAGCTTGGTCTTCCTGAAGAGCTGGTTTCCAGGCATCCCTTCCCAGGTGTGGATCACAGCAGTGTCCTTCAGCAGATCCAGAACAACTGCAGGGCAAAACTCATCTTTAAACACAGAAAAAAATCGATTTAGGTTTCCACCTAAGCACAGTCTTTCAGGAAAAGATGACTTGAGAGCAGCTTGATAAATAGACATGATGGTTTATAACTGAGCCTTCGTTTGGCTTTGGTGGGAGAAGCCAGAGGAGGAGTTCTCAGTGAGCTCTGCCTGAGCTGCCACGTGGCTCTGACCTGGAGTAAAGGCCTGGCTCTGCCTTTTCCTTTGCTTTCCTGAGTAAATGCTCAACATTTCTGCCACAAGTTCTCCCCTAGAAAGCAGCAAAGTCGATGGTTGTGGGTTGGTTTCTTTTTGTCCTTGGGGGTGCTGAGACAGCTGAAGCTCAGAGCACACAGTGCTCAGTGCCTGGCTCTGCTGCACACCTGCAGGTGAAAATCAGCTTCCTGTTATTTGCCATAATATTTTTTCAATGTTGCCCTGCAGGTCCAGGCCTGGCAATCAGAGTGATCTGTGCTGAAGAACCTTACGTGTGCAAAGACTTTCCAGAAACAAACAACATCTTGAAAATAGTGGCAGATTTTTCTGCTAGTGTGAAGAAGGTGAGGAAATTCTGGATTTGAATTTTGTGTGGTGGCTCTGTAGTGACCTGCAGTGAGGTTTAGTCTGCTAAAAGGTTAAAAGGACTGGTCTGTGCTCCTTAAGGAATGCTCCCTCCAAGCACAGCTCAGTTGAAGCTGTTCAGTGGAATTTTTAGTGCTGTGACTGCTGCAAGTGTTGAACCATTTCTGGAAAATGAAACTTTATTTGCCTTTCAAATAACAAACAGATTCTGCTGTAGTTAAACTTTGTGCAGATGAGATTACATAGCATCAAGAAAAGATCTTCCCTCCCTCAAGGAGTTGTAACATTCTAGGTTTGCACACCCCAAAAATCACTGGGTGTGTAAATACAAGTGCAGGAGGCAGGAACTGGTGCCCTGATCCAAAACGTGGAATTTTGGATGGGTGATGTTTGACTGCCACATCTCCTAACTGTGCTGGCCTTTGTGGTGGCTGTCAGTCATTAGAGGGGTCTGCTCTGAGGTGTGAGCTCAAAACAACTTCCAGACCCTTTCTGGTAAATCCTGAGGGACAGGGATTTCCCTCTGCCTTTCCTTTAAAAGCTGTGGAATTGTGGTGCCATAAAACTGAAAAGAACAGTTTTGTGAAGGAGAAAATGAGCCCAGGACAAGAGCTTCCCCCATGGCCTTGGAGATCTTCAGCTTTAAATGCAGTGTAATCACAGAAAAGTGCTTTTGCTAATGTTTAATTGTCAGATGAGAGGTATCTTTTAACGAGTTCCAAGGGGTAAATGTAGACTGAGCCAAGAGTTGCTTAAATAACAATTTTGTCTGCACCATACACGTTCTGTTGGAGGGCCTGGGAGCTTTCTTTAATTCCAGTTTCTTGCTCTGCATCCTTGCCCAGCCTCACACCTTGCTGCAGAGGGTGAAGGCGTGCACGAGTGAGGAGGACCAGGAGAAGCTGATGCAGATCACAAGCCTACATTCACTGAATGCCTTCTTGCTGCCAATCAAAACTGTGGGAGTGCAGGTACGGGGCAGGCTGGGGGGACCCTCTGCTGCTGCAGGGGCTGTGTGGCTGCAGGGCAGGGGTCTCTGAGGGGTCCCTGAGCTCAGTGCCAGGGCTCTGGCCAGCCCAGGGGGGTTGGTCACTCAGCAGCAGCTGCTGCAGCCCCCCAGTCTCTGCTGTCACCCTGCTGGTCCCTCTGGGGCTCAGGAGTGCTGGGCTGCACTGGCTGGAAATCCCACTGTGGATGTGGCTGTGGCCCTTTCCAGCTCTTTCCTGAGCTGTGCTAATCCCTCTCCCTGGGAAGGGAGGAGCTGGAGCAGTGCAGGAGCCCTGGGGTCTGTGCAGCAGCTCAGTTCCCTTCCCTTCCCCTCCCTGTGGCACAGACACAGCAGGTGCAGAGCTGGCACTCTCGTGGAGCTGTGTGCACGAGCTCCTTACTGAGCACTCCTGGCACCTTTCTCTGCACCCTCACTGCTGAATTCCTCCTCAGATTTTCTTCTCAGCTGCCTGTGCTGTGTGTGGCTCTCTGCAGTCAGCTTTGGTTGCCATTTCAGGTCCCAGTGTCATCAAATTCCTGTGCTTTGTCACCAAAACACCAACACTGGCCACTGGAGAGGAGTCTCCCCAGCCTGAATATTTCCTTTTACAGCTCTGTCATCTTGCTCTGTATTTTCTCACCCACTCAGTGTCTCTCTGGTGTCACCAGCTCAGCATCTGCTAAATGTGGGTCCAGGCTGTGCCCCTGTCACCTGCAGGGTGTGCAGGAAGGGGCTGAGGGTGGCTTTGGCAGCAGGGCTCACCCTCAGGGTGCTCATTTCTGCTCTGCAGGGTGACTGTCGCTCCTACAGCTACGTCTGTGGCATCTCCAGTAAAGATGCTCCACACTGGGAGTCCCTGATGTTTCTTGCCAGGCTCATACCACGCATGTGCCACAACATCAACAGGTCAGTACTGAATTGCCTTTATTTTTTATTCCCTAATTCATGTATGGAAGTTTAGCAGGTGCAAACATTTTCCTGTTTAATCTGGGCTGTAATATTTTTCACATGTTGGACAGGTGTATCATGCAGAGGTCACAGACACAATAAATCAAAATATGGATTTATTTCCAGCTTGAAAAGAAATTGCTGGCCTATATCCTTGGATTAGGCAGCATCCACTATAATTTATGCAAATCTCTTCTGCAAGGCTCCAGCCTGGTGCTGAGCTGTGATGTGCTGCAGTTTGGTTTGCCTTTGTGTCAGGAAGGGATTTGTGTGGGGCTGTCAGTTCTGATGGCTCAGGGAGAGCCCCAAAGTCGGGCAGTTTGATCTTAATTGAGCTCTCTCAGAATACATTTTCTACCTACTCGAGTCCATAACTTTCCCAGCAGCTGAAGGTGCTCAGACATGGAATCAGCTCTGGAGAATTATACCCTCCTTGCCTGGCTGGGGGATTTCTGCCAGAACTGCTTAGAATTGCTTATAACAAAACTTCATTTTCTCATTTCACATAAGTGACACCTACTGACAGAGCTTTTACTCTGAAAGGTGAGACCTGGAATTGCAAGGTACCTGTTTAAATTGAGTGCAGAGGGGACAAAAGAAGGCACAAATCAGGATTGCCTGTGCAGCTCCAGAGCATGTCAAAAAACAAAAATAAAAGCCAGTTTCTGGCTTTAGAGCACTGCTGACTGCTTTAAGCTCTGCTGGGTCCAAGGCTGAGCACCCCACAGTTCTGGGGGTCCTGCTCTCCCCGGGGTCTTTGCAGGCTCCACTGCTCTTACAGGGAGATGGGGGGGCCCTGAGCTGATCTCCTGCCCAGCTGTGCTCCAGGCTCTGTGTTCAAACAAAACCCCACACTATAACCTGGCGTGTGTCTGTGTGTGGGGTTTGAGTGCTGCTGGTTTGTGCCTGCAGGCTCCGAGAGCTGCTCTGGGCACCTCGTGCACGGGGCCACTCACACTCTGCTGCTGCTTGTGCAGCCTCTGAAACGCAAGGAATGAGATTAAAAACATAAAGCTGGTGTGACTGCTTTGGATTCAGAAGGTGTTTTGTTGCAGGTGTACCTCTGTGGGTTTATAGATTGCAGTTAGTGCCCTGTGCTGAAAACCCTTCATTAACAATAAGGTGGTAGCATTTAATGGGGGTTTCCTGTTAAAATTTATAAGCAAAATTAAACATTATGCTGCTGTCTAGCTCTGTTTTCTCACTTGCAGCACTGAAGGAGCAGGTTTGAGGTGATCTGGTTTATTCTGTGTGTGAAAATGTGTTTTTCCCCCATCCTGTGTGTTGCAGAGTCGTGTACGTGTTTGGCCCCCCTGTCAAGGAGCCCCCCACGGATGTCACCCCCACCTTCCTGACCACAGGAGTCCTCAGCACTTTACGTCAAGCTGACTTTGAGGCTCACAACATTCTCAGGGAGTCTGGTAGGTGCTCCACCCCATCCCAGGGGCCACGCTGGTGTTCCCAGATCCCTGCAATCCCAATGGGTGTAATCACAGAGGTACTGTCAGAACCCGCAGGCAAATATCTCCAAAAATTGATCATTTTGATGGGATGACAGTGAGAGGCTGTGGAAGCTGATAGCTGAAGCACAGGAATTAATTTTAAGGGATTTGGGAGGCTGAATTGCTTCTGGCACATCATGAAGCTCAAAGCTGTGGTGCTCCACTGTCAGGCAGCTCAGTCACCCAAATCCCTTCTCTTTGCTGATCTCAGTGTTTACCTGAGGTGAAGAAACTTGACATAGTTTTTAAATAGTGTTGGTTCTGGGGAAAACCCAGATGCCAAGTTTCTCCTGGGGGTGATGCTCACAGCCTGTGGTGGTTTCAGATTTCTTAACTTGAAGTCAAAGCTGCAACCCCAACCCTGCACAGCCAAGGGAGTCCCCTGGGAATTTATTCCCCTGGGAATAAATAGTTCTGAGGTTCAGCCTCTTTAGTTTTTTACTTAATTACCTTTGGAGATGTGATCTGTGTGGGAAGCACTGCACCAGCCCTGCCTGTATTTTGTATAAATCAAGCTGCAACAGATCCCTCTCTTTGAGGATCCATATTCAGTTTGCAGAGGAACAGAATTTGTGCAGAATTAACCTCAAAAGGCTGAGATAACACTGTTGGCTGTGTTGGTAAAGCTGTAGCTGTGTCTTGCTAACTTTTGGTGACACTTGGCTTTGTGTGAATGAATTGCTCCTAAAAATAAGCCTGGAGTTGTGGTTTAGTGAAAAAACCTCCCTGTGCAGCAGCTCAGGCCAGGGCTGGCAGAGGGAGAGAGCCTGAGCAGCGTGAGCTCCACACTCCTGGATTCTGGACCTTTGAAACAGGGAAACTGGGGAGCTGTGCATTGCCTTTCAGAGGGAGATGCTGAAAAATCAGTGAAATGTGATTGTCTGGAGTTACCTGCCCACCACCAGCCAGGGATACTGGAGGGCTTTCTCCTGAGTGCTTCAAAGAATATTTCAAAGATTTGTTTGGGACCGTCTATTGGGCTTGATGTGGGAGCTGATAAAACCCCATGGTTTTGTGCTATGTGGGAAGGGAAGTGGCTCTTCAGTTGAATCACAATGAATTACAGGGATAACACAGATTAGCTGGGATTTTTCTGTGTGCCTGCAAAGGCTGAGGATCATCTCAAGTGGTGATTTATAGAATCCCAGAATGGTTTGGGCTGGAAGGGACATTAGGGATCATCTGTTCCAGGCCCTGTGGGGACACCTTCCACTTACCCCAGGCTGCTCCAAACCCCTTCCAGGGCTGGGGCAGCCAGAGCTGCTCTGGGCACCTGTGCCAGTGCCCTGGCAGTGCTGGTGTGCCGCTGCAGCCCTGCTGTGAGCCCGGGCTGTGTGCCCAGATCGCCCGGGCTGGAGGAGCAGCCCTGCTCTGGGCAGGAGCTGACGCCCTGCGTGCCCCGTGTGCTGCAGGCTATGCTGGGAAGATCAGCCAGATGCCAATCATCCTGACCCCGCTGCATTTCGACCGGGACCCCCTCCAGAAGCAGCCCTCGTGCCAGAGGTCCGTGGTCATCAGGCCCTTCATCACCAGCGACTTCATGACGGGCGTGGCGGCCACGCCGGGCAGCGAGGTGCCCGAGGAGGTGAGGGGCTCCTGCTCATGCTCCCCCCAGCCCTGCTCACTTCTGCTTCCCTCTCGCTGCCTCCCTTCTGATTCCCTTGCCCTCTTGATTCCTCTTTCATCAATAATCGTTGGGAAGAACGTTGTGGTGTTCTGGGGATAAAAAACCCAACGAAACGAGGGGCTTGGCAGATGGGTGCCACAAACTGGAAGGGTTTCCAGCAGAGCTGAGCCAGAATCCCACCAGTTAAAGGAGAAAGAATAGCCCAGCCATTTCTGGGATTTGGAATTAATCTTTGCATCAGTAATTGGAAATTTCCTGGCGATAGGAATTGCTTTTGTCTGGCACTTCTGCTTTTACTGGAACTTGCAGTTTAACATTTCAGTGTCCTGTTTGCTCTTTAGGCCTAAAAGGACTTAGGAGTCAGGTCTGAGCTTTTTTTTCTTTTTTTTTCTTTTTTTTTCTTTTTTTAATGGAAAACTTTATCCACGTCCAGTCAAGTACTTTGTCCCTCTGGGGATGCACTGTGGGAATAGGATTGACCTTTTATTTTAAACACACTTTAAGAGCATAGGAGCATTGTTTAGTAATTGTATATAATTGAAGTCCTCTACTTCAAGGCAGCCTATCCATGAGGAGAACAACTCAGGTTGCCATGTGAACTATCCCACTGTATAAAATGAGGATTCATTTGGCCTCAGTGTTTGTGTTTAAAAGCAACCAAACACCACAAAACCCACCCCCAAACAAAAACCCTGCGTTCTTCTACATGAAAAATGGTCATTTTAAGGCTAGGTAGTAATGTGCTGAGTAAATAACAGGAGTTACAGAGAATAATTATATTTATGGGGGAAATAATAATGTAGTATAATAATAATAAAACAGCAATGCACTGTTAATTTGTGCTTTTGCTGTGAACACTGTGTCATGTAAGTGGTGTTGGGAACTGGGGGATTTTTAAGGAAAAAATCTGAGGATCATCAGATTCTCCCCTGGAATGTTTCTGCTAACATGGATTAATTGTGAGCTCTGGAAGGTGACTCTCACTGAAAACCACAGGGTTTCTTCCAGCTGATTTTATTTTGTGCCTCCTCTCTGCTGCGAGCAGTCTGCCCCCAAGCTTTCCTAGGGTGACTGCCACCAGGGCTGTTCCTCACACTTGGTCTGATATTCTGCTTCCCCTGCACGCCAGGTTGTGTTGAAAATGGTGGCAGAGATCAAGAAGATCCCTGGCATCTCTCGGGTGATGTACGACTTGACATCAAAGCCACCAGGAACGACGGAGTGGGAGTAATTAACTGTGCCCTGGCCAAGTACTGTGTGCAGTCTAAACCATATCAGAAACCATTCCCAGTGTTGACATGCAGTACTGTGAAAGAGTGACTGGAGCTGCTACACGGCATCAGATCCCTCTCCTGGAGCATCAGCCTGCAGCTGAGAGCTGTGCTGGGGACAGCGGCGGGGGCTGGGGACTGTACGGGTACACGATGGTGGCAGCGCTGCCGGGCCGGGCCCCTCTGCTTTGCCTTTGTCTTTCCAGTCCCCCCGAGTCCCCCCCCCGTGTTCTCTTACCTGTCATTTCGGTGTCTCTTCGTTTTTTTTGTACACTGTGTAAAAAGAGACAGTTTATTTACTTCTACCAAAAGCATTGTTACAGCCCGAACCTGTAAGAGGAGTTGATTCTTTGTGACCAACCGCTTTGGGACGGATTTATTATAAATAAATATTTTGCCAAATGGAGTAGTGGGTGCTGTTGAGTCGTGGAGTGGCTGTGTGTGTGTTCTGTCCCCTTGTCGTGTGCTCCTGGGCCCTGCCGTGGCAGTGAGGGGGAGCTGTGCTGACCTCTCCTGGCGCTGCCCTGTCCGTGTGTCTGTCCCTGCCGGGGCTCAGCAGAGCTCCCAGCCCCTGCCCCTGGCTCTGGGTGCCCTGGGGTGGCACAAGGGCAAAGCTGGGAGTGCAGCAGGGAGAGCTGCTGGCTCTGTGCCCTCCTGCGTGTCCCCAGCGCTGCCCCTGTGCTTGCTCACAGTTGATTTTCCACACGTTTGCTCCGACAGGGGTTTTTGGGATGTGTTGTGTTTAGCTCAATCTGTGAGGTCATTCTAGGTGTTAGTGTGGAGTCCTGGCTCGGGGTGAGCTCCCCAGCCCTGCAGCCCCTCCTGTCACTCGTTCTGCTGTTCGTAGTGAAGCAATAATTTGAGGTGGTTACTGGATGTTTTGAGGCAAAGCCATTTCCATCCACCTGAGAATCCTGTCCCGTGACAGGAGCAGCTGGATTCTGACCTGAGCAGGTTACTGGGCACCTGCTGGTACCCCCTCTGGGGCAACTGGGACGTGGATCCAGGCTCTCCCCTCCCATCCCTGCTTCTTCAGTTTAAGCAGCTGTGTTTTGTTCAGCTGCGAGATCCCTGCAGTGTTCTGGGGTGAAATTCTTGGTTTAAGCTGTTCAGTAACATGGAGTATTTCGTGGCTGTAGCTCTTCTCTTGCCCTTGCCTGGGTTTGTGAACTGGAATAATACTGAAAGTGTTTGTTCTATATTTTTTGGTTGCACGCATTTTCCTGTTCTTACATTCCCTGCCTACACGTTATGGAAATTGGGTTTGGAAATTTCTGCTCCTAGGAAATGGCCAACTGGTGTAAATGTATTTTTTTGCCTGTGTCACTGAGGGGTGTTGTGCACCAGGGGGAGGAGGTGGCGTGTCCCAGCAGGTGCTCCTGGGGACACGGGGGTGCAGCAGGGCAGGAATTGGGGCTGGGGGCTCTGCCTGCCCTCAGCCCTGCTCCAGGGGGGCTTTGCAGCTTGGATCTGCATTGATAACTCAGTCACCTCCCTTCCAAAAGGGGGTGGTGATTTGCACCCACTCCTGCCGTAACCTCTTTGAGCTTCAGTGATGTCAGTGATTGCTTTGCTCCATCTGGGATCTGTGCTTGCTGAAACCCCGTGGACGGGTGTTTGTTTTACCTGTCCTAGCAGGTAAAAGCCCTCCAAGAGGGCTCCCAGGGGAGCTGCAGTGCATTGGGGTGGGTCAGGAAGGGCTGAGGGCAGCTGCTGCCGTTTCTGGCTGGTTCTCACTCAGAAGGGTGCAGGGGCAGGAGCTGGATCTCTGGTGAGATGCAGAACCCCCTCAGCTCTCACAGCAACAGGCTCGTCCTCGTGGCTGCCACGGCTCTGTTGCCTTGACAGCAAACAAGCAAAGCTGAAGGAATCACTAAAAATAATGCAAATAATACAGAGAGCTCTGAAACCCAGCCCCTGCTGGGTTGTGCCCAGACTGTCCCTGTGCAGCTGCAGCTGCAGTTTGTGCTGTGCTTGTGCCTGGGGTGAAAATGAGCTCCCACCGAGGGCTGGGGGCTGCCCCTGGGACCCTCCTGGGCAGGAACCTCGTGTTCCCTGCATGCTGCACCCTCGGGAAGCCTTTCCTTGGAGCTGCCTCCTGACTCTGGGCACGATGTGTGCCCTGCACTGGCACCATCCTTGAGCCCCTGGGCTGCTTCCCCCTGCACCCCTGGAGCTGGGCAGCACCTCCATGCTCTGCTGTAGGTCAGAACAGTGAATATTGGACATTTGAGGTATAAATTTGCACTGTGGGTCAAAATGTCTTGTTGGAGTGGAGCCTGTGCCCCTCAGGCCCTGCTGGGCTGTTCTGGGGGAGCCTGGTGTGCTCACCCCAGCAGTCCTGGGTGTTTCTGTGGAATCCCCGTGTACTGGACAGCCAGGGTGGAGAGAAACATCATACTCTGTTCACATTTCTTAAAAAACAGTTCTATTTAGCACCTAGTTTACAAACTAATACCTGTAGCTGCCCTGTACCATTGTTCACCTCGAGTCTTCAGTAAAACATGTCAGCAATTAGAGGAATTTGTATTGGGGGCACTCCCCATCAGTTTCAATTTTTAACATTTTTCTGCTTGTGAAATGATAAAGTACTGTGAGCCTTAATTTTTATCCACAAATAAAAATATTATGTTTGAACCTTGGTGTGGTGTTTTTTTTATTATTATTCTTTTAGGGCTTATGTGCAAAAACTATATTATGAATGGGACCGTACTTTGGGTTGAACAAGCTATTTTTATGGATGTAATTGATTTAAATGCCTGCTCAAGAACCTCTTTAGAGCTGGGATATTTCTCCTTTCCCAGAGTGGTTTGGGATACAGAGATCAATATAAAGCTGCTTGCAGGATTTCTTTTTTAAAATGTTATTTAGGGTGGGGAAAAAGCCCTTGTGGGGTAAGTGAAGCTTTGGGGAGAGCCAAGTTTGAGTTGTGGGCTGATTGAGGAGGAGGATGTCTGCTCCTCACAGGGTGAGGCTCTGCCCTGGTGGCTCCTGTGGGGTTTGTGCCCAGGATTGATGTTCTGGAGCAGCTTTTATCCCTGGGAAACGCCTCCAGTGCTGCTCTTGCAGTGATTTGGGGACAGTTTGGGTGGGGTCACTGACAAGAGCCCAGCCCTGGGGTTCCCTGGTGGGGAGGGGGGTTGCAGGAGGAATTGGGGGGGTTTAGAGGGAAGGTTTTCTGGATGAGCACGGAGTGATGCCCACCTGCTCCTGGGCACCCTGGGTGGATCAGGGCTGGAGGCAAAGCTGTGCCAGCCCTGGACCACGGAGGGAGGAGCAGGGAGCCAGCACCACACACCCCCGGGCTCGGGGGTGGCTGAGTCAGGGCTGCCATTCGGGATGATCCTGGGGCTCTGCAGAGCTGGGGTTTATTTTTAGTCCCTGAGTGGTGCTGATTGCCATGGCAATGCCACGGCACTGCGGGCTCCCACGGCGGGGACAGGGCTCCTGGCCCTGCTTTGGGATGGAGTGACAGCTCCGTGTCCCCTGCCTGCTGCAGGGTGTGGGTTCAGCTTCCAGCCAGAGCCCCAGCTCTGGAAACCAAACACAATCCTCCAGGCACAGGATCCATTCTGAATGGATACTCTGAATTCATCCTGGGAACCCTCACCTGCCCAGCAGGAATCACCTGCCCAGGAGCATGGCCAGGGGCTGTTCTGAATTCATCCTGGGAGCCCTCACCTGCCCAGGGGCTGTTCTGAATTCATCCTGGGAGCCCTCACCTGCCCAGGGGCTGTTCTGAATTCATCCTGGGAGCCCTCACCTGCCCAGGGCTGTTCTGAATTCATCCTGGGAGCCCTGACCTGCCCAGGGGCTGTTCTGAATTCATCCTGGGAGCCCTCACCTGCTCAGCAGGAATCACCTGCTCGGCTACAGCAGCTCAGCCTTCGGTCTGAAATTCTTGCAGAAAAGCAAAGACCGTGTGGGTGGTTCTGCACCCTCTCTGAGCAGGTCAGGGGCCATCAGGCTCCAGGGCCTCCTTTGGCCACGTGCCTCCAGAGAGGTCTGAGTGCCTGGATTCTCCTTGGCCCTGGAAAACTTTCCCCTTTCTCATCTCTTGCTTGGTCACTCCTTGGTGCAACTCGGAGCAAGCCCAGAAGAGCTGCTCATGAGTGACCCCCTTGAACTCAGCAAAGAGGGAAAAAAGAGTTAATTAACATGCCCAGGAATTTTTCTCTTCACTTGGGTGTGCTGGGACCGGCCTTTGGCCCTACAATCACGTCTAGAAATTATTGGAGAAGATAAAAGGCTGGAGAGAGGCACTTGCAGTGCAGATTTTCATTCCAGCAGCTTGGCTCGCCGGCGGCTGCTGTGACCCGCTGCCCTTCAGGGGGGTGGCTGGGAGCTCTCCGAGGGGCTGCCCTGGGGCTTTGGCTTTAACAGGTGGGCTCGGTGATCTCTGAGGCCCTTTCCAAGCTGGCTCAGCCCCGATGGGGTTTGCTGGGGGTTTGCTGAGGCTGCCCATCCACAAAGCTGCTGGGGGAGCAGAGGTTCGATGCTGCTACATTTGAGCACTGCCGGAGCAGGGTGAGCCACTTAAACCCAATTAAACACCTTAATGAACATTCCCTGATGGGGTTTCAGTTTCCTGGAGCAGAGGAGAGCCGGGAGCAGCAGGGCCTGGGCTCCGTGGCTGATTGGATCAGGAGGTGGGGATGGCCCCGCTCCTGTGGGACAAACTCCTTTGTTTGCGGAGGGATGGACAGGCACATCCCAAATCCTTCTGTGCCTGGGCGAGGCTTGTGGGGCTCTGGAACCCCTCTGAGCAGGAGTTCCGGGGGATCCAGTGCTGCTCACTGCCCCGGCTCCTGCCCTGAGCTGCGGGGTGTGCAGCTGGGAACACGGGGGAGCCCCTGTTGGGAGCTGCTGTGGGATCTGCGGGGCCAGGGTGGATTTTGGGATCGTTTTAAGGGAGGGTGAATTGTGAATGTGTTCTGGTGGAATTACTGGAGAGTTACAGGATCAGACTGGATGTCCTGCCCCCCTTTACTCCGAACGAGGCACCGATGGGCTGGGAGAGCTGGGGGGGCTCCCCGGGAGAGGAGAAGCTGCAGGGAGAGCTCAGAGCCCCTGGCAGGGCCTGGAGGGGCTCCAGGAGAGCTGGAGAGGGACTGGGGACAGGGGATGGAGGGACAGGACACAGGGAATGGATCCCAGTGCCAGAGGGCAGCAATGGGTGGGATTTTGGGAATTGGGAATTGTTCCCTGGGAGGGTGGGGAGGGCTGGGCTGGGATTCCCAGAGCAGCTGTGGCTGCCCCTGGGTCCCTGGCAGTGCCCAAGGCCAGGCTGGGTGAGCTGGGAACACCCTGGGACAGTGGGAGGTGTCCTTGCCATGGCAGGGGTGGCACTGGGTGGTCTCTAAAGTCCCCTCCAACCCAAACCATTCCTTCCCTCTATCAAAATAAATTTGTGGTGCAGTAATTCAGGGTGGGCTTCCTGTGAGTGACATTGTGGGGTCTTGTTGGCCACCACAGAGGTGCCACTGGGATGGCAGATCCTGCTGGGAAACTGCTCAGGAGATTTTTAAACCAGGTTGAAAAGGGGCCCTCGTGTGCAGTGCATTAACTCATCCAGGCGGCCTCCTGCTTCCCCGAGCAGAAAACAGCTGCTGCAGGGGGTTTAGAAGCTTCTCTTATTTACATCTGAAAACAGGAGGTTTGGCTGAAAGGGTGCCTGAGCCCGGGGAATATGGATTAATCCCGAGCTCTGCGGGCTGGGTGTTACTGGAATGTTCTGCCTTAAAGCCAGGGGCACAAACAGCTCTGGGGGTTTCCAGCTCTTTGGGGGCTGCGCTGTCCCCCTGCACCCCTCGTGTCCCTAAAGTCTCCCTCAGCTCCAGGACCTGGGGGCTGTGTTTGATTCCTTGGAAAGGCACAGGGAGATTTACATGGGGAACAGGAGAGGACAGGCCCTGGGACACCCCTGGAGGGACCTGGTTCCAACTCTGGAACTGGAATAAAAATCAGATTTTAGAAAGTGTTTTTAGAAGAGACAGAGAAATTTTCAAAATTTATAAATATAAATTCTATAACACTATATAATTAATATAATAATCAGTTATAATTCACTATGAGCTGCAGGTAGAGAGCTCGTAAACATGATTCTGTACATTTATACAGTGTACAGGCAAGTTAGAGATGCGTAATTATATTATATATTACTGTAACATGATTGCCTAGAAAAAGGAGTGTAAACGAAAATACAGAATGGATATGAAAGAAATACAGAAGGGATATAAAAGAAATACAGGAGGGATATAAAAGGAAATACAGAAGGGGTATAGAAGGAATATAAAAGGAGAACAGAATGGATATAAAAGGAGTACAGAAGTCAGGAGGTGTCCCCAGCCCTGGGCAGGGGTTAGTTTGAGGTGTGGCTCCCCGGAGCATCACGCTCCGGTCCTGTGGAGCAGGAGGGGTTTGGGGTGGGTCTGTCCCCCCAGGAGACGCCCCCGGCCCTCTGGGTCCCGCTGGGAGCCGAGGATCCCGGTATCAATATTTCAGGGCAGCTTTGCTTTCAGGAAATCAATCGCCCTGCAAGTTTTATAAGGCGAGCCGGGCTCTCCTTACGTGCCGGGCTATGAATGCCCCGACACCAAACCCGCGGCGTTCCAGCCCGGGCGAACATCCCGGAGCACAATGGCCCGGCCACCGCGACAATGCCCCGCCGAGAGAGCGACAAATCGGCCGCAGCTGCTCTCGTTTAAGTCACCTTCAGGGGACTGACACCTCCCCGAGCCTCGGGAGCAGCGGCTGCTGCTGTGCTCGGGGCGATGATGGGCACGGGAGGCTGAGGAGGCACCAAGTGCCTTTTGTGCAGCTCTTTGAGAACTTTATTTTGACTTTTGATAACAAAATCTGCCACAGGGAAGGACCTGAAGGATCTGATGAGGCTTCAGCTCGTGTACTGTAATATCTGTATTCACTGCTCAGGGCTGGTTTGAAGGGCTCTGGAGTTGCTGGAGACCTTTTCCTTTCTGTGAAGCACTTTAGAGTTTAAGGATAAACACGTCGGATCAGGCACAGAACTAGAATGTTTGAACAGCTCAAAGTCTGAGTCACTTTTCCAGAGTTTTGCAAAACTTCCAGTGAATGTTTAGTGCCATGTCTGCTAAATAGGTTGGATAGCACTAGTTCCTGTTGGAGGTAAATTCTGTAGGACTTATTCCAAAAGGTGATGGAACTGCTTTCTAGAAAAGCAGCTAAAATGTTTGGTTTCTTTCCTGTAACCCCTCTGGGAGCACGGTGAGCCGCCGTGTGTGCCTGCAGAGCAGGACAGGCCCCTGCCGGGCTCCAGCACCGCTCAGGCAGCCCTGGGGCTGGGGGATCCCAGAGCAGGGGGTGCTGAGAGCCCAGCTGGCTGAGAGGGGACCCGGCAGCGGCCGGGAGTGCCTGGAGGGCAGGAACGGGGGAAGGGGGGATCCAAACCCTCCGGGGAAGGGGTAGGGGGTAAGGCAGGGCCGCCGGGCACAGCTTGGAGCCTTGGGCTGGGAAGAGGCTGAGGGAGGCTCCAGCCTCGGGGGTCTGCGAGGCTCGGGTGGGAGAACCATCCTGAGCTGGGAGTGGGGACTGCGCCAGAGCCCCCCGGGCTCCCTCTGCCCTGACCCCGGGAATCCTCCCTTCCACCCCGGGGGTCCCTGCGGGGGTCACGGCTCAGCTTTGGGGTCATTACAATGCTCTGGGAGCAGTGGCTTTCAATCCTCGCTGTCTCCGAGGGGTTTTTGCTCTGCTCGGCACACGGCTGTGCCCGTGCTCCCGAAGTGGCCGCTGTGATTAGAGCTGTAATCTCTCTATCAGCTTTTACATTTCAGACCCGAGAGGGGAATTAACGCGATTGCCGTGTCTGCCCTTCCATACATTTTCCAAACACCGTTTGCTCGGGAGCAGCCGGAACTTTGCTTTCATCCTAAGGTGACCAAAATCCCAAATTCCCAGAGATCCCTTGGAGAATGGAAGTTCCTGCTGGATTGGGCGACCCGAGGAGCTGCAGGAGGAGGAGGAGGAGGAGGGAAGCGATGGGCACGGGGATGCTCCGGCACGAACCGCGCTGCAATTTGCCCGGGCCAGCCCACGTGGGCGAGGGTTCGCCCTCAAGGTCACACGTGTGACTTCACCTCCGATGTTTACGGCGCTGGGGAGCCGGACGGGTTTTCCAGAAGCCTCCAGCGAAAGCCCTGCTCGGTGCCAGGCCGGCTGAGGTGTCGGGCTGTGCCCGGGTGCGATGCTCGCGGGGACCGTCCCCCGCCCCGGCTGCGGGGCCGCTGGCGCGCCGGAGCCGCTACAGATGTTTCCATGAGAAGGTTGCGGCTCTTCTTTCTGGTTAAGCCCCGCAGACACGTCTCTAATTACAGCTTTGTGGCCGGCGCGAGGTTATAGAGGGAGAAAGAGCGCGCTGCAGTCGCTTCCCATGATTTGAGGGCTGAGCGCTCCCGCAGCGAGGCAGGACCCGCGATGCTGGCGGCGCGCACCGGGACCGTGGGGGGCAAGAGCGCCGACGAGTCCCTGAAGCTGAGGAAGCAGTCGGTGCTGTCCGTGGGCAGCAGGGACCGAGTCCTGAAGAGCTCGGCCGAGAGCAGCAAGGAGAGCCGGGCCCGGGCCGGGCAGCCCCAGCAGCGAGCCCGGCGCCTGGCGCTGCTGCGGGAGCTGGAGATGAACTGGTACCTGCGGGTGTGCGAGCTGTCCCACGAGTACACCATCGCCTACACCACCGGCATGCCCCACAGGTACGTGCCCTGCTCCTCTCGGGGGCAGCGCTGCCCTCCGGGACTGCTGCCGGCCGGAGAGATCGTGGTCATAATAATTATAATAACAATAGCAACAGCAGCAATAATAATCCACAGCGATAGTAAGAATAACAGAAAGGTCTCTGGCCTTGTAAGTCTGATTTTTCTGGTAATTCATGCTTTTATTCAGAGCTGGATGTCCTGCAAACTTGTCTCTTGCTTCCTGTAACTTCTCCAGCACAAGCTGCGTGTGGTTGTTGAGCCTCGTTTCTAGTTTGCCCAAGAGGCTGTGATTCTGTTCGAATAGAGCTGGAAAGTTGCTGCCGTGGAGCAGAGACCGTGTGGGTGGCGGGAGGGTCCCTGTCCCCCTCCCTGGCCGGGCAGGGAAGGAGCCCCCGGGAGGGGGAACCTGCAGCTGCTGCACATCTCGTCCCATCCGTCTTAAATGTCGCAGCCTCCAGAATGCGATCTTGCTCCTTTAAAAAAATATAAGGGGATCTTGGTATTAGTGGAAATTAGACGTGCGAGTCTCTAATCTCCTGTGCGGGGTCAGACCCTCGCTGAAATCGGAACCTCAGCAGGAACTGCCCGGGGAGCAGCCGCGCCCGGGAGCGCCTCCGGGCAGCGCCGGGGCCGGCGAGGGACGGGAGGGTCCCTCCACATCTCCACATCCCGCGGGGGTCCCTTCACATCCCGCGGGGGTCCCTTCACATCCCGCGGGGGTTTATTCATATCCCTTGGGGGTCCCTCCACATCCCTCGGGGGTCCCTTCCTCTACCCGGGGTCCCTTCTCCACGACTGGGAGTTCCTTCATCTCAATTGGGGCTTTTCTTCCCCTCACTTGGGGCTTTCCCTCCCCTCCCTTGGGGTTTTCTTTCACCTCCCCTGGGGGTCCCTGCCCTCCTTTGTGGGTTCCTTCCCCTCAATTCAGTAGCAGCCTGGATTCTGGCCGAGACCTTCCCCGATCACCGGCAGGTTGGGGATGCCTGCAGTGCCCGGCACGACCCGAGCTCTTGCAGATGTGCTTGGGTAAGAAATTAATTAGGATGTCACGACGATAAAAATTAGGAGTGGGATTAAGTGAGAGGAAGAGGAAGTAAAACTGAGAGAAGGAGCAGTGGGTTTTGATGCAGGAATGTTCACTAAGCCCCTGAAGGGAGCACGAGGGGTCTGTGGGCTGGGAGGGGGCACATCCTGGCTCTGGTGCCCACCAGCCCCACCAGGGGCTCAAACAGCACCATAAAAACAAAGTGCTGGGGAATAACTTCTGGGAGAACTGAGTTTCTAAAGATGCTGATCCACACAAACCCTGGTACTCCAGCAACACCCTTGTGCCCAAAAAACTCAGAGGAGCTTGCAGAAATATTTCTTAGCGCTGGTTTGCCTTGCATTATAGATGAGCACGAGGCTGGGGCTGGTAGGAGGTAAAATCAAAGGCAGCTGCAGCAGAAATCACAGGTACAGCCCTGGAGTTACACTGAGGGGTGGAAACACAGGGGACAGGGCAGGGACAGCCCTGGGACACGTTGCCCTCCCTGGAGTGCCCCTGTGATGTGAAGAGCTGGGTTGAAATCCCCCCTGCATCCCCCTGGGCTCAGCACTGTGAGAACAGGACCCCCATCCTTGGGCAGGACCCTCCCGAGGACACCCAGGGCCACCCACACCCTGATGTGACAGCCACGCGAGAAGAGTAACGGGGTAATCCCACTGTCCCTGCCAAACTCCCTCTGTGACATTGAATTATGAGCTTTTCAAATATATTCTGGGGTTGGGATCAGTCTTTCTTTATCTGCTTTGAAAGATTTAAGGATTAGTTGAGTCCATGATACATCCATCACTTGATTATTTAACTTATTTTTCTAATGTATTTGGGGCTGAAATGGGGTGAGTTTTTTAAAATAGAAGAGTCTCAGACATCTGCCTCAGTGGCATGAACCAAACCTTGGCAGGATTGTCTGCTGTGGCAAGGAAAGGTCACTGTGGCCCTTCTGAGTGTTTCAGGGATGAAGACTGTACAAACCATCCCTGGGCTGTCCAAGGCCAGGTTGGATGGGCTTGGAGCAACCTGGGATAGTGCAAAGTGTCCCTGCCCACAGCAGGGGGGTTTGGATGGTCTTTAGGGTCCCTTCCAGCCCAAACCATTCTGTGAGTCTGTGAACCAGAACCTCCTTGTTTGCTGTTCAGCAGTGGTGAAATCATTAACACGACAGTTTAATTGCTGTGAATTGTCCCATCCCGGGAGGCTGCAGGTGCTGGGGAGGTTCCCAGAGCAGGAAACCCCGGCTGGGAGAGCTCACAGTGACTAAACAAGATGTTCCAGAGAGCTGCAGAGGAGACGCCTGCAGAGTTCATCTGGCCAGCCAGGGCCTGAAATACACCCTGTGAGAGTATTTGGTTTATGTTTAGGCCTTGGGTTGAATCCCAAGCAAATATTTCCCGTCATCTAAATAAAGACCTGGGGAATGGGGTGAGTGCTCTGTTCCCACCAGCAGCCCTCATCCCTCGGGGTGCCGGGCCAGGACAGGTCCCAGCACGTGAACAAGATCGCTGACCTTGGCCAAAATCCACCCTGGGCATCAACCCGAAGGGGCTGGTGGCAATAAGATGAGGAATGTCACGACACAAACCCTGCCCAGCTCCGCGGGCTGGCGGGGCCGGGCCGGGGGTGGCTCGGGGCTCTGCTCCCGGCGGGAGCCGCTGAGTCCCCGGGCCCGGGCGGGTGGCCCCGGTGGCCACCATGCACCTGTACAAGCCGGCGTGTGCCGATATCCCCCCGCCCAAGGCGCGGGGCCGGCGAGGGGAGAGCGCAGCCNGGGCTGCTCCGAGGCGCCGGGGAGAGCTGGGATTGGGATGAAGCCGGGCTGGCAGTTGCCGAGCCCCTCTGACTGCTGGAATTTTTCTGTGAGAATCGAGATGATTTCTGAGCAGAGCCCGATGTGTGTGACCTGTTCTCTTGAAGTCCTGGATTTGATTTTTGTCTTTAATGTTGATCACAGAATCGTGGAATGGTTTGGGTTGGACTTTTAAGTCCATTTCACACCATCCCCTGCCACAGGCGGGGACACCTTCCACTATCACGGGTGCTTCAAGCCCTGTCCAACCTGGCCTTGAGCACTTCCAGGGTGGGGAAAATCACCCTGAATTTAACAGTTCAGATCCTGAACCCTGAGAGCCTCGCCCTCCTCATGGAGCAGACTGACTGAGAGCCCCAAACCCTGGCTGGGAAATACGTGACTTTGGGCTGGAAAGGTGTCCAAGGGAAATGCTGTCACCCATGCAGGAGCTGGGGCAGCCTGGGGACAGGGGGTGTTGGCTGGGGATGGTGGCTGAAGGGACATTGGTGTGCTTAGTCCAGCAATTGTCATCATGCTTTGCCTCCAAAGAGGTTCTCTTTAAAAGGATGACGGCCTGTATGGAAAGTCTACAAGTTCTCTCTGCTTCTAAGAAAAGCAAATTTTCTTTGAAACATTTGCTTTCCCAAGGGGTTGATCTTTGCCTGTGGCTAGTCTGAGCTTAAAATTGAAATAAAGACCCCATGACTGGTATTTTCATGGATCCAGCACAGTCATGTCCCAGATTTTGCTGCTGGATGGGGAAATTTGGTGACAATTTGGGATAAGTGGGGCTGTGAAAAAGAAACTTTGGAGTCAGGACCGGGAGAAATGGCAAAGCCACCATGCTTCTGGGCCAGCTGGGCACCCGTGGGGCAAGCTGGGGTTAGAGATGGAGAACTGAGCCCACAGTGCTGGGGGATGAAATGGGAGAGTGTCCCAAGGCAGTGGATCGTGCCAGGGCTGTGGCAGGAGGAATCCCTGGGCTGGCAGCAGCGCCGCTGTCCCCAAGCAAGATCCTCTCATCCACTGGGGCTTCCAGCCTGGACACTCGCCACCCTTTAATGAGAAATTCCTCTGCTCCTTCCATGATCCTGTTCCCTCGTTGCAGCTATGTTTGAAAAGGCTGGTGTCCTTTTCAGGACAGGACAATCCCCGTTTCTCTTGTTCCTCTCTAATTCTGTGCTTCCCGTGGTGTTGGTCCATGCAGACACGATTTAAAACTCCCTGAGGGGCACAGGGTAGGCTCACAGTGCTGCCATGAAGGGTTGTGATCCCCTGTCTGAAGAGTCCTTCAGATTGTCCTGGGGCATGGACACGTCCTGGCTGGGACTGAGTCCAAAAGGCACCACCCAAAAGTTGACAGCAATGTTCATCTCCACATTCTGCTGCACCAAAATGTGCCCAGCCTGGGGAGAAACCTGCGAAGAGCTTGGGGAGGAAATTTCTGTGGGGTTGGATACGGATGGAGAGGGAGTTTTGAAGAAAAATGTAATTAATGGGAGGCTGTGGGACTGGTGTGGGGGCAGCTGGGCTCGCCCAGGGCTGTGGCTGCAGGAGCCCCCTGCACACACCTTCAGCCACCTCTGTGTCTTGGCTTGGGAGTGCCCCTCATTCAGCAGAGCCATCAGTCACAGGGAAATAAAGCATGTGCTGAATTTCTGTTGAAGCTGATGGATTCGAGCCTCTGCTCCATTTTAAGTGTGTGCATTTCTCTCAGCTGACAGAAGCAGCTGTGGCTGTGTTCCCCACATTTCCAGAGATTTATCCTGTGGGAGAGGGGCTGGGCAGAGGGCTCTGCTGAGGGCAGGGATGCTCCAGCAGTTCCCTCCTGATGCTTCCGTAGGGTATTTTCTCTTCCAGATGTACAGGGACTCTTCTCTCTGACTGTGAGTTGGACATTTTCTTCTTCTTCCTCCTGGATGTTTCTTCAGCTTTCCATGGGTCCAGTCTAAAGCCAGCACAGCAGAACCTCCTTTTTTTATTAAGATTTATTCAATTACATGTGGGAAGTAATGAATTGTGAACAAGCTACACTTACTAAACACTTGTGAGCTGGTTCATTTACAGGCTGATCAGCTCCTTTCCCTCTCATTGCTTCAGCACAGTTCAGCTGTTACAGGAGACCCCAAAGTGCAGCAGTGCGTGAGCTCGGCTCGTTTCTGATGGCTACAGAATTTCTCTCGCACAAAACACCATTTCCAAAGCAAATTTGCTGTGTTGTTGTCTAACGAGGTGCTCCCTGCACAGCTCCTTTGCTGGAGCTGGGCTGAGGCTCTGCCTGTAGAACCTCCCGGCGTTCTGCCCCCCCCTGGCTCTGCAGGGTCTGGGCAGCTGCGCTCAGAGGGCCTGGGGGGGAAACTTTATCTGAGGAGATGTGACTGCAAGAGCAGCCGGGCAGCTCCTGCTGAACATGCTGCTGGCAAATGTTGGGCTGGAGAGCATTCGTGGAGTGCCGAGGCGCTGCTGGATTAACCCAGGCTGCAGCTGGGCTGGGGCTGCATTCCTGTTTCCCCTGTTTTATGTTGGCCCAGGTTCTGTTCCAGGAGGGTGAATTCTTCCCAGGGCACAGGAATCCCTGGCAAAGCCTCTTCACTTGGCATGGCCTCCTTGGGGTGTCCTGCAGGGAACCCCCTGAGCTCCTGCCCCACCCGAGAGAGCACTGTCCTCTTTCTGCTGCTGTTGCTGCCAAAGCAGCAAATTGAAAACCTGAGAGTTTCAGAATTGTGGAACTTTTGTGCAGAGACTGGCCAGCAGGCAGCCCTTTGTAGGATGTTCCCTTTCCTTGCTCCTTTTCCCTTTGTCCTTCCCCATTTCCCCTCTTCCCTTTTCCCTTCTCCCTGTCCTGAGTGCAGTGGGAGCTGTGAGGAGCTGGCACACAAACCCTGGGCCAGTGCTGGCCACCCCATTTCAAGGGGATCCAGCAGCCTGGGCTCTGGCAAGCAGAGGGGTCTGAAGGATGGGATTGTCCCCGCACAGGGAGATTAAACAGGCTTTTGGCTTAGGGAAAAGATGATGGACGGGGATTACAGATGTGTTTAAATCAGGAACAGCCTGTAGCCAGTCACTCACCGTCTCCCATAACACAGGAACTGGGGTAGGGGGGAGCAAAGGACATTTTGTACAACAGCTTTGAGCACAGGAAACCCTTTTCCAGCCTCTTGTCATGGAACTCGGGAGCTCCCCAGGGTGCTGGAAGCTCCAGCAGGTGGAAGATATTATCAGGTATCAGCCAAGGCCATCCAAGGTGTTGAACACCAAGGGGGGATTTAACCCCATGAAAGCAGAGCCCCCTCTTCAGCCCTCTTACACTCCTGCAGAGCCACCCAAAGAGAGGAATTTGGGAATGATCCCTTTGCCATAGCTGCTCTTCCAGCCTTCCTTAGTGAGACCCATTTTGTGTATTGAAGCTTTAACATATCTAATCTTTAGATGGCAAAATATAGGAGGGCTCTTGATGGGGTCCTGTAATCCTGCACTGTAATCCTGTCCTCATCTGCTCTGTCCTGAGTGCTGCTGCATTATTTTTATTGGGATATGTCTTACAGCCCTAATGTTTTCCCTACTTCCTGTGCAGATTGATCCACAGAGCTGCATCCAGCTGTGTCCTTTTTCCAGCAGTCAGTGTCAGGTGTCCTAAGTGGTTTTTTAGTCTTTTTTTAGTCTGTTCAAACTACACAGCAGCTACCTGGTGCAGTGGTGATGGGACATCTCTCCATGTCTGCCCTTCTTCCTACTGATCTCAGTCCCTTGGGTTTTGTGTTGTTTTTGTGGAGTTCCCTCCTTACCCAAGGATGAGCTCTGAGGTCCCTTCCAACCCAAACTATTCCATGATGATTCCCTAAAGTGCTCCCAGAGCCATGCACGGGCTCAGACTTATCGAGCTGCTGCTTCCAGGGTCATTCCCACCTTTCTGTGGGAAGTTCCCGTGCTGCAGGTGCTGGGTTTTGTGAGGATCACAAAGCAGATTTTGCCTTCCCCATTCCCCAGTGAATCCTGGCTGACCCTCTGCTGCTCAGGCTGCTGCCCAGCAGGAGTTTTCAGGTTTGCTGCTTTTCCCCCACACCTCCTGCCCCTGTGGAAAGGTGGCTGCTGATCCTGGGCTGGCAGATGCTGCTCCATCCCTGATCCATGGGCAGGTGTCCCTGCTCAGCTCCATCCCCATCCATGGGCAGGTGTCCCTGCTCAGCTCCATCCCCATCCATGGGCAGGTGTCCCTGCTCAGCTCCATCCCTGATCCATGGGCAGGTGTCCCTGCTCAGCTCCATCCCTGCTCCTGCAGCCGCTCCACCGGCGCCTCTTCGGGGCCTGACTCCAGAGTTTGGGATTTTTCCGGGAGTATTTATAGACAGGTTTGGAGGCTGCAGTCTGGGATGGAGCTCAGCCCACGTGCTCCTGGTGAGAAGAGGTTTTATCCGGAGTCTTTGGGCTGACTTTGGGATCTGCTCAGACAGGGACGCTGCCGGGCGCTGCACCGACACAAAACGCTGAGCAGGGGGCGAGTTCAGGAGCAAAACCTCCTCTGCAGGTTTCTTTCAAGGCTGCCTCCTTTAGGAATGGTGATAAATCCAGGCTGTGGCAAGGCTCAGTGCCAGGGCAGAGCAGGTCCCGTGTCACTCTCCGGCCCTGGTGCCCCGGCAGGGCAGGTGGGCCTGGCTCAGGTGCAGCTCAGTGGGGCTCTCTGCACCCATCTTTGAACATAACTCGTTTTTTTGCAGTCCAAGCCAGTCAGAGCACTCAGCTGAGGTGTGTTTGTGCTGCTCTGTGTTCTCCCCCACGCTGAGCTGAGCACCCACCCCTCTGTTTCTGCCTCTCCCCGTGGTGTGGGGAGGGCTGTGGGTGGCTGGGGAGGGGGAGGCTGGATGAAAGGCAGCTTTTCCCTGGACAAACCTCCTGTGCAGCCCTGTGACCACCTGATAAACCTTTTCTCCTTTGTTTTCAGTGCATTTTCATAGTTGCTGGCTTCACCCCCGTGCCAGAAAGGCTCCAGAAGGCAGCACAGTGTTTCCATCATTCCAAGGGCACGGCTGCTGCTTTTTCCAGAAGTGTTTGAGGAGAGCACAAGGATCCTTGGAACGTCCACAGGGACAGGCTGGGGCTGTTGGGGGAGCTGCTGCCCATGGTCCAGCTGCTGTTGGGCTGAGGGTTCTCCCCCAGCCCTCAGTTTCCCACCCCAGCTGGGGAGATGGAACCGTTTCCCAGTGCAGAAAAAGACACAATCTGTAGATTGCAGGAGCAATTATTCATTTCCCCTGAGGGCCTAATGAGCGGTTATGCATTTGGCAGTAAGTAATGATCCTCTTGCAAATCTTTTTGTTAATTAAATGGGCGCCGTTCCAGTGCAAGAGTGGTTGTTCAATGTTTGGGATGTGCCCAGAGATCAGGGACTACTTGCCCGGCCAGCACTGGCCTGGGGAGTGCAGAAATCCTTGGCTTGGAAGTGCTTGGCAGTGGCTGGAGGTCACCTGAAGGCTTAACAGTGCCTTGCACTTGATTTATTAAAATGACATTGCCCCTGGATCCCTGGCAGTGCCCAAGGCGAGGCTGGAATTGGGGTTTGGAGCAGCCTGGGACAGTGGGAGATGTCCCTGCCATGGCTGGGGTGGCACGGATGGTCCCTAATGTCCCTTCCAACCCAAACCATTCCATGACATCGTGCTGCTCTGAGGTACACCGTGCTCTTACCTCGTGGGCCAAAAAGGAAAAATTTAAAAAAATGTTAAAAACAAGTTAGAAACTTTTGCAGAGAATTCTGGAAGTGAAACAAAGAGCAAAGGAAAATTCGGAAGCTAAAGAGTCACCGCGGGCCCTGGCTCCCGCCTGGCAGCAGAGTGCTGTGCGTGCACCTGCTCAGGTGAAAAGCAGATTCCAGAGGCCCTGAAATGCTGATTTTTAACCGGCAGTGTGAGCTGGTAACCGAGAGGCAGAGGAAGTGCTGACACAGCGGGTTTTGCCAACCCCTCCCCCGAAGAGGAGCCTGGCAGTGGGAACAGGATCCATTAAAATTAATGGGGCTGAAGATCGTTCCCTGGTAATCTGCTGGATTTCAGCAAACGCCATTGTCCGGGGTGATGTGCTAATTCTCCCCAGTGATTAATTCCAGCAGATGCCTCATTGTTTTGGGATGCTGGCCGGGGTGAAGAGTTTTGCCTCGCGAGCAGGGACCAAGCTCTGGTGCCAGTTCTGCCGGGTGCAGCTGATGGGATTTGTACCCTGTGTCACTCACGTTAATAATTAGAAATGCTGCTGCAGCTGAAAGAGAGACTCTCAGGAGAAGACTTCAAATTCTTCTTTGCAAAATGCTCTTTGGGAAGGTGATATTTTTAATAGTGCTTATTATGCAGCGGTGACTTATATAAGATAATGACTGCTGGAGAGGCTTGGCTTTCGCTGAGTTGCTCACAGAGGGGCCAAGTCCCTCCATGGGCTGGAGGAGAAGGTGAAATCTGAGGGCTCCCAGGAGAGGGGGAAGTTTTCTGAAGGGGTATTCATTGGAAAAGAGTTTCCCAAACAGCCCAGTCTGCTGTAGCTCCTCTTTGTGCTGACCCTCTGCCAGTTAATCTCCAAGAATCAGAAGTTGTGGATTCTGCTCCAGCGTGTCCCAGGGCAGGGCAGCTCAGATCTGTGTTTGTTACCCAGATCCAAACCCAACACCTCAGCAGCTTTCCTCCGTACAGGCTAATTTAGAGCTCTGAGCTGTTACAAGGGATGCTCGGTCGAGATTTGACGCGTGTGGATAACCCAGCAATGTTCATAATTGCCTCAGATCTCCCATTCAACAAGCACAGCCAAGCTGGAAGAACACAGCCTGGGCTGAGCTTTGTTTGGAATGCATTTATCCACCAGGTGATGTGAAGCACACGGGGAAAATCTGCGTTTTGTAGATGCACGATGTAGAACACGAGTATGGCAGAAGGAAAAATCATTTCTTGGCCACGAGCTGGCACAACAGCCCTGAGTGCCCGAGGCTGCTGCTTCGGATGCTCCTGAGCCCTGGGCCTGGGGTGGATGCTCAGTGACAGATGCTATGTCAGGGGCTCCCAGGGGGAATAAAACACAAAACCCTCTTGTACTGTTCAGTGGAGCTTCGTGCAGCTCTAAGTGTTTTAATCACATTTAATCACAGAATCACAGAGTGGCTGGAGCTGGAAGGGACCTTAAAGACCATTAAGTGCTCAGTGTAGCACGATACATTAATATAATGGTGACTTCTGCTGCCCTTCATGTGAGGCACTGGCTTGCAGTCAGCTGAGAAATGGAATAGATAGCATGGAAAAATTAAATTACCTGCTTTGGAGCAGGGATCCAGCAGCTAATGGACAACAGGCACCGTGGGGAGGGCGTTCTCTCCACGGGGACAAGCGGCCGATTAATTGGATTGGGCGCCTGATGAGTTCCACCCTCCGTGTCACACACGGAGAGCTCCGGGCTGGGGCCCAGCATTGATTCTCTCCTGTTGTATCAAGAGATTATTTATTTGGTGCTGCCAGAGCTCCGGTGCAGAGCTCCTCGGGGCTGGGGCTGGCCTTGGGCACCCGAAGGATCGGATGGGAGTTTGTCCAGGAATTTAGAGAATCCCAGCCTGATTTGGGTTGGGAGGGACCTCTGAGCTCCTCCAGTGCCACCCCTACAATGGGCAGGGACCTCCCAGTGTCCCAGGCGCTCGCAGCCCGATGCCCAGCCTGGCCTGGGACGCTGCCCGGGATGCAGGGGCAGCCCCAGCTGCTCTGGTGCTGGATTTGTCCCAGCCTTATCCCAAACCCGTGCTGGCAGAGCAGCGAGGCTCGGAGCCGTCACGCTCCCAGGTTCGGCCCATTGCGGGGGGATGGAGCCCCCGGAGCTGCCCGGTCCCGGGAGGTGACAGAGCTCATGTGCCACCAGAGGAACCCCGGGCCGGGCACTGCCCCCAGCCTGGCTCAGAACCCGCCACAACGAGGCCTTTTAACTAAAAACCATTTAACGGGGATTTTGATCAGTTTTCCTCAAGTGCAATTACAAATGCAAATGGAGTTTTTGATGTGAAACCAGCGGAAATGGGATGGCTGCGGGCTCGATAAGCGCCGCGCTTTTGTTCCGCCGCTCATTTGCTCGCCCAGCTTCCAGCAGTGTTATCAAAAAGAGCCATTCCCGGCGGGTTCAGCTGCACCCCAAAGAGCTGCAGATCGCCGCGGGGTCCGGGGCTGCTGCTGCCGCCGGGACCCCTCCTCTGAGGAGCGGCTCGCCTTGCTCTTAACCGGGATAATCGCAGGAAAACCCTGCCGGGAGCTGCCTCCCTCCGCCGCTCGCTGCGGGCAGCTCTCCTGATCCCACCGTGTCCGCAGCAGCCCCGTGGGATGCACGAACCGCGGCGATCCCCGGGCATTATCCCGACAGGAATGCTGCTCCCGAGCCGCTCTGGGGCCGGAGGAGCTGCCCGATGAGCACGGGCTGTGTTTGTCACCGCAGCGCTCACGGCACCATGAAACTTTTCCTGGGACAGAGCGCGGGCTCGCCCTGGCCGAGTTCAGGCTGGCAGTCTGGAAATCGGGATTTGGGGTCATTCTGTCCCGGGGAGAGGCTGCTGCCAGCAGTGGCTGCGCTGGGTGTGGGGAACGTGGCTCTGGGGCTGTGCCAGAGATCTGTGGGCAGGTCTGGGGTGTTGGATGAAATAAAGGCCTTTTTTTGGGTGGAACAGCTCCAAGGGCTGGGATTTTGGAGCGGGACCCTGCCCTCATGGCACTGCCAGCAGCGTTCTCAGTGCTGCCATGCTGTCTCCTGGGGTCTGGTCCGTCCAAGGGCACTGCATGCAAAGTCTCACTGAGCATCTGTCCAAGTGTCCAACATGGTTAAAGCTCTCCTCATGACAGCTGAAACCGTGGGTTTGATGTGTCTCCAGCCTGGGAGCACTGACTGTTCCATCCTGCTGCATCTCCCCCATCCTGGGGCTGCTCTGGCCATGGGGAGGGCAGGGCCTCCAGCACTGGGAGCAGAGGGAACGGTTCTAACCCTGATCACAGAATCCCAGAATGATTTGGGTTGGAGGAGACCTTACTGCCCACCTTGTTCCACCCCCTGCCATGGGCAGGGACACCTCCACGATCCCAGGTTGTTCCAAGCCCCATCCAGCCCGGCCGTGGACACTGCCAGGGATCCAGGGGCAGCCACCACCTCTGTGGTGGGCACTGCTGCAGGTTTGCTGCTGATCTCAGTTGCTGTCTTCTCTTGACATGGAGGAATTTCAGTTAAAGAGCCTGGACAGGCTGGGTTGGCATCACCACTGTGACCCGGATTGCTGGAATCACAGACTGCTGTGGCTGCAGGGGCCTTAAAGACCACCCAGCCCCATCGCCCTGGCACGGCAGGGACGGTAAACAGGCCGTGACTGCAGCCGTGAGAAGCAGAATCTCCAGCCAGACCTGGCACCGCATTTCAAAGGAGCTCCACTATAAGGTAAAATTTAAAAACGGAAGGAGCAATCAGCGTGCTCAGCTCCCGCCGTGCTGGGCCAGGGCTGCAGCAGCTCACGAGGTTTCTCCCAGCCCAGACTGCAGGACCTTGATTCATGCTCATATTTTGGGCTGCAGAAGCATCTCCCCGCCTGTGGCTGCAGCCAGAGCCGTGCTGCCGACTGACCCTGGAGCAGAGTCCCTGCAGGAGCTCTGGGAAGGGCTCATCCCTCCCTCCCTCGTCCCGTCCTGTGCCGGGCCCCACGGCCCCTTCCAGCCCCCGCAGGGATCCCACCGGGGCTGCACGAAGCGTTTTTCGCTTTTTGGAGGTTTCCACCCTGCTGGCCTCAGGGAGTGCATCGCCCTGCCCCTGCTGGGCACGGGGATGGCTTTGGGGCCCTGGATGGGTTTGTGGAGCCCCAGGGCAGCTCCTGGGCCCTGCCCCACGGCCCCTGCTCACCCCGGACCTGGTGGCTCCTGCTGTGACCGCCGGGGTGGCTGCAGTGGCTGCAGGGCTGGAGGGGGTCACAGGGTGCTCACAAGCAGCTCTGTTAAACCACATTTGCTTGATGAAGCAATTTGAGCAAGTTATTTAATGAGCAGTTGTTGTTTTGCTCTGGGGGAAATGCATGCGGTGGTTTGGGGACACTGAGGTGTCACAGGGAGCCTGGGCACGGGCTGGTGGCTGAGTTTTGTCACGTACCTCCTCCTCTATAAGCTCAGGATTTTCATCATACAGAATTACGTTGCTCCAACGTTTTACTCTAGAAGTGATTATCTTGCTCAGGGAAATGAAATAAATCCCATATTTAAATACATATTCTGTGGAGAGACTGTAACCCTCCAAAGCTAAGCAGCTTGAGGTAAGATGCTGTGTGGGATGTGCCAGTGCAGAACGTGACTGTCCCTTCCTGTCCCCTTCCCTGGCCCTCCCCTGGCACCTCAGGGCATGGGCAGCCCTGGCAGTGGGGATGGTGACCAGGACCTGGGTGACAGTGACCTGGGCTCATCCCCAGCACCAAGTCACAGCATGTGGCAGATGTGGCTGCAGTGGGAACTCTCCAGAGAGGTACAGGACAGAGGGAAAACACACCTTGGGATGCCAGAGCCCAGCGAGAGGGCGTGAGGCTGGCACTGAGGGGAATATTCCCAGGTTTGCCAGTCCTGCTCTGGGCTCTGGAACACAGCTGGGCTCCCAAACAGAGCGGGTGCTCCCAGCAGTGCCCCAGCTCATCTCCCAGTGCCAGGGAGAGCCTGAGGATGTCCTGGGTGTGAGTGGCACCTTGGGGTCAGTGACACTCCGGCACTCTGCTGGGTTTGCTGGTGGTCTCAGTACTGACTCACTGATGAGGGGTCTGGAAACTCTCCCAGGGGTCCTGTTCCCCCCAATCCCTGCCTGAGGGTGAGTCCAAGGGAGATCACACACAGCTGGGAGTTGGTGGGTCTGCTGCGTGATTAACTGTTAATCCTCTTTGGGAAAATATCACACAGTAACTGTCTTCCTTGGGATTTCACGCTTTCCATCCTCAAAGGGATGTGCCGGGTACCTGCGAATGAGCCGGCAGGAGCTGCAGCGAACCGGCAGGAGCCCGTCCCCTGTCACGGGGTGGTGGGTGGCCGTGGCTGGCTGCCAGCTGCCCCCCAGCCGCCCTCACTCGCCCCCTCCCCAGCCGGAGGGCGGGGGACACACACACCCCATGGTGCCCCCGCTGCAGGGCAGGGGTCAGAGCTCGGTCACCCTGAGCTCAGACCGGGGGGTGATCACCCCCCAGCACCCCCAGCTCACTGTGCCACCGCTGCCGCTGCACCTCTGGGTGCCTCGGGCAGGTCACTGAGGGGTCCGGCCCGGGAGCTGCTCCCCCTCAATGGGACTGGCCTGGGGCCCGGCAGTGGGCGGGGGTGGCCACGAGGAGCTCCGGAGGTGCCCCCTCGGCCCAGCCCCCGGCGGTGCGGGGCAGATGTGGGAGCGGGGCTTGGGGAGCCCCTCTGGACCATTTCCCGTGGCCTGTGCTGGGTGGGAAAGGCACCACGGGTGACCCTGCCCTCGCCCCCCTGCCCTGCCACCCTCTGCTCTGGGTCTGCACCAGGGACACCCACTGCCCGTCCCTCCCCAGGGCCACTCTGCTGGTGACAGTGACGGACGGGGGGTCCTGGGGGGCCTCCAGACCTGGTCACCCTCCCACCGCTCCCGTGAGCAGCTCCCCAGCCCGGGGGTCCCCCCGGTGCCCAAAGCCCGAGCCCGGGGGAGGTGGCACAGGGCAGTGCGGGGCTCCGGGTGCGGCCTCGGCCGCAGCCAGGCATGGGGACGGGGATGGGGATGGCTCGGTCTGCTGAGGGATGGGGACGGCTTTGCTTCAAAGCCTTTGCGCTGCGGTTTATTCCGCTGGCGATGCTGGGGGAGCAGGATTAACCCCGGCCCTGCTGCGAGCCGGGGGCTGCGGGCGGCGGCTCCGGGCGCCAGGAGCACGGGATTAACGTGTTAACTCCCTCACACACCGGAGCACCGCGATCTTCCTCCCCCACCCCCTATTTTCTTTTTTTCCTTTCCCCAATAATTAACCCCTTTTAACACCGGACTGCTGCTCGCTACAGAAGACCTCGCTCGGCGATGCCGGCAGCGATTTTTCCGGGCGGGTCTGCCTGAACCGCCTGCCTTCTCTCCCAGCACAAAGGAGGCCCGTCGTTCGCATCCTCGCCATCCTCGCCATCCCTCCCGCAGGCTCCGGCGGGGGGATCCCGGGGCCGCTGCGGAGCCGCTGCCAGCGCTCGGCGGGCTGCCATGGGTGGGAGGTAGCGCTGCTGCGCCTGGGCGAAGGACACCGATGGATGCTGCCGCTCCGTAGGGACGCGCTGGCGAGGGACGGGGCTCGGCTGTGCCTGCTCAGCACTTCGCGGTCCAGCGGCGCCGGAGCCAGCGCTCGCAGGATGCCCGCAGTGATTTAAAAGCAGCGGCCGGCAGCCTGCAGCGAGGCAGAAGCGGCTGCGGAGCGATCACCATGAAGGAGCGGCGCTCCGGCAGCACCTGACTGGATGGATGCTTCTGGCTGAGCAGCAGCAGCGCCGCGGAGAGCCCGGAGTGAGCCCGAAGCCGCTCGCCCGGCTGCCGGGGCAAGTTCGCGTTCGTGTGCCGGCGGCGCCGCGGGGACGCAGCGCGGCTCTCCCGGAGCCCCCGGTGCTCGGGGAGTCCCAGGCCGGGGCTTCTCCGGCCGTGCTGGGCAGCTGCCGCCCGCGGGGGGCCGGGGGTCCGCCCGCCACCTGGCCGGGGCGCCGCGGGCGCGATGCAAGTGTCCATCGCCTGCACAGACCACAACTTGAAGAGAAATGGTGAAGACAGGCTCATCAGCAAGCAGAACACCACGACCCCGAACGTAGTGAATGCAGCCCGGGCAAAATTTCGGACAGTGGCTATTATCGCTCGCAGTTTGGGGACATTTACCCCGCAGCACCACATTTCATTAAAAGAATCCACCGCAAAGCAAACGGGCATGAAATATAGGTATGGGCACGGTCTCGGTCTTTGTTCCCTTGCAGTGTAATAGCTCTTTACTTTGCCTGCCTGGATGCACCTGGTTTTGCAGAGGAGCTCTCTCCTCAGGTTATTAATAGATTTTTAAACTTGGGCGTAACTGGAAAGCTCTGGGGTGTTCATGTTTCTGCGGGCATCTGTATTTGTGGTTTTATACCAAAACCCCACTTGCTTGGGCAGGTTCTGTGCAGCGTTGTGAATTTGTGACAGCGGTGCTAAAATGGTTCCTATTAAGTGTTCAGTGTAACTAACGCTGGTGCTAATGAGCAGAAAAATCAATTAGCGAAGCATGCTTGGGGCTGGACGGAAAGTTGGTTTGCAGTGTGTGGTGTGGAGCAGAGGCGTCTGCCGCGGGGATCAATCCACCGTGGGGGTGGCTCACGGACTTCTCACCTGGTTCACTTGGGGAAGATGAGATCAAAGCCAATTTTAGGCAAATGCAGGAAACAAAATCTCAGGCATTCTTACGGAATGCCTCCTCCCTCTCACAGGTTTTTATTCCTCCTAACCTAGGCAGGAAAAATAAAGAAGGGCTGTGAGTTCGGTCTGAAGCGCCCTGTGTGGGCAGCTTCTCTGTCCTGCCTTTGGCTGCCAGTGAGAAGGATTTGTGTGCCTTTGGTGTTGGCTTTTGCCTGTTCAGCGTGTCCCTTTCAGCCACCTATGGGTGGCATTCGGACTGAGAGAAGGGGACAGCTTGGGATCTCTGCACCCTGTGCCCGAGGTGCGGCTGGCACAGGAGGGCTCCTTGGGCAGCCTGAGGGGCGTGGGGCTCCGGGCAGCTTTGTCCTGCTGCTTCCCAGCCCATGGGATACCAGCCAGGGCTCCTGTGCCCCCGGACCTGCCCAGGGGAGCTGCAGGATGCAGTTTGGTGTTGATGCTGCGTTTGGGGTCCTGGGACGGCTGCAAAGCCACTCTGGGCTCAGCAGCCACTCTGGGATCCAGGCGTGGTGCAGCCAGCGCAGGGTGATCCTGCATCTCGGAAAATGCGACTCTTAACTCTGCAGGAGCTGCACAGACTGGAAGCAGCGTGGATGGGGTGCTCAGATATCATTTTCTGTGGTTTGCTTGGATGGTTGATCAATGACAGGGAGGCTTTGCCCGGCCTTTCCAACTGCTTGTCCCTGTCCTTCAGCCATGGCCAACTTTCAGCAGGGACATTGTGTCCTCCTGGCGTGGTGCTGGCTGCAGAATCCTCAGTGAGCCTGTGGCCAGGGCAGGACTGCTGGTTAATAAATGTCTCCTGGAGCCAGCTCCCAGCTGGACGGGGGGCTGGGGGTGGCATGGCAGGGACAGTGTCCAGGGGATCCTGGCAGGAGCAGAGTCCAAGAGGATCCTGGCAAGGACAGTGTCCAGGGGGATCCTGGCAGGGACAGTGTCCAGAAGGATCTTGGCAGGGACAGTGTCCAGGAGGATCCTGGCAGGGTCAGTGTCCAGAAGGATCCCATCAGGGGCAGTGTCCAGGGGGGTCTCAGCTCCCAGACACTGCAGTCTGGCCCTGGCCGGGGAGAGGGCAGGGTTTGGACATGGCAGTGGATCTTTTCCAAAGACAGGACACACAAAATCAATGTAACTTGTCCTTTAACCACCTCCCAGTGGAGCAGTGGCAGCCAGCAGCTCCTGTGACCCCTGACCCCTCTGGCAGCCCCATCCAAGCTATTTTGCCTCAGTTTCCCCATAAGCTCATCTGTGGGAGACGAGTTTTTGGTGGTGCTAGAGACGGGATCTGTTCCCAAGCCGTGCTCGTGGGGTGTCCCTCAGAGGCAGGATCTGTCCCCAAGCCCTGCTCGCTGGCTGTAGGGGCAGCGGGTGTTAATTGCCAGCAGTTATCNCGTGCTCGTGGGGTGTCCCTCAGAGGCAGGATCTGTCCCCAAGCCCTGCTCGTGGGGTGTCCCTCAGAGGCAGGATCTGTCCCCAAGCCCTGCTCGTGGGGTGTCCCTCAGAGGCAGGATCTGTCCCCAAGCCCTGCTCGCTGGCTGTAGGGGCAGCGGGTGTTAATTGCCAGCAGTTATCCGCTGATTTCCCCGGGCTCCCAGCGCTCTCTCCCAGGAATACCAATACCCCGGGGAATCGCAGTTCCTTGCTCCTGCAGCCTCCACAGTTGGGCCTTTGCGAGTCCTTCCTGCCTTATTCCTGGCTGGGGTTTGGAGAGTGAGGGCGGATTGTCCCACCGGAGTTCTCACAGCCCCGGCGCTCCGTCTGCCCCAGACCTGGGAGTGGCACCAAGAATAGCAGCTCGTTGGCGACAAGGCTGAGGTTTTCTCTTTATGACTAATCTGTCTTTCTGCTCGCGAATCTCTCCGTGTGCAGAGCTGATTTCTCCCCCAAGAGAAGCAGCGCAGGGGAATTTGGAGGAAGAGCTGAGTAACCCTCGGGCTCAGCTGCGACGCTGCTGAGTCGCGATAACCTTTGGGTGGGGAAGCGCCTCCCAACCAAGGGAGCTGGAATTTCGTCGGGATCGATTCCTCAGCCCGAGGGAACCCCACAGCCAAAGGCTTTTCCCAGCGTCTGCGACAATAATTCTGTGAAGTCCTCCGCTCCCTCACATTCGGAGCTGAAGTCCTTCCCAATTCATTTTCTGCCTGAATTATGCCCTTGATGCTGAGCTCTGCAGCGGGAGCTGCTCCAAATGCCACCACAGCCACGCTGGCCCTCGACTCACGCTAAAAATACCGAGAGCCGCCCCCCTGCGCCCCCGAGCGCTGCCGCCGCCCCCGCGGCAGGGCTGCCCCGCGGCTCCGCTGCGCTCCCGGGATGCTCCCGAGCCCGGGCTGCCTCCCCCGGCTGCCAGGCGCTCCCGATCCGCTGGGATTATGTAAAAGGGAGAGACAGCGACTACGCCTGTGACAGGGGTGGGGGCGGGAGAGGAGCCAGCTCGGGGGCTTTTCACCGAATGACATGTTTCTGGCCCCGCTCCAGCTCAGGGACCGAATTGGGATATGAAAGGCAAAAGTTTACGGGAATAAACGCGTCCGCCGGGAAACAGCTGCAAATACGAGGACTCAGGTGCGTCCCCGCGGCGCTCACCTGAGCAAAGCTCGGCTCTGCCTTTGCCAAAGAGCTTTAGGCTCGGTATCTGCCCTGCCGGGCTGTGGCAGGAGCCGGACGGGACCTCCCGGACCTCACCTGCGCTGTCCCCGCCGGGCTCAGCCTCGCCCCCTCCTCCTGCAAGGCGATCGGGCAGAGGGCTGCTCTCTTTTACCCTTCTTAATGCTCCACCGGGAGCCTGCCCAGATGCTCTGGGGCAATATCTGGGATCCCTTCAAGCCTTCCTTTGAAAATGGTGTAGTTGCAGCGCTTGGCTTGGAGAATTGCAATCTGCCGCACCGCTGCTGGAGACAAAGGCTTGGCTTTGCTTCCCCGAGATGAGGCAGGAGGAGGAGGAGGGACGGCAGCCCGGCTCTCCAGCTGCTTTGGACCATGGACAGGTCACAGCCCGGGCTCTCCTCTCTCCTAACTCGCTGTATCTTCCTTTAAATTCTTCCCAGTCAAATGGATCCTGCCCTGCTCCTGGTGCCGGGGGCAGTTTGGGATGTGGTGCTGCTACCGCAGGGAACAACTTCTCAGAGTGAGACTGGCACCAGCCTTCCCCTTCTCAGACTTAGAATTACACATCAGGAAGGAGTTTTTACAGTGAGGCTGGTGGTGCCTCGGCGAGGGGTCTTTAAGGTGCCTTGCAGCCCAAGCCATTCTAGAATTCCCAGATTCTTGGATCCCAGCCCCTTTCCATCACAGCTGCAGCCCTGCAAAGCCTTGTCCAGGGCACCCGATCTCCCCAGGAGCCTGCTCCGTGCCCAGGATGTGCCCAGAGCTGGGATGTGCTGGGAACTGGGATGTGCTGGGAGCCGGGATGTGCTGGGAACTGGGATGTGCTGGGAGCCGGGCTGTGCTGGGAACTGGGATGTGCTGGGAGCTGGGTTGTGCCCAGAGCTGGGATGTGCTGGGAGCCGGGATGTGATGGGAACTGGGATGTGCTGGGAGCTGGGCTGTGCCGGGCTCCGCCGCTGCGGGGCCGATTTGGGGCCGTCAGCAGTTCAGAAATAACCCTTTTGCCGAGCCGTGCCCGCGCATGGGCACGAGGGACCCAATTTACAGAGCACAACTATCTATTTGTGTTCATCCATAATTGATGGAGGCAGCTTTGACCATTAACTCCGGCGCGAGCCTAAACAAAAAAATTTATCTGCAAAGGCAAATTGGTGGAGTTCATATTCCGGGGAGCCTGGGCTGGGTGAGGAGAGGCCGGGCACCATCCCCCGAGGGGAAACCCATCCTTCCCACCCGGAGCGGTGAGAATCTTCCCTCATTAGAGAAGTGTTACTAGCGTTTGTAAGATAAGAGCTGGAAAACAAGGGAATAAAACGGGAAGAAGGGAGGGCGGAAAAGAGTTGTTTCCCTCCCCAGCTTTGTTTTCAGCCCTGAGGGGAGCTGAGCATTCGGGGGTGGTGAAGGTACGGGGAGGAATCCGTGGAAGAAAAGCTGCTGACATTGGAATTACGTAAAGGTGACCTGGGCAGATAAACCCTGAGAAGCGAAGTTTGCTCTCTTCCTCATCTCCTGGGAAAGAGGAGAGATTTAGAGTAGATTTTAGGAAGGAATTGTTCTCTGTGAGGCCCTGGCAAAGAGCTGTGGCTGCCCCTGGATCCCTGGCAGTGTCCCAGACCAGGTTGGAGCAGCCTGGGACATTGGGAAGGTTGGGATGGATGGCAGGGGTGGCACTAAATGGGCTTGAAAGCCCCTTCCAAACCCGTGATGATTCTGTGACTCCACGGAACATCTCTCAGCCGTTCCTGGGGGGGTCCTGGTGCAGAGGAGGAGGAATCCCAGCCGGGGAGGGGCTGGAGCCCAGCGGAGCCCCCGGGCGTGTCTGACACTGCGACACCGTCAGACTTCACCCTCACCATCCTTCCACTGCTTTGAACATGCCCGGGTCACCCGGGGGCTGGAAGCAGAAAGCTTTTATGGAAATGCAAATTCCCTCCGTGGCATCGGGGTGCTCCTGACGCTGGAATGGCCCCTGCAGTGCACGCAGTGTCCCGGACTCGGTGCCACCGATGTGGGCTTGGATGTGGCCAAAGCAGCCCCAAGCCTCCTGGTGAACGCACCCAGGGCACCTGGGGCTGCAGAATTCCTTTGGGAACTGGAGTTAAGTCTTGTGCTTGCCAAGGGCTGTGAGTGGAGGCAGGTATTTCTTAGCAGAAGCTGTGTCTTCTTTTTCCCTGCGTTTCTTTTTCCAAGCGTTAACCATAATAACTGCCTCACATATTTAGGAAATTGTGGTTTATTTAAGTCTTGCTGCAATTATGAGCAGTTTTAGACTCTCACATGCAAATGGTACAATTATTTTGATATCAAGTTCCATATTGTTTCAGTACTCTCCGCATCAGGCTGACTTTTATGGCTCATCGTCTGATCTTCATTTTCCTGCTGCAAATTAAGACTAATCCAGTGAACAGAATGGATTTACGCTGAATTCACAATGCGTTTCCCCCCAGGACTGTAGCTTCTAATGGCTACAAAGGAGGCAGGAATAACTCAAAGGAGAAGGAAAAGGAGCCAGTTGAGGAAACAGGATCTGCTGATTTGTGCTGCTTCCACGTTCCCAGGGGCTCCCCTGGGATTTGCAGCCCCGAGGTGAGGCCGGGGCTCGGTGGGGTCTGCATTTCTCTCCTCTCATCACGCTGCAGAGTTAGGTTTGGACACACTTTTACCCAAACCCGGGGCAGTGCAGGGCCCTCCCCCCTGGCTGCCATCGGTGCAGGCAGTGCTGCCTTGGGGCTGGCCCTGTCCCCCCAGCCCTTCCCAGTCTCCACAGCTCCACGGTTCCCTGGGAACTGGGGGCTCTGCAGGGCTGCTGTGAGTGAGGATGGTGAGGATGCTCTGCCAGGAGAGCCGAGGCTGGCTTTGCTTCGGGCTCCCTGCCCAGCTGCCCCCGCCCGTTCCCGGCCCCCAGCGTGGCTCTGCCCACCCTGTCACCTGCAGCCGGGGGGTGACACTGCCCAGCCCCCGTGGGGACATCGGGCACGGCTCTGCCGGCGCTGCCAGCCCCCGCTGTCACCCACTGAGGGGGGTGACGGGCTCGGGAGGGCAGGGCTGGGTCCAAGGACGAGCAGGGCACGGCTGGCAGGGCGCTGTGCCCCTGGGGAGAGCCAGCAGGGAATTTTGGGGAAGCTTTTAAATAACGCAGTGAGCTGGGGGCGCTGAGCCACCCACGGCCCAGGGCACGGGCAGGGCAAGGGCACGGAGCAGCCCCTGTGCCCCTGGGGAGAGCCAGGGTGTCACTGTCACCCGTAGGTGGGCGTCACTGTAAACTGTGAGTGGGTGTCACTATCACCGGTGAGTGGGTGTCACTGTCACCTGTGAAAGGGTGTCCCTGTCACCCGTGGGTGTCACTGCCACCCATGAGTGTCACACATGTGTAGGTGTTATTGTCACCCATGTGTGGGTGTCCCTGTCACCCGTGAGTGGGTGTCATTGCCACTGTGAGTGGGTGTCCCTGCCACCCGTGGATGACTCTCCCTGTCACCCATGGCTGGCTGCCCCTGTCACCTCCAGCTCTCTGTCCCCATCACGACTGTCCCCGTCCCCCCCGAGTGGCGGTCACAGCACTGCCACTCGCTGTCCCCAGCCCCGTGTCCCCTCTCAGGGCGGTGGCAGTGGTGGCTGTCCCGGCGTGGGGCTGGCGCTGGTGGCTGCCCCAGGGCTGCTCAAACTCAGCCCTCTCCACCCTCCTCCCCAGCCCTTCCCTGCAGCCTGGTATTTTCCACCCAAAGCCTGCCTGACAACTTTAATCTAATGCTTAAATGGATGGCAGAGAAGCTGTCGTGCAGGAAGGCTGTAATTTAATTACTTGGGAAGCGCACAGTTTAAGACATTTAAAATGTATTATTTTAGCCTGGCTGCTTTTGGCAAAATCCAATTGGAATTTCGAGCGTGCTTATTTTTATTTCAGACTAACGCTACAAAACGCCTTCTGTAGAATGTGTTTGTTACGAAATTAATTGTCTTTGAGGAAAGGAAAATACCCTGGGGGGTGGGACTTGCTCCTCGAGGCCTTCAAATGTATTTGAATTGTTTCTCAAACTACTTTTACAGCACTGTAAACCTCCCCCAGGCAGGGGAGCAGGGCCTGGTGTCCTGATCCCTCCCTGGGCTGCTCCCTCAGGGCTCTGCAGGCTCCGTGCGAACGAGTTTTGAGAAGTATTTACTTGCAAAGGTCTGTCCAGAATAATCATCGGGACACGGGGTTTGAGAAGCAGGAAGTTTATGGAAAATAAGGTCCTGAAGCTCCCGTTGGAGTCCTGGTGCCTCGTCCCTGGCAGCTCCTCAGGAGGGAAGCTGGAGCAGGTTTATCCTTGGTTTTGGTTACAAAATTCAGGATTGGTACCAGAGTCTGTGCAGGGCCCTGGGCAGCTTAAACCCAGCTGGGTGCAACATGTGAGAGCCTTGGGTGGGATGGAATCTGTGCCCCGGGGAGGAGAGCGGGGCTGGGACTCCTCTGAGAGCCACCAGGAGAACGTGTCCTTTATGTAAACAAGCTGCTTTGGAGATATTTTGAGGATGAAGTCATAAAAATTTTATGGCATACCTATATTTTCCTTTTGGCATTGAATTTGCCATAAAAACCGACACAGAAAAACAGCTTCAGCTGTGCTGGCTGGGAAAGGGCTGCAGCTGCTTCTCAGAGCCGTCAAACCAGCCACAGTGGGGTGGCTTGGGAGGGATGCCATGGGCTGGGACACCTCCCAGTATCCCAGGTTGCTCCAAGCCCTGTCCAAAGTGTTTGTTTTTTTCCCAATATCCATCCATCCCCACTTTCTGGCGGTTGGAAGCGATCCCCTCCTACCCTGTCACTCCAGGCCTTTGTTCAGTAACACTTCAAATCTTTAAAAAAATACATATTTTCTCTGTCAAAAAGTCCCGCACAGTAATTAAAACGTAAATTCCATTATTTTTCCCAGTGGCTTCGCTACCTCGGGCTGCTTGTTTCTGTAACAATTCCTGCAAATCACCTTTCCCGAAATGGTGTTGCAGGGATAAATTGCTCCGATCCCTTCCCAGTCTCGGGATTGTGTCGGAATCAGCCTCTCTTGCCTATGGAGAAAGCCCCTGGTTTTCATTTCCAGCCTGTTCACCCACTCCAGCTTTCCCAGGCGGCTGGAGGGATGGGGAAGGCAGCCCCTGGGCAGGCTTTTCCTGGATGGGGAAGGCAGCCCCTGGGCAGGCTTTTCCTGGTTTTGGTTTGTCTCCGTGAGGGTGAGGTGGAGTGGAAAGGATGGCGAGCGGCGTTTCTGAGTGCCAGCCCTGCACACAGCGGGAATTCGCGGACCGATTTCCAAAGAGCGGGATGTGTGGCCAGCAGGACGGGCAGGACGTGTCCGGGGCTGCTGGCCCTGTGTCCATCCCCAGCAGCGCCCCACGGGACCGCGGGGGCTGCGGGTCCCGCACGGATGGGATGGAGCTCTCCCCGCGCCTCTTATTTCTGGCAATAACTTGATTCCATCAAGGCTCTTCTGCGCGGGTAACGTAATCCCCTCAGGCGTTCGGAATCCTGCACTTTAAAAGCTTCTCTGCAGAATGACAAAGAGGTTTTTTTTCCCCCCTCCGGGTGCCGGGGTCGGACGGTGACGAAGCTGGCGGGGGCAGCGCCGTGGGCTGCGCTGGGTGCGCCCCTCCAGCAGGAGCTGTTCCCCTGGGAACAGCCCCGCCATCCCCCCGGGACCCCCGGCACCCCGCAGCCGCCGCGGCCGAGGGGCTCCGGGGCAGGGGGGCTCGGCTGCTCTTGGCCCATCTCCTCTGCCTTATCTACATCCCAGTGCGTCATCTGCTACTCCTGCGAGCGTGCAGCCCAGGAAAACGCTGGGGAATTTCAGCTGAGGAGACCACCTACGCAGCCGGTGGCTCTACGAGAACGGGAGAGGGGTGGAGGAGCGAGGAGAGAGCCGAGCAACGGGGGCTGGATGCCCTTCAGGCACCTGCTTGTCCCCTGTGCCACCCGCGCCCGGGCTGGCTGCCCCTCCTGCGGCCCCGCTGGGTGCCCACTGCCCAGGAGCCACCCCCTGGTGTCCCCCAGCTCTTCCCCAGCCCACCAGCATTGGAACAGTCTCTGCAATTGTTCCACGAGCAGCAGTTCCCTTTCCTATTTTGTCACTGACCTAATCCTGAGCATCACTGCTCCTGCCTGGCAAGGAATCTGCACAGAGGGACACTGCGACTGTTGTCATGGACTGGAAGTGTCCCAGGCCAGCTTGGACAGGGCTTGGAGCAACCTGGGACCGTGGAAGGTGTCCCTGCCTGTGGCAGGGGTGGGATGGGATGAGCTTTAAGATCCCTTCCCATCCAAACCCTTCTGGGGTTCTGTGATCCATCCCCTCCCACCCCGAGACAGCAGGGAAGCAGCGTTGTTCCAGGAGCACGTGATCCAAATCAAATTCTCTTTTATTTCTGTAACAGGTAGGAGATCACACAGCAGTTTGCAAAGCAGCAAACACGAGCACAGTCACACAGTGCAGGTGTCAGATTGAATGCCAGAGCAAAGTGAAGGATGCACACGCTCAAGTAAGGGAGGAAATCTGTGTTTTCAGCTTGCACAGGTTGGGCCACCTACGCTGGTCCAGCTGCTGCAGCTTTGTGTGTTTATCTGTGCTTCTCCTCAGTCGAGAACAGAGGTAAAAAATCCCTGAGATCTGATGCTTTGTGTAATTATCCAAACTTCATCAAGCCAGGAGCGTTTGGACAGCGCTCCAGGGATGCCCAGGGTGGGGCTGGGGTGGCCGTGCAGGGCCGGGGCTGGGCTGGGTGACCCTCGGGGCTCCATCCCGCGGCTCTGGATCTCTGCCTTTGCTGCAGCTTTGGGGCCTGCAGCTGTCCTGACCTCTGTCCACACCAGCAGCCTTTGCTGGGATGTGCTGCCTTGTCTGAGCACCCAAAGGTGCTGTGGGGACTGGGGGACACTGTGAGGATGAGGTGACACTGTGGGGACAAAGGGACCCTGTGGGGATGAGGGGACTCTGAGTATGAGATGACACTGAGGGGATGCGGTGACACTGAGGTCACACTGTGAGGCAAGGTGACACTGTGGGGACGAGGGAACACTGGGGGACAAAGGGACGCTGTGGGGCAAGGTGACACTGTAGGAATGAGGTGACAATGGGCACAGGCGGTCTGTCCCATCTCGTGGCTGGTGCGGAGCAGTTTGGGGCGGATTGGGGTGGAACAGATTCCCCCCAGAACCGGGAACATTCCCGAGGGGCAGGAGGGCACGAAGGTGGTGCTGGAGCAAGGGAACCCTCTCAGCGGGGCGTGCTCAGCCCCACCTCGTTCATTTTGCGTTATTGAGGTTTTTAACCCCATCGTCACCGAACCGTTCCTCCCCAGCAGTGACCGCGTCCTGCGGCACCCCAGGGCGCTGGGAGCGCTGGGTTTGTCCCTGCCCCGGGTGTCCCGGGGCTCTCTGACCCCGCTCTCACCCCTCGGGCCAGCCCGGAGCTGCAATTCCCTCCGGTAATTCAGGCGGGGATTTAGCGGGAGCTGCTGCGCCGCTTGGGGAGGGTTTTGTTCGCCACAGGAGAGGCACAAAGCGTTATTTGCCTTTCCTCCCACCCACGGCACTCAGAGACAACCTCCGGCCAGCGGAGCCTGGCCCGGGGACAGCTCCTGATCGCTCCGCAGGGCTTGGGAGGGAGCCGAGGGAAAGCAGCCCCGAGAGCAGGAAAGCACCCAGGTTAATTAAAGGCGAGAATTAACACCTCCGTGGGGCCCAGCCTCGGCTCCCTGCCAGCCCGAGCCCGACGGATCGTGAGGAATGGATGATCCCGAGGTGTCGGGATGAGCTGAGCGTCCCCCAGGACTCGCAGGGCGCTCGGGAAGAACAGGGAGAGAAACTTTTAAACACAGATCGTGATGGGACACGGGGGAACAGTTCTGAACGAAAAGAGGAGAGGTTTAGGTTGGATGTTGGGAAGAAATTCTTCACTCAGAGGGTGGTGAAGCCCTGGCACAGGCTGCCCAGAGAAGCTGGCAGTGTCCAAGGCCAGGTGGGACACTGGGGCTTGGAGCCACTTGGGACAGTGAAAGGTGTCCCTGCCCATGGCAGGGGTGGCACTGGATGGGATTTAATGTCCCTCCAACCCAAACCAGTCTGGGATTCTGGGATTCTGTTATTTTTCCCTGCAGGAGCCAGGGATGGGGTTGGGGTCAGGGCCAAGCCAGGTGTCACTGTTCCCACTCCACAGGTGACACAGGAGGGACATCAGGTGAGCTGCAGCAGGAGAGGGAAATGGGGAGGGTCTCTGCTTTCATCAGGATTTTGATGTCTCTTGAAACAGCCTCTTTTTTCAGGGAATAAATTACACATTTTATTCATTTTCTGCACAGAAAGGAGCGGTTCTGGAGCCCTGATGGGGATGTTTCCAAGCAACGTTGTTTTCCCACCAGCAGCGTCAGGAACAGTGACTTTTTTACTTTTTCTTTTTTTTTCATATTTTTGTAGCAATAAGACAAACTCTCTGCAGTTTATATCAGGAAAACTGTGCCATGAATTTCCCTGTTTGGCTGTATCCCCCCACCTGTGAGGGGGCGTGTGAGGGGTCCCCTGAGGGTCACCTGCCTGGGACCATCCCCTCAGATTTTATTTTGATAGAGTTTGGCTGCTGTAGGCACAACCACAGACACAGGGCAATGAAATCAGGCTTAGAACAAGCCAAAAGCAGCTTTATCTGAGTGCTGTGGAGCTCTCCCAAGCCTGGTGATTCTTCTGTGGGTGTGGACTCGAAAATGTTTTAGTCATTGTATGTGTTATTGCAGAGATTTTATTTAAAACTTCTGTTTTTGCACAGGGGGGGGAAAAAACCTCTCTCTCCTTCTGTGTCTCATTTCTGATAGATGGATGGGTGGATAAATGGATGGATGGATGGATGGAGGGATGGAGGGATGGAGGGATGGAGGGATGGAGGGATGGAGGGATGGAGGGATGGAGGGATGGAGGGATGGAGGGATGGAGGGATGGAGGGATGGAGGGATGGAGGGATGGAGGGATGGAGGGATGGAGGGATGGAGGGATGGAGGGATGGAGGGATGGAGGGATGGAGGGATGGAGGGATGGAGGGATGGAGGGATGGAGGGATGGAGGGATGGAGGGATGGAGGGATGGAGGGATGGAGGGATGGAGGGATGGAGGGATGGAGGGATGGAGGGATGGAGGGATGGAGGGATGGAGGGATGGAGGGATGGAGGGATGGAGGGATGGAGGGATGGAGGGATGGAGGGATGGAGGGATGGAGGGATGGAGGGATGGAGGGATGGAGGGATGGAGGGATGGAGGGATGGAGGGATGGAGGGATGGAGGGATGGAGGGATGGAGGGATGGAGGGATGGAGGGATGGAGGGATGGAGGGATGGAGGGATGGAGGGATGGAGGGATGGAGGGATGGAGGGATGGAGGGATGGAGGGATGGAGGGATGGAGGGATGGAGGGATGGATAAATCAATAGGAAGCTTGGTGGCTGGATAGATCTATAAACAGGCAGGTGGGATGGTTATCCTGATCCCTTCCAGCTGGGAATCCTGGAAGGGAAGGGAGGGTTTGGGCTGATTGGGAGGGGTGTTAATTGAAGTGGCCAAACCCAAACTCTCCCCAGGCAGTGAAGGGCAGCAGGGAAGCACATCCCCGCCTGGATCGATGTCCTGCTGTAATTGCTTTATCCCCGAAGGACACAGGGACCAGTTGTAGGTTAACGAGGTAATTAAGCAGCACAAGTGTCTCAGGCCATGAATCTCTGCCAGGGAAAGGGGGTGGGCACTGCTCGTGTCCCTGTGTGGGATTTGTGCTGCCCTTCCCTCTCTGGGGGAGCCTGGCTGATGCACGGTGAGTGCGGAAGAGGAATGGGGAAGGTTTTCCTGCGGAGGGGAATTGCCCTTCCCTCACCCCTAGCTGGAGGCAGAGGGGTTTGCCCGGGGCTGGGGCCGTGTTTGGGAGGCTGGAGGTGGCTCTGCAGGGACAGGGACAGTCCTGGGTCCCTCAGCCGGGTGTCCCAGAGCGCTCAGTGTCACTGATGGGCTCTCAGCACTCCCCTGCTCCAGGGTGAATCACACCCGCACAATTACCATTGTTTTCTGCCCTGTGCCACAGGAGACAGTCCCATTCCTGCCTCGGGGTGCTTTACAGGATTGTTTTTCCCCTGCTTTCACTCCTCTTCTCTGATTAAAGCCCCTCTCGGCTGTCCCTCCCTGCAGGGCTCTGCTGTCCCTGTGGCCTCAGCAGCGGGCAGGCACACAAATGTCACCACGCTGGGTTTTTTCTCCTAAATCCTCGATTTGTCTGCCAGAGCTGAGCCTCCTCCTCCCCAGGGCCCCCCATTCTCCACTTCTCCTTTGTCCTGGCTCCCCAGGATCCTGTGCCTGCTCCCCCAGGAGCTCTCTGCTCCGGCCTCATCCCACATCTATATGTACATATATAAATTTCAGATTCCTTTAGTTCTCGTTCAGCTGAGGCTGCACAGTCAGCACTTACCCTTCCCAGGGAATAATTCAACTCCAAATTCCCATAAAACCCATGAAGGAGGCATGGGGTGAGGGAGGAGGCAAAACGAGGGCTGGGAATTTTCCATGTGGTCCAGGATCCTGTGCTGAAGGAGGTTTAGGCTGGGCACTGCTGGTTTAAGGCAGGATTCTGTGCAGCACCCACTTCCCAGGAGCACGGGAGGGTGAAACCCAGTCCTGGGGGATTTTTCCTTGTAATGTTGAAGTTTGGATTGTGTGTGCAACATTATCTTGAGTTAAAAGAGTCTTGAAAACCTGTGATGTTTTCCCCCTGTGCTTTTGCTGTCAGATTTTATCCCGGATCCCTCTGTGCTGCTGCAGGATGTGTTAGTCCTCCCTTTCCCTTTGTGTCACTTCTTGACTTTCTGATGTTGAACCACAGGGCTCTTGAGGCCAGGAATTGTCACCTTGACCTTTTGTGTGCGTGCTGGACCCTGGTGCTTTCTTTGGCCACAGAGTGGGCTCTCCTCACCCAGCACTCCTGACTGGATGCACCTCTGGAGCATTTTCCTTGGTTTTTCCCATCATCTGCTTGCAGTTAATTGACTGATGAGCAAAATGCTGGGTTCCCCCCCAGATTTGGGGAGCTGGAGGCTTTTGCAGCTCTGGGTGTGTCCTCAGGGCTGGACCTGGTGCTTCCCTGTCCTGCACAGACTGGTGCCAGCCCCTGAGCCCATTATCTTTAACAAAATAATTAACTCGGGCTTATTCTGCTCTGCAGCAGAACCAAAGAGCCTCTTCTGAGCAGCGTTTGTGCCAGCTGTGAAGGACTCGGTGCTGGGTTTGGGTTGGCATTTTTCTGTGGGGACCCAGGTGTGGTGTGGTGTGCTGTGTGTCCTCTGGCAATGAGGAAAATGGGAATCAGTGACTCGGGCAAGGTGATCCAGAGGCTTTGAGCTCCAGGGATGTGCTGCCTGCTGCCCAGGTGGGACTTTCCCCTCTGCTGCAGCCTGGCAGGGGCTGGCAGCAGCTGAGAGAAGTTTTCCAGGCACAGGGCAAAACCCTGAGCCCACTGCAGGGAAAACCCCCCCAAACCCTGGGTGTGGGGGCTCTGAGCCTGCGGGTGATGGGGAGGATGAGGAAGGAGCAGGCTCAGGTGTGGCAGGAGGAGTGAGGCTGGGATTGTCCTGGGGATGGCCAGCCCTGTGGCTGTGCCATCGGGGGGTCCTGCCCAGCAGGAAGGTGCCCCCCATCCATTCCCTGCTTTCCGAGGGCCAGGCTGGCAGCTCCTTCCCAGCCTTTTCCCTGCCTGGCTGTGGCAGCAGCTCCCGGGGATGCTGTCCCGGCTCCCCGCCGGGATCCCTCGGGGCTCTTGGCAAAGCCTCCTCCGGGGAAATGCCGGGCTGGCCCGGGTGTTTTCAGCGGCTCCGGGCGGTGTTTGCCGTGACTCAGAGCTGGGGATGCGGGCACGGGCAGGGAAATGTCACCCTTGGATCGAGTCCAGCCCACCTGCACAGGGGGGCTCCCGGGGGGGCTGCGGTCCCCTCGGCTTTGGTGTCCCCTGTTCAGTGCCAGGCACCCGGACAGGATGGCACAGACAGCTCCCCTGTCCCGAGGCTGCTCCCGGCAGGAGGACGCTGCAAAGGTTTGGAGTTAAGCTTAGAATGGGTCTCAGAGCTACAGGGAGCAGCAAGGCTGGGCTGTCCCTCTCTCCACAGAGCAATCCCGTGGCTCTGGGTGCTGAGGTGGGTCCAGCTGCCCTGCCCGGGGGGTTTGTACACCCCACTGTGGGCACTGAGGGGCTGCCCCGTGCTCTGCCCCTTTCCCCATCCCTCTCTGAGGCCTCTCCAGTGAGGATTGCAGCCCAGCTTTGGGCACCACACCAGGGTGATGCTGCTTGAAAGAACCCTGAGCTGAGGGGCTGAACACCTTCATGCCTTGCTGTGGTGCAGGTTTGGGGGGAAAGGCAAAGAAAAGGAGGCAGTTCCAGACTGGGAGGTAGGAGCTGTGTGCAGGGGACCAGGGTGGCTGCAGGGATGGGGACAGCAGCAGGTAAACTCAGGCTGCTGTGGGCTGGGCAGGCATTTGTGGAAGCAGAACCTTTGCCTGCAAAGCACGTGATTGCTGTGCTAATGAATAAACCAGGAAAGGATGGAGCAGAGCTGACTTTCAATCAGCTGCTTTGGCTGGGCAAAGTGATCCTCAGAGACCAGAGGCTGCTGCTTTGTCCTCTTGAATGGCTACTCTCTCACAGCCAGGAATTCCTCCCCAGTATCCCACCTAACCCTGCACCCTGGCCACCACCCCTTGCTCCAAGTCCTTCTCCAGCTCTCCTGGAGCCCCTTCAGCCCAGAACCTCCAGGAGAACACCCCGAGCTCCCCGGCACAGGCACCCCAGCAGTTTTCCCAGGAGGATGCTGAGCTGTGCACGGCTAGGGCAGCTGCTCTTGATGGATTGGGATTTGTCCCCAGCACCTCACACCCAGCACAGCCACCCCGGGGCTCTGTGGGGCTGCTGCCAGTTCAGCTGCAGGGCTGGAGCTGCTTCATCCTCAGAGCCTGGAACTGCTGCCACGCGAGCACAAAGAGCTTTTACTGCCCTGTTACTTAGAGACGGCCCATTGATTGCACTTGGCAGCCGTGCAGCTTCAGGCACGTGTGTGTCTGTCTGTCTGTGTGTCTGTCTGTGTGTGTGTGTCTGATCTCCACGTGCATCCACCTGGGTGCTGCACAATCACTGTAAATGCTGATGTACCCCACTGTTTGCTTGGTGGGGTTTTGTGGCTTTTTTTGTTGCTTTGTTTCTTGTTTTGGGAGGCAGAGGAGGAGCAGCTCTTGAATGAGAAATTCCTGCTCTGCAGGAGGAGCCAGCCCTGGGCTCCGTGGCTGAGAGCTCCTGCACACCCCCAGTGTGACCAGTTCAGCTGCTGTGGTGGCTGCCCGTGCTGGTGTGGCCTCTGTTCCTGGGGGCACACCTGGGGGTGGCCCGTGGGCTCAGGAATCCTCCTGCCCAGCAGCCTCCCAGCCCCCTTTGCAGGAGGAGCTGGCCCTGCAGGGATTTGGCATTTCCAGCCTCTGTTTCCCAAATATCCGGGTCAGGTGTGCGCTGAGCAAATGGCAGAGCTCTGCAAATCCAAACACAACGTTTCTGCCCGGCTTTGTTGGCTGAGCAGACTCTTCACAGAGCTGGGTATTGCTCCCTGGGCCAATTCTGGGGGTGTTTTACCCCAAAAACTGCCTGCAGTGGTGTTGTGGCACAGGGGAGCTGTGGGGAAGGACATTGAGGTCTGGACTGAGACCCCAAAACAGATCCCACAGCCAGGGGCTGGTGAACCCAATAAATGCAGGGAAACACCCCAGGGATGCACTCACACTGTGTCCATACAAATCCATTTACGTGGGGGTTTGTAAGGGGTGTATTTGCACACAGGTACTGGCAATATCTGTGTGTGTGTAGATATAAAGAGATGTATGTGAAGGGTGTGTCCATGAATATATAGATTTAAAGGGTATATATGTGTGTATTCACATAAAAGGTTACACATAAAGGATGTGTGTATGCACAGAGCTAAAGGAGTGTATAAAAAGTATAAATATGTACAAATATATATAAAGGGTGTGTGTAGATGTGTATTTATATTTATGTGGAGAGAGGAGCTCATGGCGGAGCTGTTCTATGAAGAACAAAGTACAGGTCAGTGAGAAATAGGATTAAAAGCCCCCTCTCCTATAAAATAATTGGAAGTTTTGTGGGAATGAACAGCAGCACTTGACTCTGGGTTATGGAGTGGGTGGGCTGTGACCAGAAGGATGCAGAAATTCCCATCCCATGGATCTGGGATTCTGGAATTTCTGCCCTCACTGCTGCAGCTCTGGGGCTTTGCCTTTGAACCCCCCAAGGGTTCCAGTCGTGCTGGGGAGGATGGGGCACCATTTGTGCTGTTCTGGGCATGGATGGGTTTGGTGGGCAGGGTCCAGCTGTGCTTGCACTCAAAAGGAAAAGGGAAAATAGAAAAGGAATAAAGAAGAAAAAATAGAACACAAAAAAAAAAAAAAAGAAAAAGAAAAAAAGAGGTCAGTGCCTGCCCTAGCTGTGCTGAGAGCCTGGGGGCTCGTGGGGCTGGAGATGCAGCTGCTGCTGTACAAACAGACCTGCAGGTGAAGCTCCCGTGGCTCCCAACATCTTAAATTCCCATTAGCAGCAGTAAATTTTGGGTGCAGCAGTGCATTAAAGAGTCCTGGAGGGGTGGGAGGATGGACAGTCCTGCCCCAAGGCCTGGCTGCTTCTCCTGCCCCCTCCCGGGATGCTCCTGAGGGAAATTGTGCATTAGGAATGAAACCCTGCAATGGCCAGGAACTCCAGAGAGGAAAAATGGGCCGAGCTGAAAGCACGGGGCACAGCCTGGGGTGTTCTGTGCAGCCCTGACCCTGCCCGGGGACCAGCAGGGCTTTTTCTTCTGCTTTGTTTGATTTGGCTTCACAGGACTCTCCCGGAGCAGTGGGAAGTGCAGGGCCTGGCGAGGGGCAGAGGACGGGCAGTGATTTTTAACCCTGGTCCTGCCCCGTGGCAGGGGGTGCAAGGGGATGGGCTGGAAGGTCCTGCCCCCCTAAAGCACCCTGGGGTGCTGTGGAGTGCAGGGAACACCTGTGGGAGCCCAGGTGATGCTGGGTGTGAGGTACACACCTACCCTGGCTGTGTCTGGGTGTGTCCCCAGCCCCTGAGCACTCGGGGAGGAGGAGGATGGCAGCACCCAGAGCCCACGGTGGGAGATCTGCCCCTTTTTGGGGGGCAAACACGGGATCTGGACAAAAGCAGTGCCTCGTCTCCTCCAGGGTTCCTGGGGGGTTAAGCTGTGTGTCCCTCAGGGGCTGAACTGCTTTTTCTAAACATTTTCTTTTCCTTCCAGGAACCTTGGGAAGTCCGGGCTGAGAGTGTCGTGCCTGGGGCTGGGTGAGTACCTCTGGCTCTTCCCTCCCCACAGGGGAGCTGGGCTGTGGAAATGGGGCTCTGGAAGGTTCTCTGGAGAGCTCTCCTGGCTGTGTGAGTGCAAACCCTGAGGAGTAGGGGGTGATGACTTAGAGAAGACATTGCTGAGAGAGAGATGGAAATAGAAAGGGGTTTTAAACGATGGCTTTGCAAACAGATAGTTTTGAGAGTAGAACTGTGGAAGGTGCATTGCAGCAAGGTTATGGGGAGTAGAATAATAAATGATTGGTGTCAGAAGTATTGGCAGTGGTGTGTGGTCAAAGGTAGCAGGCTGAAAAACTTTTATAAGGGATCGTAAGCAGGAAATGGGCTGGCCTCTCATAGGACAGGGTGGAGTTTGACATCTCTCATCTCACCCTTCTGCGAGATTGAAAATGGAATAAAACCTTCTCCAACTCCTCTCAGCTGGCCTGTCTCTGCAGAGCTGGGGGAGGCTTTGTGGTGTGGGACCCTCTCATGTGCCCAGTCCCTGCAGGGACACCCTGGAGTGTCCCCAGAGCTCCCAGTGCCAGCCTGGGCTGGGCACAGCTCAATTCCATCGTTTCATTTCATCCCATCCCTGTGTGCCTCGTTATCCCAGCTCCACACTGGCTCCAGAACACCAGAATTCCTTATTTTATCTGCCACACGCAGGTGGAGGCACCACTTCAGGAGTCTTAAAGAATCGCTGCCAGGTTAAATATAAATAATAAATAAATTTAAATATATTTATA
>VZTB01010303.1:91668-118360 GCA_013397245.1 Thryothorus ludovicianus | reverse complement strand
TATATATATATTTTAAATATTTTTGTATTTTAATTATACATTTTATATTTATATATAAATATCTAAATCATAAATATAAATTTATAAAATCATAGAATTTGGTGGCACACTCTATTTCACTGCTTCGTAGGCAGAGCACATGAAGGAAAATCAGGTTAAAATCAGTGTGCAGTGGTTTGGGTGGACACTGGGGCTCAGAAGGGTGCGACAGTGAGACCTCCCCAGGGTGCAGAGCTGCCCCAGTGCCAAACCCAGCCTCGGGCTGGAGCCCTGCTCCAGGTCTGAAGGGTTTAGCAAAGCTCAATCAAGGCAACAATAGCAGTGCCTAATCAGTTGACTAATTTAACATTTATAAAGTGACTCAATAGGATTTGCTGTAAGCACAACAGTGGCTTAATTATGAATCTAAGCTAATTAGGAATCTAAGATGGCAACGTTCATTCTACGCTCACTCGGAGTATTTAAATCAGCTGATGCACCCACAGGTGCAAGGAGTCTGTAGCAAATAAAAACCTGTGAGGCAGCTCAGGGGAACACTGCAGGCTCACAGCCTGTGGGGTGCCTGCCTTTAGTCATCAGGAAATTTCCATCCTCGATGCCTTCTGGGGTGGTAGGTGCTGGAATTTTCTTTGACAAGTCCAACAATAATAATAATAATATTTAATGTTATTCTGCGGTCAGAGCAGCCTGGTCTGTGGGAGGTGTCCCTGCCCAGCAGAGGGGACTTGGCTTGAGCTTTAAGGTCCTCCCAGCCCAAACCACTCCGTGGCTCCGTGGCAATTCTGCTCAGGCAGAAAAAGAAGCCTTGGGGCTGTTTGTGGGGAAATGGGAGCTTGTCAGAGCCCGAGCTGTGAGAGCAGAGGGGGTCTGGGGTGAGTTCAGGGGGTCACCTGCCCAGGTGAGCTCTGCTGGGATCGAGGTGGGTGCCTTGGGGCAGGTGAGGACCTTGCCCTGCCTGTCCCTGTCCCTGCCAGCCCATTCTTCAAACACGTTCTGGGATTTGCTTTTGAGCTGCAGGGAATTGTGAAAGTCACCCTTGGAGAAACAAGGCCCTCTCAGCCAAGAGCTCTTCTGGTTAAAATAGCCCCAGCCTTGGAAAGGGCTCGTCTGTGCAGAGGTTGCATTTGTCAGCATCACAGCTTCCCCAAGAGCTGCTGTTGTGGTGGAGGAGAGAAGCCACGGGAAGGAAGGAAGCAGCAGGAAAAGAAAAAAAAACAAACAAAAAAAACCAACAAAAACCAAACCCAGTTTTGCAGAGCTTTTCTTTGATTTCAAGCGGGTGGAACTGCAGCAGCATCTAAATATACTGAGCCTTTGTGAGTGCAGCTGTGCAGGGAGCAGGGGAGGCTGCTGGCACCTCCTCCAGCACAGCCGCCCCTGCTGCCCCTCCCTGCCGGTGGGGAGGGGGCAGCTGGAGAGCCTGAAACCCAGACATTCCCCAGAACGTGCCGGTTCCTCTGCTGCAGCACAGCACCTTTGCTTCTGGATGATTGTTCTGGGTTGGAAGGACCTTAAAGCTCATCCCCTTCTCTCCCTGCCATGGCAGGGACACCTCCCACTGTCCCCAATGTCCAGCCTGGCCTGGGACACTGCCAGGGATCCAGGGGCAGCCACAGCTGCTGTGGGCACCCTGTGCCAGGGCCTGCCCACCCTGCCAGGGGAGGATTTCTCCCCAGTATCTCATCTAAATCTCCTCTCTTTCAGTTTAAAACTGTCCCACCTGTCCCTCTGCAGATCCATCAGGTGTCTGCTCCGGTGCTGCCTCCTCTGACTCTGCTGCATGGCCTCTCTCTTGTAGCTCCCCAAAAGATAAATGTGTTTCCCTGTGTTCTCTGCAGCATGAAAATCTAATTTAGGGCTCACTGAAGTTTCTGAAGGCTCAGCAGTCTTCCTCAAAGGCTTTGCAAAATCTCAGCAAGGTGGGACTGTGCTTCACCCTGTGGGATGGAAAGGTGGAGTGGGGCAGGAAAAACCCCCAAGGTGGGCAGGGCTGAGGCAGAGGGGACCCTTTGGTGACATCCTGCTCCTCCCCTGCTGGGTCCTGCATGTGCTGCCAGAGGTGCTGGCAGTGTTTCCCTGGCAGGAATATTTGGGAAGGGCCCTGAGCCCCTCAGAGCAGTGGATTAGCATAATTCCTGGAATTGTCCCGTGGAGCTGGGGCTGCTCGGGCAGGCTGAGCATCCCTGGGAGCATCCCTGTGCTGAGCCCTGCTCCTGCCTTCATGGGTGGGGGTCTGCACAGCCTGGCCCTGGGCTGCACCCAAAACCTGCTTGGGATTCCAGGGAAGACCAAGGGGACATTCCTCACCTGCTTAGCTCAGGGTGGCCCCTGCCTGTGGATCCCTGCTGGTTTTGAGACAGTGTTGGGGCAGCCCCTGAGGAGCCCTGGCTGCAAGGAGATGAGCAGGACAGGAGCAGCCATCCCAGTCCCCCATGCCATGGACAAAAGGTCACAGCTGGCTGCAAAAATCGGTGTTTTGTGAGCCTGGAGGGCTCAGGGGCTGCTCCTGCCCGTGGGCTTTGCTCTGGGGCCAAGATTTGGCACAGCCAGCCCCGGGTCCCTCCGTGCCACAGCTCAGAGTCCCTGCCAGGGCAGGACAGGGACCCCACGGGGCAGCCTGGGCTCAGCCCTCTGCCCCTGCAGGGGGGACATTCTGCTGGCAAAGGGGACATTCTGCTGGCAGGGGGGACATTCTGCTGGCAGAGGGGACATTCTACTGGCAGTGCCACTGCCCAGGGTGGGCTTTGCTTTGGCATCGCTCCCTGCTGGGCTCGGAGTGGGAGGGGAACGGAGCCAAACCTGGGCTTGGTGCAGAAATTCCCATTGAAAATCAGGATCTCCAGCTGGAAAACTCTTTTTTTTTTCAAGGCTAAAGGGAGGAAGGTGATGGGCAAGGGGCAGCAGTGGGGAGCCCTGGGGCAGGGAGTGCCTCTCTAAACCTTGTAAGAGAGGGACACAGTGATTTGGAAAGGGGAAAAGGAGCAATTTAAAAAATATCTATCTTTCTCCAGTATATTTTTCTTCCCAAATGAGTGTGTTGGCTGAGGTTGTGAATCATCCTTGGCTGTTGTTTGAAATGCCAAATGTGCCTTGTGCTTTTTTTTGCCTTTTACTTTTTTTTTTTTTTAAATTTCCAGAGGGAGGGGAGCAGCCTGTGCCACACTGTGCCTCTGCTCTGGCTGGGGGTGCCTTCCCTGCCCCAGCCACACCTGATGCTTTAGATCTCACCAAAACTCACCTCCCTGCCTGCGTTTGTGATGATGATGATGGAAAAAAAACCCCAAACCCTTGGAATTCCCCCCTGTGTGCTCCTGTCCCCAGCCCCTGGTGTCCCCAGCTGGGCCTGGGGGCACAGGGTGGGCACAGGGTGGGCACAGGTGGACCCCAGGCAGGGCTCTCCAGCACCACAGAGATTTATTCCTTGCATTTCAAGAGCTTTCAGGTGCTTGTTATCCTCATTTGAGCTGCTCTCCCTGTGCCCTGAGCACGCTGTCACTCAGTGGGATGTGGTTTGTGTCAGAAGGTGAATTTTGAGAGGATGTGCACTCTGTGGGGAGGATGAATAATTCCCTTCCTTCTCACCTGTGCACCTGTGTGCTGCTTATGCAAAAGGAAAAGAAAAAATCGCTTTGAGATAAACAGTCTCAACCCATTTTTTGGTACAAACACATTTTAATGTATTCCTGTAAAAATAACACCTCTGAAGCTTTAACATGGAAATCAGGCTTCATTTGGTTATTTTTTTTTTATCTGCATGAAGAAGCTTAAAGATAAAATGAAAACAGGTTTCAGTTTTATCTTTGCTGTGCAGGACCAGAGCATTTAAACTCCAATAATTAGAGAAAATGCCTCTATTTGACACTAGCAAGGTGTAGCAGGGGTACTCCTGCCCCGTTATTATTGTCCTTACAGAGCTGAAGAAAATATAAAATTAGCTAGAGAACGTGTGCTCTTTGCTCATTTATTTAATTCCCATTTCATTTCTGATCTGTGGCAAACTTGGCTTTCCCAGCTCGGGCTGTTCTGCGGGAAGTCAGGAGTTGCAGTTTGAACTCACACTCTGTGCATCTTTAAATAGCTTTATTTGCACTGAGAGGAACCTGACGTATTAAAAAACCTCAGATTGGCCTTTTTTTGAGGGGAGGAGAGCACGATTGTGCTGCCAGGGATGCTGGCTCTGCTTGTGCTCTGAGCAGGGCTGATCAAAGCTGCTCAGGGGTCATGTCCTGGCACCCAGGGACCCAATCCCTCTTTGATGAGGGTCTGGCAGCATCTCCTGCATCTTTTCAGGTGCAGGCGGGCAGGGAAGCTGGGATTTCTGCCCCTCTGCAGCATCAGAGCTCTGCCCTGCTCAGTTCCTGCTTCCCAGGCTGGGTTGGGAGGGACACCCCCAGTGCCACCCCTGCCATGGCAGGGACACCTCCCCCTGCCCCAGGCTGCCCTTGGGCACTGCCAGGGCTGGGCAAATCTTCACTGGGGTTTCCAGCTCGGAGCCTGAACCCCTCTGCCCTCCATAAATCAGAATTTTCAGTCCTGGGGAGTTTTGAGAGCCGTGTGAGCTGTGCCCCATCCCCTCCCTGGGTGACACCTGGGTGACACCTGGGTTTCTGTGCAGCCCCTGAGGAGTGAGGGGAGCTGTGAGGGGCTGCCAGGGTCTGCTGCTGCTCCCCCAGCTCCCTGCTGCCTCTCTCCCACTGCCCGAGGAAATGTGGATTCCTAAAATAAATATATCCACACAAATCCATACACAGGAAAGAGTGTTCCTGTAGGAATCCCCTGGGGTTGGACCTGCTGACCTTTAAAGGTCCCTTCTAACCCAAACTATTTTATGATCTGGTTAAATCCACACACTGCTTCCACCACAGGATTTTTTTTTTTTTTTAAAGCAATGATCATTAAGAGATAATGCCCCAAGTTTTCTAATAATAGACCAGAGTCAGCAACTGAGCCTAAACTGCAGCAGCCTGAGGAGCCAGCCCAGAGAGAGCACAGCCCCTGGGCTGTGCTGGCACTGGACATTGGCCTCATGGAAAGATTCCCAGGGAAAAGTCACTTTGGGTTGGAAATCTTTCCTGTCAGAAGAAATATTTCTCTTTTTTTATGCCTCTTTTATTTATTTTAATTTTGCCTTTCAGGATGCTAAATGCTGAAGTACATATTTAAGGAGACTTTCATTCCCCAAATGATGTGTTGCAGCAGCATCACAAATTCTTTCCAATTTGTCAAATTGAACCTTTGGAAAATGATTTCTGGCTGGGAGAGATTCAGATTTCAGGGCCTGGCAGTGGCCAAGGGCAGGCTGGGCAGAGCTTGGACTCCCTGGGACAGTGCAGGGTGTCCCTGCCCGTGGCAGGGGTGGCACTGAGTGAGCTTTAAGATCTCCTCCAACCCAAACCATGCCGTGATTTAAATCCAGCTCTGTGCTTTGGCACACAGCGTGCCCTGGGTGCTGCCCTGAGCCTGTGCCAGTCCTGTCCTGGGGAAGGAGCCCAGCCCTGCCTGGCTGCAGGAGCTCTCTCCTGGGGCTGCACCACCCCCTGAGCCACTTGCCCCCATCTGAAACCCACTTAATCCCAAAGAGAATTGTGGTGAAGTCTCATTTTTGGTGTCGAAACCCCCTTGTAGTAACAGATGATTTTGTTTTGTTCCAGGGACCTGGGTCACTTTTGGAGGTCAGATCTCAGACGAGGTGAGTGCATGGAACAAACCCTGCTCTGGGATATTTTTAAATGGAATTGTGGCTCCTGGACCTTCCTGCATGGACCTGACATTTCCAGAGATGGGCTCTCATAAACCCCATGCACCCCTCAGGGCCATCTCCTGCCCTGTGCTGTCCCCTTCTGCAGCCGAAATTGGGAACTATTTTTGTGTAATGGTAAATACAGGCAGGGCTGGGCTTACAAAGGTGATCTATTTTTGACATAATAAGCTGAAACAAATGAAAGCAAGCTCGGGTTTCCTTCGAGCTTCTCCCTGGAGCAGATGGCTCCTGATGGCAGGGAATTGTCCCCGGGCTAGCCACAGGGGTGGGTGCTGAGGGAGAGCAGCTGCCTGCCCCCAGGGTGTGAAATAACCCCCAAAACAACTCTGGCCTGAGGGAAAGAGCCCAGGAGCCTGAATCCAAAGGGGTTTTCCTTTAAATTCACTTGATCTTTCGTGGCATCACTGCTTCCCCTGGCGGGTTCCCGGTGTTGATCCCATGGCATTCCCCAGCTCTGGTCCCATCTCGTGGCACTGAGGGATGTTCTGATGGTCAGTCCAGGCCTGTTTTAGGATCAGTTTGCTCTCTGGTTCTCCTGCCCTCCTTGCTCACAGTAACTCCATGCAGAATGGCCATGCATGGAAAAGCAGGACACAAACCCAGAGCCAGAGCTCCCAGCCCCTCGGGCTGCAAGAGCCCCAGGACTCCTCTGGGGCTCCCACAAAGTGACCTTGAGGCATTTCCATACCCCACGGCAGCTCTGGAGAGCTGCAGGACAAGCTGGCAGGCACCCAAAAGAACATCAACCCCCCTCCATCCTGTGTTAAACTCGAGATTTGCAGAGTATCTCCTGTAACCCCATTAAATTCTTGGCTGCCTTCCTGACAGAAGAAGGCAGAGAGGAGATGAATTCCTGCCAGGCTGGCTCCAGAGGGAGTTCATGTAAATCCGTGTTTTGGTGTCCCCTGGGCTGGGGGTGTCACAGCCCTCCCGAAACCTGGCCTGGGATTTTCCCTGCGGTGGGTTTCGCTGGGATTTTCCCTGCGGTGGGTTTCGCTGGGATTTTCCCTGCGGTGGGTTTCGCTGGGATTTTCCCTGCGGTGGGTTTCGCTGGGATTTTCCCTGCGGTGGGTTTCGCTGGGATTTTCCCTGCGGTGGGTTTCCCTGGGATTTTCCCTGCGGTGGGTTTCGCTGGGATTTCCCCTGGGGTGTGTCCCCTCAGTGTCCCCCCGTGCCTCCCCAGGTGGCCGAGCAGCTGATGACCATCGCCTACGAGAGCGGCGTGAACCTGTTCGACACGGCCGAGGTGTACGCGGCGGGCAAGTGAGTGCCCCTGGCAGGGCAGAGTGTCACCTCCCTGGGGTCCCTCCGGATGGACCAGGCCCTGGGCGTGCTTGGAAATCCCTGATCGGGACAGGAAAGCCTTTGTGTTAGAGGCACTCATCAAACAAACCCAAATAAATTCACCCGGAGCCTCTTGTACCCGGCAAAGGCTGGAGGGTGTCCCTTGTGCCACTCGCTGCTGGCACAGGGGGGGAAATCTCCTGAAAAATGAGGATTCAGCGCGGATCTCAGCGGGGCTGGGTGGCCGGGGGCTGTGCTGGCTCCAGGCACGGATCCCCAGGGACCCCCGGGCTGCTGTCGGGGACACCCCGGTGCTGAGCGGGGCTGGCACGGTGTGCAGGGACAGGGGGTCCGGGGGGCACAGCCCAGGGGTCTGGGAAGGGGCAGTGGGTGGAGAGGGGGCTCTGGGCTCTGCCATGGACAGGATCTGTCCCAGGGGGGTCACTGTCACCGNGTGATCGCGGGGAGCGGGGGGGGGGGGTGCGGGCCGGGCTGGGGGTGGCACTGAGCATCCTCACCTCCCTCATCCCCATCCTCACCTCCCTCACACCGGGCTCTTCCCGCGCAGGGCCGAGGTGATCCTGGGGAACATCCTGAAGAAGAAGGGCTGGAGGTACAGTATGGCATTCCCTGTGTCCCCCCTCNTGGCAGCCCCTCTGTCCCTGGGCATTGCCCGTGTTTGGGGGATGCTGTCCCAGGCGGTCCCACGGGAGCAGCAGCCCCTTCCCAGGGCCGAGGCAGGGAGCTCCCCTGGGATTTGGGGTGTGCTCGGGGGGCTGTGACCCCCCTGCCTCAGTTCCATCCCCGATCCGTGTGGGAGGATGGGTGTTGGAGCCTTATTCCCTCCGGGAATGCCGGGGATTAGGGATGCGGAGCTGTGGCAGCCTGGGAGGAGGTGACACCTCATTCCAGCGATGCACATCAGCGTGTGCTCCGGGGTTTGAGGGGATTTCATCATCTTTAAAGGCCTCCCGTGTGTGTCCCAGGCGGGTTCAGCTGCAGGGGGGGTTCTCCAAACCCAGCCGAGGGGATTAGGGGGGTGATTGGTTATTTGGTAGGAAATATTCTGGGTGATGTGAAGGAAAAAAATGAAGTCAAACAGAATCTGAGGAAATTGTGTTGTGCATGTCTGGTTATGCAGCAAGCGAGCTGGAGGATAAATCTTTGATTTAATATCATGTAGGAGTTTACAGATCAGTTCAGATGTACCACACTCGAGTTTAATCACTCTGGGAATGCTGCGTGGCAGTGGAAGCACAGCAAGGGTAGCAGGAGGGAACAGTGCAGCAGCCCTTGGTTCAAGGTCTGGCTGTTGCTTACTCAGAAATTAAAAATGTTTGGGGGTTTTGGTCACTTCACTGGGGTTACCTTCGGTTTCTGTGCCAGTGTCCAACCCAAACCTCCCCTGACTCCACTCCGTTCCATTTCTTCATGCCCTGGCTGTTTGTGAGCATGTTTTACCAAAAAATTTCATTTTCCACTAAAGCTCAGATCCCCTGTGCTGGGGAGGGACAGCTCCCTGTGACATAGGTGCCATTCCCTGAGGCAGGTGGCGATTCCTGGGGTCTCGGTGGCAATTCCTGGGGTCTCAGTGGCTGCCAAAGTTCCCCCCATTTGCAGGGAATCCCCCCAGATCCACACTGGGGTCAGTGTCCCCTCAGCATTCCACAGCTGCTCTTTCCTGTTCCAGCATTCCCAGCAGCAATCCTGCTCCCAGGCTGATGGGCAGATCCTGCTTGGTTACTTTTTATTTCACTATTATTATTACTATCATTACCACTACTATTATTTCTACTACTATTACTGTTATTATTAAAGTTCTGTTCTTTTCAATAATTATGCCAATTTTCCTGTTCTTTTTCAGGAGGTCCAGTTTGGTGATAACCACGAAGCTGTACTGGGGTGGCAAGTAAGTGTGACAGTGACTTGTCCTGGTGTTTGCTGCCCCAGCCCTGCAGCCAGGGGAGGTTAATGGCACCTGGGCTGGTTTGCTGCTGTCATTGTATTTCTGTTTATTTTGCCAAGTGCTTTAAGGAGTTGGAGTTGCTCCCCTGGAGAGGAGAAGCTCCAGGGAGAGCTCAGAGCCCCCGGCAGGGCCTGGAGGGGCTCCAGGAGAGCTGGAGAGGGACTGGGGACAGGGGATGGAGGGACAGGAGACAGGGAATGGATCCCAGTGCCAGAGGGCAGCAATGGGTGGGATTTTGGGAATTGTTCCCTGGAAGGATGAGGAGAGCTGGGCTGGGATTCCCAGAGCAGCTGTGGCTGCCCCTGGATCCCTGGCAGTGCCCAAGGCCAGGCTGGGTGAGCTGGGAGCAGCCTGGGATGGTGGGAGGTGTCCCTGCCATGGATGGATGGGATTTAAGGTCCCTTCCTACCCCACCAGTCTGTGAGTGTGTAAATTTGGGGGTGTTTAAAGCAGAACACAGATCAGTGCCCCGGAGCTGTTGGCACCTCTGGCCTCTCCCAGCTGTGTTCCTGTTTCTCCCTTGCAGAGCTGAGACGGAGAGAGGCCTTTCCAGAAAACACATCATTGAAGGTACCTGGGCTGGGCTGGATCCCGGGGCTGTGTGATCCCTCTGCTCCCTGTGGTTCCCAGACTGGTGCACCAAAGGATCATTCTGGGTCCCCTCAAATGAAAGGAACTGCCCTGAGAGCCCCCCTGCACCCCGCGGGCTTTGCTGGCTTTGGGGAGCTCTCTGCACACCCCCAGCCCTCCCCCGTGGTGCCAGACGTGCCCTTTGGAGCTGGCAGGGATGAGGATGAGGATGTGGGCATGATGTCAGCCTGCAGAAACAGCCTCTGGAGGGGTGCCAGGCCCCAGCTGGCACGGCTGAGGTTTGCTCCTGGTGCTGCTCCTGCTCAGGTGCTCGGCTCTGCTGCCCATCCCCTCACCTGAGCACTGCCTCACTCATCCCCGGGGTGTTTCACCCCAACCCTGCTCCTCTGCCCTTCCCTGCTGCTTGTCCCCCTGGATGTGTTTCTGCAGGAAGGCACCAACACCCTGTCCTGTTTTTCCACGTGGCAAAGCCTGGCTGTGCCTGCTGGGGCTGGGCCCAGAGCTGGCTCTGCCTGCCAGGCTGGGCTCTGGGCACGGCTGTGGCTCCCAGGACACAGGGAGGGCAGTGCCCAGGGCCAGGGGGGTTCAGAATCCCCTCCAGGATCAGCAGTGTCTGCTGTGACCTTGTCCCTGAGAGGGAGCCAGCCCGGGCTGGCTGCCCGTGGCCATCCTGCCCAGGGCTGGGGCTGCTCTCTGCAGGATCCTGGGCACCCCAGCCTGGCCTTGGAGAGTGCTGGGCAGGGCATTCCAGGCTGCCCAGCTCCCAGCAGGGCAGTGCCAGCTCCCTGGGCAGGACTCTTCCCTGCTGTGTGACCCCTCTGTGCCCTCTGCCACCATGGGCTGTGCAGATGCTGCTGCTGGGGCACTCAGGTGAAATCTGCTGGGTTGGGGCAGCAGCTCCTCCCTCCTGGGTGCTGCACACCTGGAAAATCTGAACCCCAGGGCAGCCCCAAGGCAGTGCCAGGTCAGGTGGGACCAGTGTGGGGGCAGCAGCCCCTCCCTGGGGAGCAGGATGGGCTCCTTCCATCCTCCTCCTTCCCGCTCCTGGCAGCTTCCATCCAGGACTGCCCTGCAGAGTTTCATCTTGGAGTGTTTGCAGGATCCACACATGCCAGGGTGGGACTTTCCCAGTAAGATAACGCTGGAGAAAGTTTTTCTTCCAGCAATATTTTGTTGAATTTTCATCTGAACGAGCCTCAGTGAGGTGGTGGCACTGAAGGTGCTCAGGGAGGTGGCAGATGTGTCACCAGAACTCCAAACCCACCCAGTTTCCATTTCTCGTGAAGCTACTTCGTGAAATGACAGAAAAGCACTGGCAGGAGTTGGAATAATTTCACAGAACACCCAGCAAACAACGTTAAGGTCAATGAGAGATATTTTATATTTATACATATAAAATATATATATATCTGTGTGCATGAGAGAGAGGATGTTTAACAGTTATTTTCTACAAATCTTCCCAAGAACAAAATGTTTTTATGAATGTTCATGAAGAATGAGTCAAAATAGAGCAGGCTGAAAATGTTTGCTGAATTTTGAGCTGGATAAAATGCCCGTCCTCTGCTCGTCCTCTCTCTTACACTCATACACAGATATTTAAATATATCTGGAGGGGTTTGATGCCATCTCCCATCAAATCCTCACAGGAAGGCTCTCACAAGCCGGACATTGATGGGCTCTGTGTGCAGGGCAGGTGGGCACAGCTCACCCTGACCAGGTAAAGCCACCTCTGACCTGCTCTGCCAGGGCATCCTCGGTGCCACCACCCTGCCCTGTGGGACTGCAGCCCCAGTGCCACCACCCTGCCCTGTGGGACTGCAGCCCTGGAATGTGCCCTGGGGCCCACAGCTGGAGCAATAAAAGCTCTGTGGAAAAGTTCAGATTGAATTGAGTGCAGGCAGGAGCAGGGCACTGGAAGAGTGGCTGGCAGCTGCCAGGCTGGCACTGCACACCTGAAACCAGGGGCTGGGCAGCACAGACCCTGAGGGCTCTAAACTACAAATCCTTGAGCAAGGAGGGGCTCTGTGTGTGCCCAGGCTGGTCATTTCTTCTTCAGGTGGCTGCAGGGACATTGTGCAGCATCCCTCTCATATCCCAAGTGATTGTTTACATATGTGTGTGTGTGTAGATATAAATATATATCAATGTATATATTTAAATACACCAAGCAGTATTTGATCCCATTTTGGCTCTGTTCCTTGCCTCCCTCTGACCCTGCCTGCCCTGGTCTCTGCTTTCCCATTCCCAGGGCTGAAGGCTTCTCTCCAGAGGCTGCAGCTGGAATATGTGGACGTGGTGTTCGCCAACCGGCCGGACAACAACACCCCCATGGAAGGTTGGTGGGGGCTGCAGTTGAAGGTTTTAACGTGCCTGATCCTGGCTTAAGGGCTTAGACTGAGGAGGGAAGGAAATGAAAAACAGTTTGTGATCAAATGTTCAGTGGGGCAGATTAAATATGAAATATCTCATTTGTGGTGGCCTGGTCCGTGGAAGGTGTCCCTGCCCACGGCAGAGGGATGGAGTTAGATGTGCTTTAAGGTCCCTCCCAACCTATTTAGGGTTCTTGTGTTTACTCTGACATGACATAAATTTGTATGTTTTGGAAGGAAATGGAAGTTTCCTTTATGTCCCAGGAGTGGCTTTGATGTTTGGAGAATTTCCTTTTCCCAGTTCCTCCAGGTGAAGCAGGTTTGGGGCTGGATTTAAGGCAGGGGCTCGTGGCAAACAGGAACTGGGGGGGACGGTCCATGGAAATCAGACAGAGCTGGAGCTCCCTGTCAGGAGTGCTGACACCCTTTCCTTGCTGAAGGTGACCCATGGGTGCCACCCAGGGCAGGGCAGGGACCAGCCTGGGCTTTTAGCAGTGCAGCTTCCCCAGGAGCTGCTGGGTCAGGGGGGCAGAGTGGAACAGCTGATCCCACCCTATCTAAAGTTCCAAAGCAGAAAAAGTTTTGATTTCAGCTGCATTTTCCCCTTTTTCCATTCCTTTCACCAAAGGCCTGCACTTCACTCGTGGGTTAGCCAAAGGTGTTTTACTTGTCCATCAAATCTCTCTATTCCTGGTTATTTTACAGATTTGTTCCCTGATTCCCATGAGGCAGGTTTCTCACTCCCTGCAGGTGCAGTTGTTTTTTGCCCAGGAATTGTTTGTTGTGTTACCCAATTCTCATCCCCAAGGCTGTTTTCACATGAGAGCTTGCAAACCACTCAGCTGCACACAGAAGTGACAAACCAGCCATTCATTTAACAAGGTTTTATGAGGCCTTTCTTTTACAATTTCTCTGCCTTTCTACTACATCCCAGCACTGGCCCTGGCAGCCAGGCACGGGCTGGGACTCCAGCAGGGTGAGAAAAGGGACATTTCTCTTGTGAATGGCGTGCTGGAGATACTTCCCATCTTCTCCCTGCCTTTTTTTATGGATCACCTACTAAGCCACTTCCATCTCAGAGCATCTGCTGGGCCATCTGTCGGTGCCTCTCCATCCTGCTCAGCACCACACACGCCTCGGCTGCTCCCACAGCAATCCTGGGGAGCTGTGGCTTGCCAGGACCTTACAGCTCATCCCATCCCACCCCTGCCGTGGGCAGGGACACCTTCCACCATCCCAGGCTGCTCCCAGCCCTGTCCAGCCCGGTCTGGGATGCTGCCAGGGGTCCAGGGGCAGCCACTCCTGAAGGAGGAGGTGACCTTGAAGTGTCCCCTGCTCGTGGCAGCCTCTGTGGGTCCAGCATTTGTGTGCAGGGGGGCACAGCCCAAATCAAACCCTGGGATGGTCCTGTCTGCTCCTGGGGCTTCCCCCCTGTCCCTCAGACTCAGGAGCAGCTTTTCCAGATCCTTCTCTCCCCCGGGCTCTGTTCCTCCCGTGGGGAATGCAGCAGATCAGCATCCCTTGGGGATTTCTGTGCTCTCAGTGCCTTGGGCCTCGAGGCACCTGGCAAAGCTGCTTAACCTAAACCCCGAAATGTATTCAGTGTTCTTAAAGGCCTCAGAGCAAATTAAAATGGTTTTCCTGGTCAAAGCAGTGGATGTTGGAGTCAGAGAGTGGCTGGAGAGCACCTTGGGGTGCTCATAGCAGGTGGGACCCCCAGAGCTGGGCTGGGGTGTGCCAGGCAGGGGCTGAGGGGCTGCCCACCCTCTCTGGGACCAGGCCAGCCGTGTGTGAGGGGTCCCTGTCCCCTCTGCCACCACCCAGCCCCTCCATCAGGGACCCTGGGGGACAGGAAGGATCCGTCCTCTCCAGAATTCCCGTGTGTTCTGTGCCTCAGGATGAAGGTCTCAGACCCCAGCTGTGCAAGCAGATGCTTTTTCTTCATCCCAAGGGGCTTTTCCAGCAGGGCAGCTGGAGAGGAGGGTCCCTGGGGTGTCCCCATGGTCACAGAGCCAGGTGCCTACAGAGTGTCCAGCAGCCTGGCACGTGGGGAGGGAAGGTCACAGCATTCCTGCCAGGGAGCTTTAAGCTACTTCAAAGTTAGTATTGTTACGATGCCAGGGGCTGTTATTTGGGATTTGAAGCATTGATTTATATTTTAAAAAAATAATAAAAATCTTTTCTTAAGTGCTGCCATTTGGGCATCCAGCTGGCAGGACAAGAAGTCCGTGAGTGTGCTCTTCCCAAATCCCATTGCCAGCCCCTGGCTCTCTAAAGAAGATAGATGTATATACATATATATATTTATACACATTTTCTGAGTTGACTTGGGGTGTTTTTTTGAAAGGAGTAGAGGCTGGAGAAACGAAAACAACCACAGGCTGAGATGTGTAAGAGGCGTATGACGAAATGTTTTTCAAAACTCTGAAATGGTGCAAAAATAGAAACCTAAACCCAGGGAGAAGCTGCTGAGGAGAGAGGGAGGAAATGAAGGATCACTTGCAGACTTAGACTGATGGTGGTAGGAAATGAAAAACAATTTTTAATTAAATATTTAGATGGGGCAGCCTGATACTGCTCAGTAGTTGTATTCTGGAGCCCTGGTCAGGTAGAAGGTGTCCCTGCACACAGCAAGGGCTCAGAAAAAAATGATCTTTAAGGCTCTTTACAACCCTAACCAATCTTTGATTCTGTATTTACACTTGACTGAAATGAATTGATATCCTTTCAGGAAGAACTGGAAGTTTCCTTTATATCTCTGTGCTGGCTTTAATGCTGTCTGGGTTTTTTTTTTTCCCTTTCCCTCACGCCCTGGGATGGAGGGGATTTGTGTTTGGGTTTAAGGCAGGTCTGTGTGTCCAACGAGTCCCAGCCCTGCAGGTTATAAATGGAGCTGCCTGGCAGTGCCTGCAGGACTCACAGCAATGCCCACCCTGGCACTGGAGCCTCCTCCTGCCAAGCTCCTGCTTTTCCCTGCCCATGGAAAGGGCAGCGTGCCTTGGTCTGCCTTGGAGCCCCGAGCCCAGAGGGGGTTCCTGGGCTCTGCAGGTTCCAGGGCAGCCCCTCAGGAGGGATTTGGGGTGGGCAGAGTTGTTGAGGTATGTGGGCAGTGTCAGCTCCTTGGCTCGCCCACGGAGGGGTGGCAGTGCCCCAGAATTGTTTTCTTCCCCTTCCCAGAGTGAGTTTAGCTCATTTTTCCCATTTTGTGGGCAGTGGTGGTGTCTGTGCTGCAGCTCTGTCAGAAATAGGGTTTTGTTACCACAGCCAGGGCTGCTCCTGGGGACTGGGACAGGGTCAGGTGGGACATTGGGAAGGAATTCCTGGCTGGAGGGTGGGCAGGCCCTGGCACAGGGTGCCCAGAGCAGCTGTGGCTGCCCCTGGATCCCTGGCAGGTTGGACAGGGCTTGGAGCACCTGGGACAGTGCTCGGTGCCCCTGCCATGGCAGGGATGGGATGAGCTTTAACATCCCTTCCAACCCAAACCAGGCTGGGATTCCATGAAACCAAAGCTCATGAGGGTTTTTCAGCCCCGGGCAGGCAGGGAGGTCTGAGGGGTGAAATCCAAGGTCCTGTCCTGATGTGGGTGGCCTTGCAAGTGTCCCTATCCCAGAGATCAACGAGCCCCACGGCTCTGCTGTGCTGGGTTTTGCACAGGTGACACCTGGGGGTGACAGGGCCCTTGCTGGAGTAGGTTCAGTCATCCATCCTTGCAGCTTTGTCCCTCGTGTTCCTGGCAAAAAAAGGCAGACCTAGATATGTGCTTTGAGCGAGCAAATTTTTTTTAAAAATAGTATTTTGTATTTTATTTTTCCACGGTGCTGCCCTCTTGTGTTCCGTTTTGAAGGAAGTGTTCCGAGGCTGTGCTAGGCATGATCCCCGTGGGAAAAGCAGCTTTTAACCAGCTGCAGGGCCAGTGCCTTGATGTTTGCATTGAAAATGCTTCTCCAGCCCCACCTGGGCAGGAGTGCTCGGCTGTCTTGCTCTGAAGGACAGGTGTCTGCTCAGGAAGGCAGGAGCCTCCCTTGGAATGGAGAATGGAAACCTCCTCCCTTTGAATTGATATAATTTTGTAATTATGGGGCTCTCAGGCTAAGATACAGGGATAGGAATAGCAGTTTTTTATTAGGAGAACTCCAATTAAAATGCAGTAATACAGAAAACCAGCCCCAGTGGCAGAGTCAGGATCCAGGCTGAGCCCTGTGGCTCAGGGTTGGTGGCAGTGCCATCCCATGGTGGTTGCAGCCCTCCTGCAGTGGCACAGGTGGCTCTGCTGGAGCAGGGATCCTGCACAAAGGGGGACTTTCCCTGGGAAGGTGCCGTGGGGATGGCTGGGCCTGGTGTCCCTCTGGGAATGCCCTGCAAAGGCTGCTGGCTGTGCTAAAGGCCAGCTTGGCTCCAGGTAGGAATGCTTGGCTCCTGAGCTGGCTGCAGCAGCTCCCAGGGGGATGCTGGAATTGTATCAGTGACACTCAGTGGCTCATGAGCAGAAAATCTGTCCCTGGAGGGAGGCTGGGTCCTGGAAGGGATAAAGAAGCTGCCCCAGCTGGATTTAACAGCTGGGCCATGAAGAGAGGGTTACCCCAGCCCCAGTTTCAGTGGTGCTGGAATACTTCTGGTTACATCTTGCCCTGCAACCCCAGACGAGTGCTCAGGGCCGTGGCTTTGCAGGTGGATCTGGGGCTGGGCACGTGGGCTCTGTTCTCTCCTCACCCTCCTTTTTCTGCCCCGCTCTAGAGATCGTGCGGGCGATGACGCACGTGATCAACCAGGGCATGGCCATGTACTGGGGCACGTCCCGCTGGAGTGCCATGGAGATCATGGTAAGGGCAGTGCCAGGGGCCCCTGGGCACGCTGGCTGCCACCCCAGCCTGTGCTCACACCTCCCGTGGTGTAAAACCCTGTGCCAGAATGAGCCTGGTGGGCACCAGGGGAAGATGGGCGGATGTTTGGGGTTTATTTGGGTTTGTGTTGTTTTGGTTTGACTGAAGGCAAGCCTTTCAGTTCGATATCAGCCTGGCCTGTGGGAGGGGTCCCTGCCCACAGCAGGGGTGGGATGAGATGAGCTTTAATGCCCCAAACCAGGCTGTGGCTCCAGGAGATGCCAGGATTGCAGCATCCTGCTGGTCCCAGCTCCCCTTGCCAAGGGACAGTGGGGCTTGCCTTGGCCACCCCTGCACACTCAGAGAAGGTGGCCGGGGTGTCCTGCAGGACATTTCCACTTGCTGAAGCATCCCCTCTGTGGGTTTCTCCTCTGCAGGAAGCCTACTCCGTGGCCAGGCAGTTTAACATGATCCCACCCGTGTGTGAGCAGGCCGAGTACCACCTGTTCCAGAGGGAGAAGGTGGAGGTGCAGCTGCCAGAATTGTACCACAAAATCGGTGAGTCTGAGCCTGCCGTGCCTCTTGGCTGGGGCACTCCCAGAAAGAAATGCAGAGTAGGATGGCCTGGGGCCCCAGGTGGCACCAGTGACAAAGCCAAGCGTCTCTCTAGTGACCTAAAAGAAAAACCAGCTTGCTGTGCCTCTGAAAAAGTATTGCTTAATATTATATATTAATAACTAAAATATGTTATTAAACATATTAAGTATTAATTGGCTTGGCTGCTCCTTACCCTCTGAGATTCATGTGGCCTATTAAGTAAAATAAATCCTTAATTCCCTTAAGGACATCAGCAGCATCCTCCTGGAAGGCCAGCTGGGTGTTGCTGCCAGTGGAACAGAAACAGGCAGCAGCTGGTTTAGGTTTTTACTGAAAACTGTATTTTTGCTACAACTCTGATCTGCCCCACTCCCCTAAAAGCCCCTTTTTCTGTTCCCTCTGCAGGGGTGGGAGCAATGACGTGGTCTCCCCTGGCCTGTGGGATCATCTCAGGGAAATACGGCAACGGGGTCCCTGAAAGCTCAAGGGCTTCACTCAAGGTATTCCACATCTGAGCCTCTGTGAGGGCAGGAAAACAACAAAGGGGAAAGGGCTCCCTGTGAGGAGGCCGGGCTGTGCAGGGAGGGATCAGCTCTGTTTCTCTGGCAACCACGCTCCAAAGAGCAGCAGAATCTGGGTTAGAAGCAGCTCGGGCTGCCCACGCAGGGGGCTGGGGGGGTCTGGGGGCTGTCCCCACCCTGCACTGAGGGCATCACCCAGGAGGAGGCACCAGCCAGGGGCTCTGCGGTGCTCCAGGCTCCTCACTGAGGTTAATCCTGGAATCCTTAAGGTTGGAAATGACCTCCAAGGTCACAGAGCCCAGCCATGAACGGGTGCAGCTGCTGCCACTTCCAGCCCCCTGAACCACGTAGGTCCAGCAGACTTGGATGTGGTTTCCCTGGGTACCCACGGGGGTGCTCAGCCCCCCAGCATCCCTCCAGACACCCCCCAGGCCAAGGGCAAGCCCACTGAAGACCCATGGGTGCTGGGGGCTGCCTTCTCAAACAGATTTTGGCATTTTGGTGTCACCACAGCTTGGTTTCTCCACAGCGATCCTGATTTTATTGGGGGTTATGGGATCCAAAGAGAAAACTGGGGAGATTACAGGTTCTGGAGTGAGAGTAAAACCAGAGGGCTGAGGACAAGAAGAGACATTCTGGTCATGCCAGAATTGCTTTGGGTAGCCAAGCTTTGTGCTGCTCAGCCTCCGTGACCTTCTGGGTTGGACGTGGCTTTTCGAGCGCTGCTATTTATATACATTCATAGCTTGTAATTATAAACTGCCCTAAACTCCCCATTCTGGAGGATGAAAGCTGCCAGCCTGACGTGCTGTGGTTGCTCTGCAGTGCTACCAGTGGCTGAAGGAGAAGATCATCAGCGAGGAGGGCAGGAAGCAGCAGGGGAAGCTGAAGGACCTGTCGCCCATCGCCGAGCGCCTCGGCTGCACGCTGCCACAGCTGGCTGTTGGTGGGTCCCTGCACAGCTGCCACCCCCTCCCGGCCTCGGGGGTGCCTTGGGCAAGGCTGGCACAGAAAATGTGTTGTGTTTCCATCATGGTTTATCCCGGGTCTGTAGCTGGAGATGCGTTCGTTATTTAAATTGCGTAAAGAATTATCGATCCTGGAGTGGTTTGGTTTAGAAAGGAGCTGAAAGCTCTTTTTGTTCCAGCCCCTGCTGTGGGCAGGGATGCCTTCCACTGGCCCAGGTGGCTCCAAACCTGTCCAGTGCTCCCAGGGATCCAGGGGCAGCCACAGCTTCTCTGGGCAGCAATTAATGAACACGGGATTGCTTCCAGCAGCAGCACCAGGCTGTGGCTGACAGGGTCAGAGAATCTTGGGCATGCCTGGGGCTCCCACCTCCCTGTGTCCCTGCACATCCCTCCCCCCATGAAGCCACCACCTTCGTGGGGCTGGGCTGGCAGACAAGAGAATGCTCTTCAAAATAAGTTTGGGGTTTTTTTTTTCTAATAATTATCTTTATGCTGCTGAGATCTGAGGCTGGAAAATACCGTATGTCTGTCAGAAAGGTGATCCCTGGTTCAACATCCCAGCAGTGAATCCTTGTGATAGGGAAAAAAAACAAACCCCACGAGCAAGAGAAGTGCTGGGGCAGGGACCAGGCTCAGGTGGGATCCTGAGAGATCTGTGGGGTTTGATATTTAATCTGTGCATCTTCCTCCTGGTAGTGCCAGAGGAGCAAAGTTGAGACAAATAATGGGATTATTTTCAAGCAGAGACAGAGGCTCTGTCAAACCTTAGGGACTGGAGCCTGGCAGCCCAGGTGTGTTCCTGACCCCTTGTGCCTTTTTCCCAGCATGGTGCCTGAGGAATGAGGGGGTGAGCTCTGTCCTCCTGGGATCCTCCAACCCCGAGCAGCTGATCGAGAACCTCGGAGCCATCCAGGTGAGAGTGGGGGGAGACCCTCCCAGACCTCAGCACCCTCCTCCTCCTCAAACAGGGATTTTGTCTCTCAGCTCCATTCGTGCCCCTTCATCAGGCCCATCCCTGGTGTCCCCGTGGCTTGGCACCTTTTGGGGTCATGGCACACACACCCAGTGACTCCAGGCTGGCAGCAGCAGCTCTCATGGACCTGAAAATGCAGCTGGGTGCAGGACAGGAGGTGACAGATCTGTGCTGTCACAGGTCCCCTGCACCCACCCTAATTATTCCCTGTTGTTTTTCCCCAGTCAGAGCTTGCCCTCCTCTGCTGTCCTTGGCAGCAGCTCGTGTCCCTCTGCAGCCAAGCCAATCCCACACAGAGAGCTGAGAGGCTTTGCTGTGATCCCCTCACTGAGCAAAGACACTCCAGAGGTTTCTCCTTTAACAGAGAAAGTTTTTAGATGAATGCTTAATATCTGTCACACAAAAAGCCCAGAGGAAATGTACTTTGATAAAATCTAGGTTTCATTTTGGAACTATCTCGATTGAACATCGCTTTCTTCCACCCCAGGTCCTTCCAAAGATGACATCCCACATTGTAAATGAAATAGATAATATCCTGGGCAACAAGCCCTACAGCAAGAAGGACTACAGATCCTAATGCAATGCATGAATTTCCTGGACTGCATGGTTTAGAAGTGCTCTGTACTCCAGTACAGCCCTGAATTACTCTCATGAGAATCATTCAGCACTTGCTGCTCGGTGTCTACTGTCACTGGATCCTTCGAGATGTGTGCTCTTGCTACTACTCTGCAGTGAATTTAAAAGCACAGTTGATCTCTCTTCTAACCAAGAATAACCTTGTATTTTCTTACCTTCTTGACCGAGTTCATTAATTTTTACTTTACTCTTTGCACCTCATGCTTGTGCTGTGACAAACACTTGTAAAGCAAAAAAAAAAAAAAAAAAACAAAAAAATTTATAACCTTCAGGTACTTGGTAATTAAAGAAGGATGTACAGATCTATTTTTTCAATGAAGAAAAGCCAGATACAACTTCAGGTTTTAATAAAACCATGTTTGGGAAATCTCAACTATAAAGTTTCTTCAGGTTAACAGATGGAAGGGGCAAGCTCAAACGTTGCTTTTTTACGCTGAATATAAGCTCTAGGACCTCTTTGTAGTTGAATAAAGGCTGTAAGACAGAGAACTAGTTAGCAATTAGGTAGTTCAGCTCCTAATTTGACAGCTGTTCCAGCTGTGGAGTGCTGGAGCACCCTGGAGCAGTGCTAGGAAGCCCAAACACGCATGTCAGGTTACTGAACACAGCAGCTCTGCAAAGTTCTACTTCTCCATAAACCTTAAACCAAGAAAGCCATGATTAAATATTGGGTTTTGCATCTCTAGGAACCTGCCTCTACTTCTGCCTGCTTGTAGACAGAGCTACTGCAAATTTCAATATTCAGGAGCTTTTAAGGATATAGATACTATAAATATATACAGTATCTAGCTGCTGGGAACTGCAGGAACAATCAGGTACGTACCCCAAAAGGCTTCACCTGCTTTCACTTGGTGTGGAGCCGGGGATAAGTAAATGCACAGACACATTTTAAACAGATTTTTGTGAGCATTTACAGGAGGTGACAGGAAGAATTTACATCTTAATTTGCCCAGCTCAAGCCCCACGTTGTATCTTCCATGGATTTGCTCTGTACCATGATTTCAGTCTGTATTTCTCCCATCCCTGCTGGGATCCAGCTCTGTACAGTATTTGTAGGACCCTTGTACTCTCTCCCCTGCAGCGCTCACCTGGGCCAGGTGAGCAGCTCCCCACACCTGAGTGGTCCCTCCTGTCTTTGAAGCTGTGGTGTGTGTAGATGACTCCTGCTGTACATGAGAAATGCAGTCTGACTGGAATTCTGCTTGGACACAATAAAAGCATTTTGTGCATCGACCCTGAGGGCTGCAGGCCTCTTACTGACCCCGGGGCTGCTCTGGGCCAGCAGGGCTTCCTGCTGAGCAGGGGGGTTTGTTCCACAGGGAACCCTTCCAGATGTGCCAGGGAACCGTTCCAGATGTGCCAGGGAGGGGTGAGGGAGCTGGGCTGGCCCCAGGTGCTGCTGGCACTCAGTCCCCAGGAGCTCAGCAGCCCCAGGTGAGGTCTGGGTGGCCCCAAGGAGCTCAGCAGCCCCAGGTGAGGTCTGGGTGGCCCCATGGAGCTCAGCAGTCCCAGGTGAGGTCTGGGTGACCCCAGTGAGCTCAGCAGTCCCAGGTGAGGTCTGGCCTGGCCTGAAGCTGAGGGGGACAGGGCTGGGTGGGATTTTGGGAAGGAATTCCTGGCTGGGAGGGTGGCCAGGCCCTGGCACAGGGTGCCCAGAGAGGCTGTGGCTTTCCCTGGATCTCTGGCAGGTTGGACACTGGGGCTGGGAGCACCTGGGACAGTGGGAGATGTCACTGCCCATGGCAGGGGTGGGGCTGGATGGGATTTAAGGTCCCTTCTCAAAATGTTCTGGGATTTGGCCTGGCATGAGCCAGTGCAGCTGTCCCCAGCCCCTCCAAGGTGACACTGGCCCAGCCAGCTGTGAGCCCCCCTGCCCTGGGAACAGCCCCCAGTGCTGTTACCTCTAAATATTGTTCATTTTCACAAAGGCTTCCACCATTACCCAGCTACCAGCTTTATTAATTTAATATAATTATCCTCCCAGTCACAGACTAATTCCTTTTCCTCCCTCTGGAGGTACAATTTAATGTTCTCTCTTCCCTTTCTCATGTACTTGGGAATCCAAGAATGTATTAAAAGTAGATCAATTCCCAACTTTTTCTTTATCTGAGGAGATGGCATTGTCCCTTACAGGCCCTGAGGGCAATGTGGGGCCCAGCTTTAGGTTAACCCTCAGCATCAGAATAGAGAAAAATAATTTCAGTACATTAGATTGAATTTTTTATTTATCATTGCAGCTTGGAGTGGGGACTGCAAGGGAAAAAACAAACACCATCTCTAAAGGGAAAAAAAAAAGACTGAAAAAGTGAACAAAACCCGAAATGCCAACCAAAAAAAGCCCAAATTTTACTGTGAAGGCTCAAGATGAGGTTTTTTGCAGAACACAACCCACCCCCCCCCACCCACCTGCTTTTGTTTCAGGCTGTCAGTGCTCAATGTTCCCTCTCCAGGAAAATTCTGACACTCACTAAGCTCCAGGCCTCAGCAACTGTCAATACCAAAAAAGCCCTGAGAGAAGATGAAAAGCTGATAATAAAAGGCTCAGTGAGCTGACAGTAATGGCAGAAGAAAGTGCTGCTTCCCAGCCCTTCCCAGACAGATTTTCTGGGAAATAACACCTGCCAGGAAAGGGAGTGCAACACTCTCTGTTCCAGGGTTTGAATTCAGTCCTGGGGGCTCTGAGAGCAACAGAGGAAAAACAGCAACATCAAAGAGCTGCTGCTCCCCGAGGAGCCAGCCTGGCTTTGTGCTGGGCTCTGGCTGTTTGGAGAGGTTTTGTTAAAAATCTGCTTTTTGGGAGATAAATACTCAGCCCAAAATCCATCAATTATATCCCTTACAAGAAGTGAGACCAAGGAAAGTGAAGCTGTCTGAGGCAGGCAGCAGCTTTATGGAATGTGTCCTTCCAGGGCTCAACAGTCAGGCAGAGGGGATAAAGAAAAACCCATGGATTTTGAGAGAAAACAGTAATTTGAAGAGTATTAAATGACCAAAAGTACTTGATCTTGTCAGAAATAGAGCCTTCACTGTCTCCTGCTCGTCACACTCTCCATTTTACTCTATTTCCCATTTAATCTTGTTGAAGCCAAGATTAGCAGAGTAATTGTGACATGAAATCTGATTATAAACTTTCTCTTTCTTCTCCCTTTGGGGTCCCAAGTCTGCAGTGGCAGTTTCTGTAACTGGAATTCCATTAATATCAGCAGAGCTTGGCACTTAAGTGAACAGCTGCTGCAGTGAGAGGCAGAAAAGGAGGCACAGGATTGTCTGATAAACCCATTATGAAAAGCCAGCTAAAGCATTTTCCTTAAGCTGTGCTGGGAGACTGGCAGGGTTTTTTTATTTATTTACAACTTTGAAGATTAATGAAAAAAATAAGTACATTCAAACCACTTCAAAAGCGTTCTCTTGGGAGATTTAGGTTTTGTCCTGACTCCAAGTTACTCAAAATTGAGGAGTGCTTCTAAGGAATATGTTAGCTCGTAAAAGCAGGAGTTGACAAACCTAGATATGAAAATCCCCGGGTTTTTTAAAATGAAGAATGAAAATACAAGGAATCAAATGGCAAAAAAAGCTCCTTTTTATTACAACTTTTCAAGTTACAATGATAAATGGATTGTCCCCAGGGTGGAGCTGCAGAAAGGTGATGTCTGCTCACAGCTCACACCCCACTCCCTCTCCTGGCTAAGTAAAAAAAAAACTGAGTAACTCCAATATCAAATACCATGTAAAGATACCAAAAGTAAATATAAATCAACCAGTTTGGATTCAAACCCTCCCCACATTTTCCTCATGCAAAAAAACAAGTATTCCTATTCCACCCTTGGGCATTTTCATGGCAGTTGAAGCCTCCCAGAGAAACTGCAGAGGGTTTTCTGTCTACTTGGATCCTGTGGACAGCAGAGCAATCAGCCCTGAGGAAGCACTGATAGAAAGGATGTAGTTTCTGTAGGGAACAGGTTAAGGAATTGCCAAAATCCTTCTTTGGTACACAACACTTGGTAGGAGTTTTATGAAGAGTTGAAATGGTGTTTCCCTGCAGTTTTTGAAACTGGAATATTGCAAGCTGAGACACAGCTCCAGGATTCAGACACCCAGAAAGTCAAGCCTGTTCTCTTGAAAGTTTTATAAATACAGATCTTGAGTCAAATGCCCTGCTGGCAATACTGACATCCCTCAGGAGCAAAGCATTTCACTGCTGAGTTACTGGAGCTAAAGGGAAGAGCTGCTGGCTACCAGCACTGACAGAGTGTTTCTGCAGGAAACTCAGCTGTGTCCTCACTCCAAAATTACAGTGGAAATGACAAATCCAGGAGAACTCCTGAGCTGTGTGCAAGTAATAGCCTGAAAACATCTCATGGCACATTTATGTGATTGTGAGGCCTTTTTTGGTAACTCTTATTTTTGTTCAACATTCTAAGGTGCTGTGCTACAATGAGCTGCACTTACCAACAGAGAAATGCCACAGGACAGCTACAGCTAGTGGTGACAACCAACAGGAGTGGGGCTGTGGGGGGTTAGGGCAGGGATAAAGGATACACAGTGGGGTTGAAGTTCTTCAGCACAAAAAAGGAAGCGATGATGACCAGGACCAGAAAGAGGGTGTTGTTGTAGAAGATGGAGAAAGTTGTTGCTTCATAGTCTGCAACTTCATTTTTCTTCCAGAGAATCCTAGGAGCAAGTGGAGATGAAATTTCAGATACGTTTAAATCACAGGATATCACAGAATCCTGGGATGGTTCAGGTTGGGAGGAGCCTTAAAGCTCATCCCACCCCACCCTGCCATGGCAGGGACACCTCCCACTGTCCCAGGCTGCTCCAAACCCATCCAGCCTGGCCCAGGCACTGCCAGGGCTGGGGATATCCTGGCACACCATGTGCTGAAGTGTGCAGAACTTTTTCCAGAAGGCAGAGTTTGGCTCCAAAGCTGCCACCTTACACAGCCCCAGCGGGGATCCCCGAGTGCCTCTGAGACCTCCCCTTGACAGCTCACCCCAAAAGGGCCTGAGGCTGAACCAGGAGCTACCCTGCAGCTTCTGCTTACCAGAACACAGGAAAAACAGTGCCAGGCACAGCCCCTGCCAGCCCAGCCAGAGCCTTAAAGACATTTAGGGCAGTCCTACAGCAAGGGAGGGAAGGCAGAGGACAGACAGATCACCTTTCATCCTTCTCCTTGCGGGACATCTTCCTGTTGTCTGCCTCGGACAGCTTGCGAGTCACCTCTTTGGAAACAGCATCCTCTCTCTTCTGGGCTACCCTGTAAGTACCAGCACTCATGTCACACTTCAAAAATGAAAAAAACCCACAACTCAACCCTGGGATTGCAGGAAGTTTTATGTACTGTGAAGAATACAGCTTAGCCAAAATACTGGACAGTTTTGTCAAGGTGAAGGGACAGCAACAAATAGTAACAGCAATTACTAAAAGTAATATGATTCACATCAAATAAGTAATATAATTTATAAATTGCACATGATTTGTGGTGATATCCAGTGACTATGATGGTGGATTTACTGTTCACCATCCTGACAAGATTTGACTGTAATTACAACAGAATAACAAAAACCAATTACGAGATACTTCTGTGCAAAATACTTTTTTCAGTAACATTTCAGGCATTCTTATTAATAAAAAACTACAGCAGTAAATGGAAATTTTGTTAAATTGTTAAATGATAAATTCAAACAGGCACTGAACTTACTTGTGTTTGAGGACAAACTTGACATTTTTATATGCAAAAGCCACGAGATAGGTGCTGATGAGGGTCATGACGCTGTACAGGACTGCAGACTGAACAAGATCCATATGCCATATTCTCCAGTAAAGCCCTTAAAAAAAAAAAAGTTAGAATGGTATTTGAAGCAGTTTCCCTCCAAGAAAAACGTCCCTTGCTGGAGACCCATACAGGATCTGAGCTCTGTAATTCCAGAGACTCTGCCAGAGCAAAGCCAACTCCTCCAAAATCACTTGGGGGTCTTTCAACTGCATTAAAAATACTTTGGGAAGGGGGAAATGAGCTTTGCCTTGGTGGAAAGGGGCTTGGTGAGAGCACGGCCGAGCCTGCGAGGCAGCGCTGCTGCGGCGGCACCGGTGGGGCCGGACCGGGACCGGCGGGACCCGGCAGGACCGGGACCCGACCCGGCTGGACCCGGCTGGACCGGGATCCTACAGGGCTGGAACCTAGATCCCACAGGGCTGGAACCAAG
>VZTB01010303.1:70050-81136 GCA_013397245.1 Thryothorus ludovicianus | reverse complement strand
GCCCGCGCTCCGCCCCGCCCGGAGCTGCGTATTTAAACCGGAACGGGCGAGGAGGAGCGCGGCCAGGCTGGGCGGGATGCGCGGCCGGGAGCGACCCTCGGTGCGGACGCGGCGGTGCTGAGCCCGGGGTGTCCCGGCACCGCCCGCCGTGTTTGTTACCTCTCCCCCCGACCAGAAAAGTGATTTCGCTCTGGAGTTACCGTGGGTTCGGGTCGGGACGCGGGAGCAGCGCCGAGGGACCCCGCGCCGGTAGGTGCCAGCTGCGCCGGGCTGGCTTCCCGGCAGCTCCGCCGTGCTCAGGTTCTGCCTCTGGGCCGCTGCTTTTGTTGTTCCTTGTTGGAACGTGTCCGGAGGCCGGCGGAGAGGCTCCGTGGAGCGGAGGAGGTGCGGCTCGCGTGCGATGGCGAGCGCCCGGGGAGCGAGCCCCGGCGGTGCGGGAGCATCGCTGCGGGAGCGCTCCTGCTGCTGGAACGCCGCGACGGCGACGCCTGACTCGTCCTTCTCGCTGCTTTATTTTTAGAGTCGTTGGGGTACCCGGCTCTGCTCGCTAAGGCAGCTCTGTAAAAATAGCAGCCAAACTTAAAACGCTGCTCGAGTGAGGAATGTGAATGTTGAGGTAGCAGCAAAGGTACGGCTGAGGGAGCTCGGAAGGCGCTGGCTCAGCACCTTGGCGCTGCTGGGTCCTTCGGTCCTTCAGCCCCGGCGGATCTCTCGCTGCTCGCCAGGGCACTGAGAACACGGGAACATCTCAGTCTCTTCGGAGCCGAGGATTTTTAAACCTCTGGAGTTACCTGAAGGTGCCTTTGGTGGCTTGGAGGAATTGCCTGGTGTCTGTGGAAGAATAACAGATACACCGATGACTTCGGGGTTAACTGCCAAGCAGATATACCAGTTGCTTTAAATTTAATCTAGAAATGGGAAAACTGACCAGCCACAGCTTTTTTTCTTCTTCTTCCTTGCAATTCTGACGTGCTGTTTCCCAGGGAAATGGAAAAGCCTTGCAAATGAATGTTCCAAAATACGAAAGGCTCAGTGAGAAGTTTTCCAGAGCAAATCATCAGTAGTAAGGAATTATTGCCAAATATTCTGTTTTTTGGGGGTTTGTTTGAGGTGAGGAGTAACTTTGCATTTATCCAGGAAGCGATCCTTAATGTGCTCCACTCTGAGCATGGAGCCTGCAAGTGAGACTGAAGAAGGTTTAATTAAACGTAATCAAATATTACAGAATCCCTGATTAAAAGGCACAACCCTTGCTTTTGGTGACGTACGGGACACGCTGCTTATTTGCGCTTTAGAATAATACAATTCTGCAGCTTGCAAGCAGCGTCCTTCAGGGTTCCCGAGTAACCATCACCCTTCCGCCGGCTCCCGTGCCCGGTCGGAATTGCTGCTGCCCGGCGTGGCGAGAGCGGCGCGGAGTCACCCGCGGGGCAGGGCCGGGCTGTGAGCTCCGGGATCGGCCGGAATCCCGGCGGGACGGCGGCGTGGAAGCCCACGGGAAGTTTGCCGTGGGTCCCCGCGCTGCCGGGGCCGCGGGAGGCGGCCCGGGGGCGGACACATGCCGCTGCAATGGGAATGTGTAGGTTCGCTCCTGCGGGGGGAGAGGAAGCGGTGCAGGAATGTCTGAAATGTGCGTGCGTGTGTGTGGGGGACGTGTCTCATGCTCCTCGGGTCTGTGTGTGCGGGAGGCGCAGGAATCGGCGCTGTCGTGTTCGCTTTTGTGGAACAGAATGAACCCGAGCGCTCCTGTTTGCGAGCATCCCGACATCCTGACAGCGAGGAGGCGGCGGAGCATCCCCCGCTCCCTCCCACCCTCCGGGGACTGTGTGTGCGTGCCTGAGAGTCTCCGAGCCCGCATGTGCGGGGAGATGAGGAGTGTGGGTTTGGGATTAATTAGCCCCAGTTTAGCTGTTTCCATGCTTTACGTGCCTAAGGGCTACCCGCAGTCACAGCGAGGGGAGGAGTTTGCTGTTGCTGGCTCGAAATCCTCTCCAGGGGTGATCTTGTTCGTGTCAACCATGAGCAATTAGAGAGATTAACTGTCTTGTTTTCCTTTCTGCCCTAGGTTGATTCTTGGGAGGCTCTGGGACATTTGAAAGTGATTTGGAGAGAGCAAAGTCTGTGTCCGATGGACACCCAGCCCCAGCCAGCGTGCGTGGTGCCCCAGGCTGCCTGCCCAGGAATGAAGTGCTCTCCTTCTGAGGACTTTTCTGCCCAGGTGAGGCTGTCTGAAAAGATCCCACCGGTGAAGCCTTGCTTCAAGAAGAAGCAGCAAGTGCAGAAGAGACTGGACACACAAACTCTGCGGGCTCTGCGGCCCATCTTCACCAGCTTGCTGGGAGCTGGGGCCCTGGACAGGGTCTTTGTGCCCCGAGGCCAGCGTGGTGGCCATGGTGATTTATGTGAACCTGCTGTGAAAAAGACTCTGGACCTCAGTACCTCTTGCCCCCAGACAGAAAATAATGTGACTGTGCTGATGCCAACAGTTCCAGATGTGCAGGGTCAGCTGCCAGGAGCTCACCCTTCCCCCGGGCACCCTGAGCAGGACATGCAGGCAGGAGAGCAAGGCTTCTCCCCAGAAACTCCTGGAACTGCTGCTGATAATGGTAATGAATCATTCCAGGATCATCCTTTGCAACCAAGTGTTAGTGATGGTGCAGCTTGTGCTTTGTTCCCTGACAAGGCTCTGGAAAGCTACACATCTGGCTTACTCCAGGAGAACAGCTGCCCAGTGCAATACAACTTGACCCCAAGCAATAAATTCAGTGCTGGGATATTCCAGGATAAAAGTGAAGAGGCTTCCCTTGACCTGGTGTTTGAGCTCTTGAACCAGCTGCAGTATCACACCCACCAGGAGGACGGGATTGAAATCTGTGTGGATTTTCTCCAGGGCACTTGTGTTTATGGCAGTGACTGTCCCAAGCATCACACTGTGCTGCCCTATCACTGGCAGGTGAGGAGGACAGCAACCCAGAGGTGGCAGAGTGTGACCAACGATTCCCAGGAGCACCTGGAAAGGCTTTACTGCAACCCTGACAATGACAAGATCAAAGTCAAGTACAGGTAGGTAACTGAATTAACTCCCTTGCTGGGAAGGGTGCAGAAATATGACAGGATGTGCCTTTTTCTTCCTGCTGCATCCAAGCGTGTTGTAAACCCTGGGATGATGTTTCCTGGTGTCCTGGTTTAGGGCAAATTTGGGAGGGGGGAAGAAAGGAAAACAAACAAACCTCAGGAATTCCAGTGTGTCTTCTTCACTCTCAGATCCAATTTTTNGAATTCACTCCCTTGCTGGGAAGGGTGCCGAAATGACAGGATGTGCCTTTTTCTTCCTGCTGCATCCAAGCGTGTTGTAAACCCTGGGATGATGTTTCCTGGTTTATATCCAACAAGTTGAACTCGACACAGAATTCTTGTACACCTGTCAAATTGCTGTTTAGAGTCTGGAATGTGCTCTCTGGGGCTGGAGGACTTGGAGTGTGTGAAATAATAAAACTTCAGCTCTGTAGGAATTCAGAGGCTGCTGTGGAATGCTGTGCTTGTTCTTGGCGTTCCTAATTAGTGTTTTCTGTGTGTTGGGCAGAGAGGCAGCATGAAAGAGCCTTGGCAGTGCTGGGGACAGGAATGACAGAGCAGTTGCTGTGTGTCCCTGTGGGCACAGCCTGCATCATTCCATCCCAAACCAGAGGGGAGCTCTGGGGAGACCCTGGGAAATGTCACTGGGAAATGGGGATGGTTCAGCAATTCCCTCTGAGCAGAAATGCTGATCCTCTCCACTGTTAAAGCAGTTATTGGAAGTTATTGTTTTCTCTGGACAGAGCTGTGTTTATTGACTCATTTTCCAAAATTAGCCAACAGCTGTTAGGTTGAGGTGGTTGTGTGGGCTCCTGCACCCCGAGAGCTGAAACTTCTGCAGCTTCTCCCCTGTAGGTTCCACTTTGAGGGGCAGTGGGGAAGGGTGAAGTTTGCAGGGTCCAGTTAGTGCAGGGTGCAGACTGGTTTGGTTTTTTCCTAGAGGAAGTGTGTGGTGCACGTTGTGGCAGGGCAGATAAGAGAGGAGAAGTTTGCCAGGCTGGCACAGCTCCAGTTCACACATTTCTGGAGTGAAAACTTCATACTGCCTTTGCCACCTGACTCCTTCAAGGTTCTGCTCACTGCCTCTTCTTCCTTTCAGTTCCTGAAGGAAGTATATCCCTGCTTTCTCAATATTTTATTTTCATTTATTAAGCTGAGATTCCTCATTTGGCACCAGAGACCAAATCTAGTGCTTAAAGTCAGTGTTAGTCTTTACTTTCCCTGAATTTGATGTTGGATTAGACACTAAACTCAACCTTTTTCCCAGACTCAAACTGGTTTGGGTTGGAAGGGACCTTAAATATCACACAGCCCATGGCAGGGACACCTCCCACTGTCCCAAACTGTTCCCAGCCCCAGTGTCCAGCCTGGCCTGGACACTGCCAGGGATCCAGGGGCAGCCCCAGCTGCTCTGGGCACCCTGTGCAATATCAGAAGTGATGGTAGCATCATATGGGTGCCCCACACTGAAAATGAAATAGGATATGTAGTAGGGAACAACTGTATTTTATAGAATTGTTGAAGAAATATGCCAGTCACTTCATAGCAGATCAAATTTGCTGTATTTTACAACAGAGGAACTTCTCTTTCCCAAATGTTAAAAATGTTTTCAGAAAACAGAACAGCACAGCCAGAGACAAGCCCATGATTTCACTTTGAGCTCTGTGCAAATGAGCAAATGGTTTCCTTTTAGAAGCTGTGTCACCCAATCCATCAGTGCACGAGCTCTGTGTGCTAAAGGACGGACGTGGGAGTGATTAATGGTGAAGGACACAGTGCTTGGTCATGGCTTGGTCACCCCAGCCTGGGAAGCTGCTGTCAGGGACGTGTCCCCTGTGCTGGGTGTGCAGGCCCCAGCCTGCTGGGACGTGGATTTCTGCCTGTGTGATCCAGCTGGGGACAGGGCTGGCAGCTGTGTGCCAGGGCAGGACATTCCCTGGGTGACAGGGGTGACAGGGGAGCAGTGTGGGTTTGGGTGGGCCCCTGCCCTGGGAGCGAGGCACAGCCCTCACCTGGCTCTGGCTCCTGCCAAACTGCAGATTTACACGGGATATTGGGGAGCCATTCCTCCCTGGCAGGGTGGGCAGGGTTGGCACAGGGTGTCCAGAGAGGCTGTGGCTGTCCCCAGATCCCTGGCAGTGCCCAGGCCAGGCTGGATGGGTTTGGAGCAGCCTGGGACAGTGGGAGGTGTCCCTGCCATGGCAGGGTGGGTTCAGCTGATCCTTCAGATCCCTTGGAAGGGCTTCATGACTGGATAAGTGTCAGTGAGACCTTTGGAGTGAAGCTCTATTTAAGACCAGAGCTTCTGATTTCAGACTTTGATCCTCCTTAGAACTTTGTCTTGCCAAGTTTTTGAGCCAGGTTTTGAGGAGGGTGGGAGGTCAATGTTTTACTGTGCATCAGCACCAGCTTCTTACACAACATCACCTTGTCTGAGGAGAACCTGCCCAGGTGTGGGGAGCCCCAGCTCCTGGTGGTCACCCAGGCTGCCCTGGTGGTCACCCAGGCTGGTGCCCAGTGTCCCTGAGCTGTGTGTCCTGGCTCAGGGGAGCTGGGAGCTGGGAGTGTGCCCCGCCAGCTCCACATGCCATGGTTACAGCATTATTGTTAAAGCCATTAATCTGCCGTGGTCAGACGAGCTCTGCAGGGCTGTCTGCTCCCTGGCAGCCAGAGCTGTGCCTGCTCAGCACTCTGCATGGCCAGCAAGGCTGCTGCCTGTCCTGCTGCCTGTCCTGCTGCCTGTCCTGCTGCCTGTCCTGCTGCCTGTCCTGCTGCCTGTCCTGCTGCCTGTCCCACAGGCTGTGGGGAGTGGGCACTGCCAGCTCCTGCCCCCAGGGACCTGGGCCCTTTCAGAAAGTGTTGGCTCTCAGCTCAATTAGGGAATGAGCTCTAAATTAGGGTGTTCTTCAAGGAGCTATTTATATAAACCTTCCTTCCTCCTAATTATTGGGATGAGTAACGATGGCGATAAGTTATTGAGATGAGTAATGCAAAATACACATTGAGTGCTTGCCTCTCACCTAAGGGAATGTGATCTCAGAGGAGTGGTAAACCTTGTTTAGTTACTTTGTAATGCAACTCCTTCAGCTGCTTCTTGCAGTTTGGCCTCAAACCGAGTATTTATCATAAATTACTTACCTTTTTTTTTTTTTGTATTCTTGAGCCTGCCAAGTTTGTAAAGCCACATACCAAGCTGTCTAAACAAATGGGGGAACATCAGCTTAAAACAGGTTAAAGTGCTTGGAATCACTCAGTTTTCTTCATAGATGTGAGGGGAGGCCCTGGAGAAGTTCCAGCTTGCAGCAGAGAGAGCAGAGCCAAGTGCTGCTTTCCAGCAGGAGATGCCCACGTTGGGATATTTTAAGATGCTCATTGCTGAGGGGAAATACGTGGCTGAGGAGCTGAGCAGGTTTCCCCCCACACACCTGTCCTGTCATGCACACATTGCTTTTCAAAACAAACAACAGCGGTAGAGATTACAGGAGGATTTGTTTAAAACAACTCTGCAGTTCCTGACCCATCAGTTCCCTCCCTTTGGCTGAAAATTCCACTTTCTCTTGGCAAAAAGGGCTCCCAACTCGCCTGACACAGCAGCTTCTTGCTGTTGCTTTTATTTCTTTCCTTTCTCTTTCTTTTTCCCGTGATTTCTGTGAGTTTTATGAGATGGCTCCTGGCTGGAAGAGAGGCCAGGCTGGAATGGCTGCAGGGAGGGAGAAGCAGGCTGGGCTCTGCCTGGGCACACTCCTGCTTCTTGGGTGAACTCAGCAAATGGCAACGGGACAGGAGGGAACTCGAGCTGTCCTGGGGGCTCAGCTCGGATAGCAGCAGGAATTTCCCCGTGGAGCTCTGGAGTGCCCATCCCTGGAGGTGTCCAAGGAATGCCAGGACGTGGCACTCAGTGCTCTGGGCTGGGTTCAGGCTTGGACTCGGTGTTCTTGGAGGGCTCTTCCAACCAAAATGATCCTGTGCTCTGTAAATACAGAGTGTTCCACTGGAGTTATCAGGGGGCATGTGAGGGGACTGGGAAGGAAAGGCTGCACACAATGAAGGGTACAGGAAACTGGTTTTCCTTCATTCCTCTCTGTGTGGGATGGCTGCTTCTCTGCTGCTGGCAGAGTGTGCTTGATGTGTTAGAATCACACAGAGCACAGTGGAGGCATTTCAGGCATGGAATCATGGAATCACAGAGTGCTTTGGCTTGGAAAACACCTTAAAGCCCAGTCAGTGCCACCCCTGCCATGGCAGGGACACCTCCCACTGTCCCAGGCTGTTCCCAGCCCTGTCCAGCCTGGCCTGGGACACTGCCAGGACCCAGGGGCAGCCACAGCCTCTCAGGACAGCAGTTTTGTGGGGAGTTCTGCAGGTCCCTGGCCCATCAAACAGTTAAATTTCAGAAGTTTTCTGTGTGAGGCACAGTGTGTGAGATAAGGCACGTGTTAGTGATAACAGGGAGGTGGGGAGCCAGCTGAGAGTCCCTCTGGCTTTGGGGGAGGCCTTGGGGTGGCTGGGAGCTGCTTTCCATTCCTTTCCAGGAGGAACCAAGGCAGAGCCTCCAATAAAACTCCTGTGAAGTGATTTTGGAAGTGTTTGCCCTGTGCTGGGTGGGTTCCTTTTTGCTGCACTTTGCAGCACCATTTCCATGTGAAATGAAGCCCGGGGGGCCCTGGGTGCTGCAGTCACTGCCATCCCTGCCCTTGTCTCCTGGCAATAACCAGGTGCCACTTTGGGGAGCTCTGCAGGCTGAGCTCAGGCTGCTTCCTGAAACTCTGGAGCTTGCCTGAGCTGCCCCCAGGTAAGGCAGCAGGCACAGGGCTGTGACAGCACTGCCCTGCCAGGGCCCGGGGGGACACAGAGGGGCTGTGACCATGATCTGCTCAGCAGGAGCAGTGGTTGAGAAGTTTCCTCCTGCTGGGGATTTGTTGAAATCAGGAGGGATTTGAGCTGAGTAATAACTGAGCATCTGATTCCTGTAGTCACGTGTACACTGGAGTGCTTTTTAGGGGGGGAAGTTGGTTTTGGAAGGTGTGATGTGGAGCATTTCATTTTTGGGAAAAGCTTGGGCTGACAGGGCAAGGGGCAATGAATTTCCACTCTCAGAAGGCAGATTGGTGGGATATTGGGAAGGGACTGATCCCTGGGAGGGTGAAGAGGCCCCTGGATCCCTGGCAGTGTCCCAGGCCAGGCTGGAGCAGCCTGTGGCACTGGGAGAGCTTTAGGATCCCTGCCTGTACCAGCCCTGCAGCCACTCAGAGCTGTGCTTTTGCTCCTCTGAAACAGAAATAGTTTAGGGTGGGAAGGACATGGAGTCCCAGGCCCCACCAGGAGCATCTTCTACAGATTGAACAATTAAACAAACAAACCTGTCCCAAACACATCCCCATCCAGAGCAGCCCTGCAAGCCTGGACAGGAACACTCTGTTTGTGCTGCCCTGCAAACACAGGGTGTAGCTGGGTTAGGAAACAGCTGCCTGTGAGTCCTTGGGAGAGGGGGATGTGTTCAGCATCCTCATTGCTGTGGGCTTCAGCATTTAGCAGTGCCTCACAGCCCAGGGCCTCGTGTTCAGGAGTGGGTTCTTGGGAAGAACAAACAACTGGAACAGCCCCTTCTCCTCCAGCAGCCCTGCCTGAGGGACTTCTGATCCAGAGCTGGGAGGGGAGGGGGTCACTATTATTATTATTTTTATTTTCCCTGCCAGGCACTCATCTAAACTGTACATACACACACACATACATATATAGGGCCAGTGTGTCAGCAGTTGTTTCAGATGTACCAGCTGGCCTCCCTCACTCTGAAAATTCCAGAAGATTGCTTTTTAAGCACCCCAGTCATTGTAAAGGCAGGAGAAAACTCTCTTTCCAAGCTTTAAAAAATAAACACAGGAAAAGCAGCAAAGTCGCTGCTTTTGGATTCTTTTGTCCCCTGGGGATGGAGCCTTTCAGCTGAGAGGGAAATGTGTCTGTGGCATCTTTCCCCAGTCTGAGGTGTCACCTCCCACGTGGCCTCGGTCACTGCAGAGGGAAGCAGAGACTCGGTGAGAGGGCAAACCCAGTAAAATCTGAACCTCACGTGCCCCGGCACTGGTGCCCCTCTCCTGGTTAGAGCTGAGGAAGCTCTGCTGAGCTGGAGGCTCAGGTGGGTTCTTGGAGCTCCTGCCCTGCTGCAGAGGTTCCTGTGTGCCCTCACACACCTGGCAGCCTTGGGAGTGTTCCCTGGGCTGTCCCTCCTGCTCTGCCTGTCCATGGCTGCACATTTGGCTCTGTCTGAGCTCTGCTGTTGCTATTTCACTGCCTGTGCTTCAAAATTAAACTCTTGCTTGGGTGCCCAGAGCCCCAGTCCTGGGGGGATTTACCAGCCCTGGGCATGTGGCACTTGGGGACAGGGTCACAGTGGCCTGGGCAGAGCTGGGGGACCTGGACTCGATGGTCTGAGAGGGCTTTTCCAACTTCACCAAATCTGTGATTTCTCTGATCTTTTGAAGCCAGTATCCTTCTGAGTGACATTTGGTTTCATCCAGGGGTTTAAACACTCACACCCCACCAGAGCTGGGCTCATCCCTGTGAGAGGTGCAGCTTTTACCGAGTGCACACAGAAGATAAAATCTCTCTGCTTTGGTGTCACCAGGAAGTGTCAGTGCCTTGTCACTGAGCTCTGTGGCTCTCCCAGCCCTGAGCACAAAAGCCTCTGGTGCCTGCTGGGCCCTTTGAAGCCCTGAGGTCCCCGGGGGTTGTTGCTGGTGCAGAGAGGAACTGGTTTAGTCAGAGAGAGAAAATCACCAGTTTCAGCGTGGCAGGGGGTTTGAGTGTGAGCTGTGCTGTGTCTCACAGCTGTTCTGATGGGAACAGGGTTTCATTTCCTGCAGCGTTTCTGTTTTTTCTGAACCTGTTTGCCGTAACTCGCGCACATCCCCGAACTCGGAGAGGAGCTGCAAACCACACGTATTTTCAGGGCACTTGCAAAACAGATTGCTCTACTCATCTATTTGTACATAACATCTCGAGAGTGTTTGCCTTGCTGTGAAGGGAAAGAGCCCGGGGGATTCACGGATCAGGCTGGAGTTGTTGGGAAGGATGGAAGGAAGGGCCTCAATGTCCTTATTTTGGCTGCACTCACCTGAAAAAATTATCAGTGTTACAACTTGCTCAGTCCAGTGTCCTGGAAAGTTTATACCTTTCTGCTAATTCTTCCATTTAGGGAACAGAAAAAATGGAACTTATTTGTGGGGTCACATTCTGCTGTTGAGAGCTCGTGGAGTTTTATTTTGAATTGTGCTGTTGCACCAAATTTGGGCTGTGTGACCTGTTCTCCTGAGAGTTCAACGTGCTCATTCTCTCTGTGCACACAGTTCCACTGAACTGCTCTATTTTATAAACAGAGACCTTTGTTTGGTGAGTTGGTGAGGAGAAATTCTTCAGAAATCTCTGTTCTCACCTCTCAAAGAGTCTCTGTGGGACCTTTAGCAAGGGCACTTAGTGCCAGGATAAGGGGAAGGGCTTCAAACTGCCAGGGGCAGGGCTGGGTGGGATACTGGAAAGGAATTGTTCCCTGGGAGGGTGGGGAGGCCCTGGCACAGGAAGCTGTGGCTGCCCCTGGATCCCTGGCAGTGTCCCAGGCCAGGCTGGATGGGGCTGGGAGCAGCCTGGGACAGTGGGAGGTGTCCCTGCCATGGCAGGGTGGCACTGGGTGGGATTTAGGCTCCCTCCCAACCCATTCTGGGATTCTGCACCTCAGACACCTGCTGGGTTTGTGTTTTTGTGCTGAAAACCACGTGTTTAATGGGATACAAAAGGTGAGAATTGTCTGTTTCTCCCACTCTTCCCAGGGGCCAGGAGTCCTGGGTGGATCTGAACCTGATGAAATTGTACGAAAGTGCAGAGTTCGACCAAATGCGGCGCCTGTCCACGGCCTCCTGCCCCAGCTCCAGCTCCAGCTGCTACACGGTGTGGAAATATTTCTGCAGGGACCACTTTGGCTGGAGAGAGTACTCTGAGGTACAGCCCCATCCCAAATCCT
>VZTB01010303.1:45750-58026 GCA_013397245.1 Thryothorus ludovicianus | reverse complement strand
GATATCTTATCTAGATCTGGCTTCTGTTGGGTCTTTTTGGCTAACACAGCATCTACTTAAACTGTAATCTTAACTTTTCTAAAATCCTTAATGCCCCACAATTACCATCTCACCTGGCCAGGGTTACCTGCCCTTGCCTCGGCACATCCCCCCTGCCAGGGCTCCCACTGCTCCCCCTCCCTTCGTCCAGCACCGCGTGGTTCCCCTTGCCCTCTGTTATAAATGAGTGCTCGAATTGAATAATTAAATAAATTTATTAAATAATCAAAGGATAAAATTTGGAAAAAGCCACAAGCAATTTGATTCTGAGCCGGGCAATCAGAACCAGGGAAACCCGAGATTTTGGTCTCTGTTGCACCAAAGTTCTCCTGGGTTTCCGAGGATCATTTCCAAGGGGTTTATTTTATACAGTTTTTCTGGCTCTGGGAAGAGGACTTTTCATTAGCATATTATTGTCTTTTTCTTTCTTGCTGCTGGTTTCTCGGAACTGTTGAAATCCTCTTAGGTGAAAATAAACTTCTGGCATCAAATATTGTCTTGCTGATGTCTATCAAGTGTCCCCTGCTGAAATCCTGTCAGACAAAAAAAATCCCTTGGAATATCCATCTCTGAGGACAGTGTTTCCCTGGTATTTGGATCTTATAACTTTGCTTGATACCGCTCGTTGCTTGACAAACGCTGTGATTTTTAATTTCCTATGGCACGAATTATTTTATAAGATTTATTGCACCTCGGACAGGCTGTGCACCCCTCGGAAGGAGCCGGGGTCCCTGTGCAGGCGGGTGACAATGGGTGGGCAGTGGTGGCTGTCACCTGCCGAGGGGACACCTTTCTGTCGGGCAGGCTGGGGCAGTGAGGAGCCAGCACAGCCTCAGCGGGGCACAGAAACACCGAAACCTCCCGAAAGCTCCTGCTGGCCCCTGGGTGCCGGGAACAGGGGCTGGGGCTTTGCTGCAAACCCGTCCCGAAGGCAGCCGGGGCTCGCTGGAACCCGGCCCTGGTTAAAGCTGCTTTAACCCCTGCGGCTCCGGCAGGGTTAAGGAAGGGCGCAGAGCCCCGGGAGCATCCCCTGGGCCCTCGCAGCTGCTCCTGGGGGCTGTTGCGACACCGGGACGTGGCGTGTGAGCCGTGCCGATTGTTCCTGCTGATACTCGGGGTTTTTCCGTGCTCTTGCTCCACGGGCTGCGATCGGGTCGCACGGAGCTGCCTCGCTCCATCCCCGGGGCTGAGCGTTCCGGCTCCTGCCGGGCTGTTCCCCGCGTCCTTCCCGGCCCCGCCGGGCTCTCCGCAGGGCTGCAGCACAGCCGGGCAGCGCCAATGGCTCCTTTGTCGCCGACAAGGCGGCGATAACGCCGCCCAGGGCAGCACCGCGTGTTCAGACTGCCGGGGTTTGTTCTCCTCTGGCCACAGGGACGCAAACCTTGGGAAAGCGGGAATGAGGTGGCCCAGGCTGATGTCCCCGGCAGGGACGGTCACTCCACAGCCCCGGGGAGCAAAGCTCAGCCTGAGCTCCTCCGAGTGTCCCAGGCAGGGGCACCCAGGAGACAGATGTGGGACACCGTGATGCCTCCTAACCCCTCATCACCTCCCATGCCAGGATGCCGGCAGGGCAAAGGCAGGATTCATCTCCCTGACCCTCAGGGATGCAGCCCGCTCTGCTCCCGAGCACACACCAGCCCTGGAAGGGTCTGACATGTGGCACTTGGAGACACGGGTCGGTGGGAATGGGGTGCTCGGTGGGAGGTTGGGCTTGGCAGCTTCTCCAAGCCTGGCTTGGAGGTGCAACGTGAGCATCAGCTGCTCCTGCGAGCTCCGAGTTCCTGGGTCAGGGTTGCAAACATCTGGCAGGCCCTTGTTTGTTTGTTTTTCCACCTCACGCACATTTCCGTCATTTCTGCCGGGGATGCTCGGCAGGAAGCCAGTCTAGCCAGGGCAAATCTGGGCTTGCTTGGGGAGGGAAGTCGGGAAGAATGAATATCTGCCCTGTGGCACCAATTTCCTGTCTAGCACTCTCCAGCTGGAGAAGGCCCGGCAGCACAGATGTGTGTGCTGTGGGTGTGCCTGGCACCCTCCTAGCAGGGCTGCGAAGGAGCCTTTGCCCTTGGCAGAGCCCTTCCTCTCTCCAGAATTCCCAGAATCAGCACTTTGCCGGGGAGCTCCTGTCCTCGGGACACACCAGCTCGGTGTTCAGTTTAATGGAAATGCTGCCTGGGGACACGGAGTGATGCGAGGGATGGGCTGGGAGGGACCCCGGAGCCCCCCGGGCTGGGCAGGCACCAGTGACCAGGGGTAGCTCAGTGCCATGTCCAGTGCTGACATCCCGGTGGGATGGCAGGGCACAGGAATCGCTGCTTGTTGCTGTGTAGTTACAGTAACAACGACAAAAAAAATTCCTAAACGCGATTTATTTTAAATGTGCCTCGTCTATCACTGAAATTTTGTTGTGTGCTTCACGTAAAAGACTTTTGATGCCTTGGGTTTGGAGTGGGTCAGGTTTTACTGGATCACAGAACATCCTGAGTTGGAAGGGGCTCCCACTCTTGGCCCTGCACAGCACAATCCCAACATCCCAATGTATTCCATCTGATCACATCCTACGATTCCCACAAGGACAAACATCAGCTAACAAAAGCCAGCTTCACATGGCCCCAAACAAAACCTCTCATCCACATTTTCACCTTCCTTCTCATGAAATTTATTTGAGAAAGCCTTTCTTTGTCGCTTCCCAAACTGCTGGCAGTTGTTGGCTGTGGTTATGGAAATGCTTTATTTGAATAGTTATGGGAAGGAGTTTCAGCTGAGGGCTTGGTTTGGCTGCAGCCCCATCCCAGCAGCGCTGCAGCTGCTCGGGAAGCACCGGGGGGATGGCCCCGGCCCTAAGAGGCTCAGGATGGGCTGAGGGCAGCGCCCTGGCCGTGAGCAGGGGCAGGATTAGCCGGGCAGTGACAGATTGCTCAGATTAGCTGTGCCGGGGGCTCAGCCCCGCGGGGAGACGCCACATCGCTCTGGAGCTCCCTGATCGCTCCTGACACCGCATTCCCAGGACACCCGATCGCTCCTGACACCGCATTCCCGGACGCCTCTGCCCGCACGCCAGCCACGGGCACCAAGCCCTGCAGCCTCCCCAGATCCTCCTGATCTCCCCGATCCTCGGGGCTGATCAGAACCAGAAACCTGGGATGGGATGGGATGATGGGATGGGATAATGGGATGATGGGATGGGATAATGGGATGGGATGGGACCTTAAAGCCCCTCCTGTTCCCCCCACCCTGCCCCGGGCAGGGACACCTCCCCCAGACCAGGGTTTCCCAAGTTAAATCTTACAAATCAAACACATGCTCAAATGCAAGTGCTCCCCTGATACCGTTGTGGCTTTGGATTTTATTGTTTTTTTCCTGCTAAGTCACGTGCTGTGACAGCAGAAATAATGTGACTGAGTGTCTTTGGCAGTCTGGTCATCTGCAGCGTGTCCCGAGGCTTTTGAGGGGGGGAAAGCCAGAAAAGCTGTAGCTGGGCTGAGCGAGCCTGTGGAAAGGGGATCGTTACCTGGCTGCACAAACAAGTTGATTTTTTTCCCTCTTCCAGGGTCTGTTTTCCTTTTGCCGTGTCTCTGTAAGGCCAATTAACATTAATGGGAGTTGTATAAACAGACCCTTACGGGAGGATCTCGTTAGCTCTTTCTTCCTGTGGTTTTCGTTGCGAGTTGCTAAATTTTATGGATTAGCAAGAATGCTAAAAAATACGGAAAAGCACGTCAGGTTTGGGAATGGATTGGCAGCTCCATGAGTAACCAGACCTCTGGAAAATCCATACCAAGGCAACCTGATCCTCCAGCTGTACAAATACCCCACTGACCTCTTCCTCTCGGACAGCACAATTCCTGGGAAACTCTGTTTCCAGGGGAAAGCCACGAGAAATTCTCACAACCTTTGCTTTCCCAACGCTGCCAGAGGGGCGTTCGGAGGGAGTCACACCCGGGGGATCTCCTCGGGTCAGCAGTGCTGCAAGGATTGCTGATTTCCTGGGATATTGGGATTCTGGTGGGTGTTTTGTATTTCATTCAACTGTGAGAAACCGACAGCCCCTGACATCACTTCCCTGGCCTGGGGGTGTTTGGTTTTTCCCACATTATGGTGGGATAACGAGCTGTGCTTTCCTGTGTGGTCTCCCAAAGGACCCTCGGGCAGGAAAGAGTTTTCCTTGTTTCTTCTTCTCCCTGGGAATTTGAGGGAATGCAACAGCACGGGGGACCTGGCTTGTATCAGAATGTGAATTTGCGGGTCAAACAGTGAAATATCTGAATTTCAAGTCTATCCATGTGGATTAATTATCAGGATCACGGGATAAATGAACATGGTTGAGCAGGAATGACAGAACTGTGATGGAGAACACGGAGGTTGGGAAACACCCTCCTATTTAGAGAGGCAAATTTTGGAAATCTTAAATAAATGTAGGATTTAGACAGAGAAATGTCCCTGTGCAGTAGCTATTTTGATATTCCCAGCTCACCTTCCAAGCCCTGTTGTTTAGAAATGAGCTCTCGGGGTTGAATTTAACATCCTTGCTTTCAAAAAACCAAGCACAGAAAAGGACAAGGTTTCCTTTCTCGTTTTTACTGCTGTTTCCAGTCCAGCTCTGTAATGCTATTTTTAGAACCCTGTGTTTTAATGCTGTGGCATGAACTGCTGGGATTTCCCCTGGCTGATATAAAATAGAGGATCTGCACTTCGGTATTAGCAGTCAGCCAGGAAATCCGTGCCTGGTGCCAGAAATGGGCCTTCCTTCATAAATCTGTATTTATTTTCATTTCCTAGTGCAGCCGTGACGTGCCAGATCAGCTGTGCTGCTGTCCTGACACATTCTCTAGTGCCATGGAACAGGGGAGGCTGGACTGGGAACCAGAGACAGGATTTGCCTGATTCACTGGGGATGCGCACAGCTGGGAAGGGCTGGTTTGCAGGGAATCAGGGAATCAGGGAATCAGGGGCAGCTCTGATCCCCATAAAGAGCTGGCCAAAGGCTCTTCCACAGGGAGCTGCACGTGTTTGCAAACAGAAGTGATCAGGCCTGTCGGATTGCCCTTACCACCTTGGCAGAATTATCTTTTATTGCACGTGGATTCACTGCAAAGCAGGAAAGCTGTGACCAGGTGGGCTGGAATCAGTGGAACATTCCCTGGCAGTGTCCAAGGGCAGGCTGGACGGGGTTTGCAGCACCCTGGCGTAGTGGAAGGTGTCACTGCCCATGGCAGGGTGGAATGAGATGAACTCTAATGTTTCTCCCAACCCAACCCATTCCATGATTCTACAGTCCAGAGATCTGGATGCTCTTTCGGCTTGGCCTGTCTAAGAAAATCCCTCTTTCAGTGTAAAATGAGGATTATTCTGCCAATTCATCATTTCCCCATCCCTGGAGGTGTCCAAGGAAGGCCTGGCATGGGGATCAGTGCTCTGGGCTGGGGACGAGATGGGGATTGGTCACAGGTTGGATTCGGTCTTGGAGAGCTTTTCCAACCTCAGTGGTTCTGTGATTCTGTGGTTCAATCCACTTTCTGTGCAGTCTGTGAAGGAAAAAGGCTCTGTATAAATAACCTGTAATTATGCTTCTCTTTGGATCCAAGTTAATTCCCAAAACTCCCGTGTCCATTGCTGCTCTGGCTGGTCCCTTCCCCTCCACTGGGAAGGCTTTACAGGGTAAGGGTTACGTGAAGCACTTTCTAAAGTTCTATTTTTGAGAGTTCTGAAAGGTGACACCTGTGTGGAAGTCATTGCCATCCTTAAAATAACCGGGGTGGCAGCTCCGGGCACGGTGACATTGGTGCTGAGCAGGGACACACGGGGCACGGGGGGAGTGGGGCTGGCTCTTATCAGGGCTTGAGAGCACCAGGTACCGTGAGCTCAGTCCTGACAGGGCCTCAAGGTGTGACAGCTCGATAAATATTGAATGTGCCCTTAATCTCGGGGCAGGGAGTGCTGTACCCCCAGCAGGAAGGGCTGATCCCCCCTTTGTGAGTGCCAGATACTCCAGCGAGTATCTCCCACCGTATCAGCCCAGATAGGGGAAGTGTACTCAGAGGGATATTGTGCAAAGAGCAAACAGCAGCAGGGAGAGCTTTTGTTGTGCAGGCACCGATCCTGGGTCAGCAGGTGACACACTGCACAGCTCCCAAAACTGCAGCCCTGGAGTCAGGCCTGACCCGGGCTGCAAAGGGAGCTTCTCTCCCCAAAAAGTGGCTCAGCGTGGTGCCCTTCGCAGAGGGATGGGGAGAGGGGGACTGCAGGGCCAGTGGGACATGCTGGGAGCTGGGCACCCCAAAACCTGCAGGGGGACGTGGCTCTCACCCCCACACCTTGCGGAACAGCCCACGGCCCCTCCTCTCAGCCCGGGAAGAAAGGCCAGCAGGTAAAGGTCAGGGGCTTGGGTCTGTGTGTGACTGGGTTCTGCAGGGAACACAAGCAGGGCTTGAGGAGGTGCAGTGTGGGATGCCAGGCTGCTCGCTGTGTGTGGGTTTGCCGTGACTGATGGCCTGTGACAGCCCGTGCGTGGTGCCTGCTGCTCTGCTGGTGCAGCTGGGGACTCTGTCGCCTCTCACCATCGCCACACGGCAGCAAAACTCTTTGGGAATGAAATTTTCTGCCACGAAATGGAGGCTCACGAAAGCACTCACCACAGCCGCTGGGAATAAATTCAGTTTATTCACAGTGCTAGGAAAACCAGTGAATTCTGTAGTGCACTGTCCCTGTGTGCTGTGATGGGGGTGCGGGGCCCTGGGTGGCACTTTTGGCTTTAAGCCATCGGGCTTATCATCACTTTGAGATGGATCCCCCGAGTGTGGCAGCAGCCTGAGGCCCTGCAGGAAGCCCAGGTCCAGCCCGAGCTCCCAGCAAGGCTGGGACTTGCACACAGTGATGAGATCACAGAATGCCTGAGGCTGAGCATCCCTCCCAGAGTCCCACCTGTGTCCCATCCCCACCCTGTCCCCAGCCCAGAGCACTGAGTGCCACCTCCAGGGATGGGCACTCCAATCCTCCCTGGGCAGCCCCTGCCAAAGTTTAAATTATTATTTATTAAATTCTTCCTGATGTCCACCCTGGCCCAGCTTGAGGCCGTTCCCTCTCCTCCTGTCCCTGTTCCCTGGGAGCAGAGCCTGACACCCCCGGTTGTCCCCTCCTGTCAGGAGTTATGCAGAGGCACAAGGTCTCCCCCGATCCCCCTTTCCTCCAGGCTGAGCCCCTTCCCAGCTCCCCCAGCCCCCCTGACAGGACTGGATGCAGGTCGCTGTTGCCTTTCTCCTGGGAGCAATTCCCTGTGACGTATCCAGGCCACCTTTGGTGTGCCCTCCCTTGTCCCCTGGTGGCTGCAGGCTGGGGCTGGCTCTCCTCCCAGCCCTCCTGGGCTCTATGGGCTGGAGACCTCTGGAGAAACCCTCAGGCAAAGTGTCACCATCGCCGTGGTGTGTCAACAAGGCTTCCAAGTGGTGGCTGCAGGTCCCCAGAGATGGGGACAAAGCTGCTGGTGCCATGTTGTGTAAACAGGAAGAAAATCTGCCTGTTCCCTCGGTGACTCCATAGTGACTGGGAAACACTGGCCCATTTCACAAGGCTCCCCTGCCTCCCGCGGGTCACACACACGGTTTGCTGTCCCCAGAGCCACGGACAGCTCTCTGTGTGCCTCTGACAACAGAGTCACAGCTGCTGGGGCTGGAAGGGACCTCAAAGCTCAGGGAGCCCTGGCAGGGAGTCTCCACTCTTCCTCCCAAACATCTCAACAGCTCTGGGCCTTCTGCTGGCAGCTGTACCAAGTTCTTCAATAGCTTTTATTGGGCGTAAATCACGAAGAAACCTAAAGATTTTAAAGTGATTTTATCTAAAGTCTCCTTTCTTAAACCATTTAGGATACTTTGAAATAGCAAACGGCTTGTGGAAACCATCACTTGCTGACAGATTCACAGGAATGGAGGCAAAGTTTGTGATGCTGAGCAGTGCTAGAGGAGCCCCAAAACCACCACCCTGAGGGGTGTGCAGCTCCCTGGGCAGGATTCTGCTGTTCCTCAGGAACCAGCCAGCACGGCGAGGTGGTGACTGCCACAGCTCCTGCCCCTCCCTGGGCTCCACAAGCTGCCAGCTCAGCTGGCATCAGAGCCACGAGTCACCTCAGGTGGCCTCAGGACACGATGGTCGATGGTCAAGCTCTTGGTCAGGGCAGTACAGAGGCAGAGTCAAGTCCAACTCCTTTGGCCATCACCTCCCCCAGTATCTACCTTTAGATACCAGAAATAACAAGTTTTGCACTTCAGTAAACATTGTCTCTATTTGGAAGTTAGCTGGGGTCTTGCCCTTGCTCCTTTTGAAGTCAGTGGGTTTGACAGATGAGGAAATGGGTTTTAAAGCAAAGCAAGAAAAATCTTATTCCACCTTATTTTCATCCCGGTTCCGCACATAAAAGGGTAGGTAGGGCTGCTTTTTAACAAGTCTGTTGTAGCAACAGCCTGCAATCAACACACACATGCTGTTATCTCTTCGTGGGAGATAAATTTAAATTGTCGGGCCATGCCATGGAAATGCAACATTTGCATTTTCCTATCAGGATGTGCCAGGACACTGCAGGGCAATGGCAAAGCAGGAGATGGGCACTAAAGTGAGGTGGAGGCAGGAGCAGCCTGATCTCCTGCCAGGCACTGCACGCTGCAGTTTAAACGTGTTGCAAAGGGGATGGAGAGGAGCCCAAGCAAAGCTGCAGAGCTGTGTCACCAGTAAATATCCTAACACAGCCCCAGGGCTTGCACAGGCTCTCCTCAGCAGTCCTCGTTTGTGTGGGTGATCCCATTCCCGTCCTTGTTTGTGTGGGTGATCCCATTCCTGTCCTTGTTTGTGTGGGTGATCCCATTCCAGTCCTTGTTTGTGTGGGTGATCCCATTCCTGTCCTTGTTTGTGTGGGTGATCCCATTCCCGTCCTTGCAGCCTGGGAGAGCCAGGGACTGGTTTTGCACTGGTCTGGTTTTGCTGGATCTCAGAAGGATGCACACACATTGATCCTGACCCCTGGGCTCAAGTGAGCCCCACCATCCTCCCTGGGCTGCTCCATCCTCTAAACATCCTGGCGTCCCTCAGTTGTGTTTTCTCTTTATCTTTTCCTGTTTTACAATGACTCCACAGCTCCTTCATCACTGCCTGGTGTTTCTTCCAGTAGCTCACGAAGGCTTTAACATCTGTCTTGTTTCATCCATCCTTGTCCCCTTCCAGTGGGGAGGGCTTTGTGAGCAGTTTCTGTTTTGGCAGGATTTTCAGGGGTTTTTTTGTTTTGCTTTTTTTTTTTTTTTTTTTTTTTTAANTTTTTTTTTTTTTAATAAGCCAGCAGCAGAAACGTTTCCCTCCCTCCAGCTCCCGTGTTTAAATTAGGAAAGAGGAGATCGCTGGTGGCTGAGGGGAGCAGGGAAGATTGATGGGGTTTCTGCGATCCCATGGGAGTTCCCTGGCAGGCTCCTGGGAAACTGCTGAGTCCTGCACGGATGAACCTCGCCCTCATGGTAACAGTTGTTTTGCCTGAGGAGCCATCGGGAGTGCCACCCTCATTGTCACCCAGGAGCTTTAGGAGATCTCATAGATAAGCCCTTGAACGCCTTCAAAACAGAGAACAAAACCTCCAACCCCTCTGCACCATCCATCTCCCAGGGGGCTGGGCTTTCGCTTGGACGTTTTGACAGGAGGAGAGGAAACAGCCTCAAGCTGTGCCAGAGGAGGTTCAGGTTAGACATCAGCAGGAATTTCTTCCTGGAAGGGGTTTCTGAGCGTTCGAAGGGGCTGTCCAAGGAATGACTGGAGGTGGCACTCAGGGCTCTGGGCTGGTGACAATGCGGTATTTGGTCAGCCAAAGCTTGGCCTCGAGGATCCTGGAGATCTTTTCCAACTCTAACGATTTTTTGATTCCCTCCCCAAATCCCTGCTGGCTGTGCCCTCTGCCCCTCTGTGCCCTGCATTCATTCCCTCCTCACTCCAGCCCTGTATCCGTGACGCTTTTCCTGGCACCCTTCCCAACTTCTCTGGCTGCCAAGTCAGACTCAGTACAAGCGTCTTGTAGTCCCTTTCAAATCCTTTCCTATCGTGGCAAATAAACCCGCTGTCCTCCACACACACGCTCCTGATATTATCCCTGACAGCTCTTCACTTCTGGCACTCAGCTGCTGCTTAATCATATGGTTTCTTTCTCTGAGTCACCTCGTGTGCTCTTGCAGCCAAGAGCTTGGCTTTGGTTCGGCAATGTCACGGCAGGAGCACATCCCCCGGGATCCCAGTGCTGCCCCGCGTGTCCCACTGTCCCCAGCAGTGTGCTCTGCTCTGTGCTCTGCTCTGTGCTGCCCTCGGTGCCCTGCAGAGCGGGACCCTTCCCTCCCCTCTGCCAGCACACACCGCCGGCACCCTGCTGCTCCACCCCGCGTTTCCTGATTTTATCATTTCCCTGCTGCTCTGCAGAGTTTCTGTTCCTAGCACAGAGCGACCTGCCTGACCTTGACTCCCAGGTAGCCCTGGCGCTCAGATCCCTTCTCCAAACATCCTCCCACTGAGGCCCCTCTCCCCCCACGCTCTCGTCCTTGTGACATTTGCAAAGAGGGGGCAAGCGCAGCAAACCAAACAAATCCAGCAAATATCGCTGGGAAAGGGGAACCGACGCGATGTGCAGGGAGCGCCGGGAATAACCTCGCTGCCTTCCGAGCCCTGTCCTTCCCCTGACCCCTCCTGCCGCACGTCTGCCCCGCACGGGATGCCCGCTCCTCCCCGAATCCCCTGTGCACCTACGGAGCCGTAACCCAGCCCTGCTCCTCCCTAGGAAAACAACCGGAGCTTCCCAGAGGAGCTGTTTGCAGACACCGCCGCAAAACCGCTTCCCCACGCCGCTCTTTGTACTGAGCAAACACAAGGGCAGCCTAAAGCCAGAGGGCTGGGAAAAAAGTTGGATTTCTCATTGTCCAGAGAATGCTGCAGGTGTGGACACACCTATTCACCCTCCCAGCCCCATGGCCAGTCCTGCTTTGTGCGAAGAGGGTGTTGGTGTTTTATTGCCTTTTCCCCCAGCTGCCCACTGGCACGGACTTTGCTCCTGCGGGCTGGGATTTCTGAGCAGCGGGAGGCTTTCCACGTGTGTTTGAGAAGGTACAAAGCCTGCCGGAAAACAATGGAAATAGCTGCCTTATGACTGCTGCGTGTCACGCACTCGGTTCTTGCCCGCTCGCTTGTCCTTGGAGCCGCTCGCTCCGCCTGGAACCTGATGCCGAGCGGCGCCGGGGCTGGCACGGCCACGGCCCCCTGAGCCCAGCGGAGCCACAGCGGGTGCGGAGCGGGCTGTGGGCTCCGAGGGGACTGCGGGCTTTGTGGGGGCTCGCAGCAGCTGGGCGCCGTGGGAGCGGCTTCTCCCGTGCTCCGCTTCCCGCAGGGCCCCGGGTGCAGGATCATCCCGGCCGGCTCAGCTCAGCACGGCTCTGCACCTCCAGGACAGGATCTCCCCCGATCCCCTCCACAGGCTCCCCTCAGCCTGCCCAAAGGACAGGCTCCCTCTGTGCAAGCTTCCCTCAGACTCCAGGACTGGATCTCCTTTATTTCCCATACAGTAGCCTCCCCTCAGCCCCCCAGGTCTGGAAATCCTTTATTTCCCCTACAATAGCCTCCCCTCAGCCCCCCAGGACTGGATCTCCTTTATTTCCCATACAATATCCTCCTTTCAGCCCCAGGATTGGATCTCCTTTATTTCCCATACAGTATCCTCCTTTCACCCCCAGGACTGGATCTCCTTTATTTCCCATACAACATCCTCCCCTCAGCCCCCCAGGACTGGATCTTCTCATCCAGGCTCCCCTTTGTCCAGCCTCCTTTCAGGTCCCCAAGCACAGGATCGCCTCCATTTCTCCCAGGACTGGATCCCCTCACCTGCTCCTCCAGGACAGGCTCCCCTCAGCCCCCGCCAATACCTGGATCCCCTCAGAACCCTCTGGGACAAAGCTCCCCTCAAACACGGGATCCCCAAGACCGCATCCCTTCAGCTCCCTCCGGCCAAGCCGCCCTCAGCCCCTGCTCAGCGGGCACAGCCGGGGGGACCGCCATGCAGCAGCCTCCGCTCCCCCGTCCCTTCCCTGCCTCGCTGCGTGCCGCCGCCCGCCTTCCCCCCCGCCCTGCGCCGCTCTCCCCCCGCTCGCCGCCCGCGGTGATCCGCGCTGAGCTCACGGCCGCGCCTCACGACACCCTGGCTCGGCACGTCAGCCCCGCCATCGCGTGAGAGCCGCCGCC
>VZTB01010303.1:13508-44828 GCA_013397245.1 Thryothorus ludovicianus | reverse complement strand
GCTTTGCACCCCTCTGTTGAGACAGCACCTACTCACCCACTTTTCCTTTCCCCCCCCCTTACATCCCCCTTTTTCCCCAATAAATTTTGTTTCTATGCCCTAAAATTCGCTGCTCTCTTCAATCCAACCCCCCTTACCCTCCCTGTTCCGCTCCCCACCCCACCGGTGCTTCCCCTCAGAGGTGAGCCGCGCTTAAATGGAATTAAGGTCACCTCGGTTTATTTTGCCATGGGTCGTGCCCAGTTTTGTGCGTGTGTCCCTAAATTATTGTTTTGGGGTGTATTATTTTATACAAGGCTATAAGGAATGCTTTGGGGCTGTCGGAATCGCCTTGGGCAGATGGTCCCTGCTGTGTGATAAAGCCAAGTCCCAAACGGCGACTGCGCTTTTTGGGGGAGACAGAAACCCAGCGCTGGAAAGAAGCGCGGAAAGCGGAATTAATCCCGCTGAAACTCCCGAATCTCGCTGCCAATCCTCCCCTGATTTATTTATTTTTGTGGCTGTGTGTGCGCTCCAGTGGGTCTCACCGGGAGCTGGCGGCAGGCGGACGGTTCATGCCGAGGTTGAGCTCGGGCCTCGGGTGTGACACGCAGATGACCCGGCTGGCAGGGCCGGGTTTGGGGTGTCAGGGACTAATCAGGGGGTGTCAGGGGTGGCTTTGGGGTGTCAGAGCCAAATTCAGGCTGGTAGGGCTGAATTAGGGGTGTCAGATGCAGGTTTGAGGTGTCCGGAGGGGCTTTGGGGTGTCACGGTTTAATTTGGGCTGTCAGGGCTGGCTGGGGAGGCAGAGGTGTTTTTGGGGTGTTAATATAGAATTGGGAGAGTCAGGGACGGGTTTGGGATGTCGGGGCCGAATTCGGGACATTGGGGGTGGCTTTGTGAGCACAGGGTCAAATTTGGGGTGTCAGGGCCAAACTTGGGATGTCAGATTTTGGCTTTGGGGTGTCAGGGTTGAATTCAGGATGTCGGGGCCAGCTTCGGGAGGTCAGGGCTGGCTTTGGGGTGTCAAGGTTTGGCTTTGGGGTGTCAGGGCCGAATTTGGAATATCGAGGCCAGCTTTGAGGTGACAGGATCGAATTTGTGGTATCAAGGTTTGGCTTTGGGGTGTCAGGGCCGAATTTGGGATATCGAGGCTGGCTTCGGGGTGTCAAGAATGAATTTGGGATGTCAAGATTTGGCTTTGGGGTGTCAGGGCTGAATACAGGATGTTGGGGCTGGATTCGGGGTGTCAAGGCCGAATTTGGGATATCAGGGCCGGTTTTGGTGTTTCAGGAATAAATTCGGGATATCAGGGCCGGCTTTGGGGTGTCAGGGCCGGATTCGTGATATCAGAGCCGCCTTCGGGGCGTCAGGGCCGAATTTGGGGTGCCCTTGCTTGTCTTCGGGGTGCCAAGGCCCAGTTCGTGGTGTCAGGGCTGTGTTTGGGGTGTCAGGGGGGTTTTTGGGGCGCATTAAACCCCGGCCGTGCCCCCGCGGCCGCCCTCCCTCACGGCCGTGCCGCGCNCCCCGGCGGGCCCTGAGCCCCGAGCCCCGGCCGAGCCCGGACCCCCGAGCCCCGGCCGCTCCCGGAGCCCGCCGCCGAGCCTGCGGGAGGCCATGGAGCGGCGCGGCCCCGTCCACGCTCTGCCCGAGGAGATCCGCAAGGTACGAGCTGTGGAAATGCCAAAGGCCGGCGTTCGGCGCTCCCGCAGCGGCTCAGGGGTGTTGCACAGGCCTGTGAGCGCCGGTGCATTGTCCGTACAGTTTGCTCCCGGGTTAGGTTGGGTGTTGGGTTTCCTCACTCTTTGTTCGGTGTAATTGCAGTAATTCTCTAGGAACCCTGCGGAGGAACACCTGAGTCTGTGGCGGTGTTGTCACTGCAGGTGAGTCTCAGATTTCCCGTGTTTTGCTGCCTGGACTTCGGAAGGAGCATGACATGTTCCAGAGAAATATCAACGCACGCAGGGACGGAACATTCCCCTTCATCTCCTCTCGTCTCTTTGTGTGTTCTTTTGTTTGGGAGGCAGATAATTGGCGGTGTAACAGTGCTGCTGTTTATTTGGCTCGGTTTAGGAGGAGGCTGCACTCGGGTGGAACACGAGTCGCTTTTTGTAGCACTATCAGGTTTTCGCTCTGGCAATACAACACCCAGCTGTCCTCATTCCTCGGAATGCAGCTCATAATTGACAAGTCATTGAAAAGCTTTGTGTACTCAGCCTGGAGAAATTCTCACTGGGTTAGTCCAGGGAACTGTTCAGACAACTTCTAAGGCGATTTCTGAGAAATCAAGGCTTGGTAAGATAGACAAAGAAAGGGAAAAGGGATACTTAGCTCTAAAAACGAGGAGGGGATGAAGCTGTGGCACACTTGCAGACTTGGAATCAGCTGTTTTGGTAGCAGCAAGGATCCCACTAAGTTTGTTTATTTAGCAGTTGGTTTTTTAGCCCCAACAGGGTACAGTGGGGAGCAAAAATCGGTGTAAGCTTCTCCCAGAAACAGTTGTACCAAGCTGCTGGTTGAGGGAGTCTTGCAGTTGGTTACTGCTTAGTATTTCCTTTAATGACTCCAAGCTGCAGATTGGTGGCACTTGAGCCTGTTTTATGTTGGGATCAGCTCCTGAGGCAGTTCCTGCTCCATGACAGGCGTATGCTGGCACAAGGAGGGAGCAGACACAGAAAGGCAGTGACATTAGTTCTGTCAGCAGCAGTGTCACTGGCTGCTGGTTATTTCTGAGCCAGGATCTTGGATTACAGTAAGGAATACACTGGTGTTAGTCGGGAAGGGATGTGAGCACTCTGGGAACAGCATTAAACTCCATATTTTTAGGAAAAATAAGTAATTTAAAATTAATCAAAGTCATCAATACGAAATCCATAATGACCTCCTTGTCACTTGTCAGACCTAACAGTGAGGGCTGTAATCAGGTCATAAGCAGAATAATATGAACAAAGGGATGTTACACAGAAAGAGTCTGTTAATATATTAATAATTTAAATATCTCAATAATTGTAATAGGTATTGCATGTGAAACTTGGGTCTTTGTTGTCCCTCTGTCCAGGACTGTGGAGGTTTCAGTTCTGAGCTGCAGGCTTTAAAAAGTAATGACGTGACTGATGGGAATTTAGAAAAGAGCCAAAACAGTAAAGAGCTTTAAAATCTTATTGCTGAGAAAGGATGATAGGGTTTGCTCATTCTGGAAAATACCTGAGGGCACAGTAACTGCTCACAGGTGGAGGGAGCTGGTGGTGGTTCATTTCCAGGTGCAAATGAGTCTTTTCCTCGCATTTTCGCATGTGCTTTGGCTGAATGCTCTGAAGCTCTGGAGCAGCTCACCCAGGCAGTTGTGGAATTCTCCCCATGGGACCATCAGTTCAACTTTTCCCTCAAAGTAGAGGAGGATGGGGCAGGCAGTCCCTGGAGATCCCTCCAGTGCTGGGTGCACGTTTAACAAGAAGCCTGGTGCAGAAGACACAGGATTTCCAGATATGGAGAGGCTTCTGCTGCTGTCCCATCCTCCTCGTGCTGTGTTGAGCTCCAAGGCTGCAGGGCTGGGATTTGGGATGGGGCAGTGTCGGGGTTTGACACGTCCTGTGCTGTTGCTCATCTCCTTGTGTTGTAGCTGCAGCGTTGTTACAAGACACTACAAGCCTTTCTCACCATTTCCTGCCCTCGTCTCTCCCATCTTTTCTGCACACATCCCCTTCCCATTCTCTGCTGCTGGGATTTTACAGCCTCTGCTTTGGAATGTCAGCCGAAGCTGTGCCAGCTGTGCCAGATGCAGCACGTGCTCTCCAGCTGGGTTTGCAGCTGAGGGGACACGTGTGACAGACTGGGGGGGCCTGGCAGGGACTGTGGCTGCAGACACAGGGAGGGGTATTCCCTTGCCAGGAGCTGCTTTGGGAGGGAGGGAGGGACGGATGGATGAGGGATGAATGGATGGATAGATAAAGGATAAAGAGATGGATGGATGGATGGATATATAAAGGGTAAAAGGATTGATGGTGGATTGAGGGGTGATGGATGGATGGATGGATGGATAAAGGAATGCATGCATGGATGGATGGATGCTGGAGGTGGGGTTGGGACTGCCATTGGGCTGCCATCCCGCTCCCAAGGGATCCAGGAGCTGCCTCACAGGGCAGGGTGCAGAGCTCTCGTTGTTCCTCTCCTTGGAGCTTCACAAGCTGCTTATCAAGATTTTGTTTTAGAGGAAGTTTTAGTCTAGAGGGAAGGGGATTTCTCAGCATTTTGTTAAGGGAATGGTAGATGTGAAGGGACTTTGGTTCTTCATGTTCCGATCAATTTTGCCTCAGAGAACTGTGTAAAAACTTTTACATGTCCCTGCTTCCTTCTTTCTCTCGTTCCTTCTGCTCTCACACCCCTTTCACAACACATTAATTGCAGATGGAAAAAACCAAAATCAATAGGTGAATAAAACATCCACATGTCCATTATTACAGTTTATCGTATTCTTTTGTATTTATAATTGCATATTTCTTGGAAACTAATTGTTGGTAAAGATGGAAATCACTGGCTTTTGGTGCCTATTTTTAATGTATTTACATAGAGTTTCTGCAATCAAACTCAGCCTGAGAGGTGCCACAGAGCCCAGCAGGGTACGGAGGGGAGGGAGTGTTTCCTTGACTCCAATGTCACGGATGTGTATTTTTGGAGACTTCTGGTTTTGTTGCTTGGTTAATGTTTTATTTTGGTTTTAATTTTTCCTTAAGGCTTTTATATTTCACCTTGGGAGTTGTTTGTTGCCAGAGGTAGATGAATCTTTTTTTGTGCTTTTTAATGAAAGTTCTGGGGAAGTGGAGGGAAGGAGAAGGGAAGATGCAGCCCTGCACTGAGGACCTCCCTGAAACAGGAAAACACAACAGCAACAGAACAGCCCAAGTCCTCACAGCAGCAAACAAAGTTATATTTAATTTCATATTTTATTTGGCAAAAAAACAAGCTTTGTTTCCATAAATCGTAAAATTTATGGGGCCAGGATACCCGTAGAGATTAAGAGTTCTCTCACCCCAGGAGCTGAAGAGCTCAGGCTGGGCAGGAACTGCGAGGCCGTTCCCCATCAGGACAGAACGTCCTGTGGTGTCCCCAGAGTATCGTGTTCACCACAAGTAGCAAACGGGTACTCGGTGCCTCTCCCACGTGTGCTATAGCTTGGGACAGTATGGGCTCTGTATGAGCACATCACGTCAGCTTTCCCTTTCCTCGCTGTCTGTGAACCCTGCCTTGGGGTTTTCTTAGAGAAGGTTCTGGAACACAGAGTTCCAGCTGTGGTTGGGAGCCCACGAGCCCGGCCTGTCCACCAGGACAGCACAGCTCTGTGTTTGGGACGTGCTGCATTGGCACCAGCAGGGATTTAAAGGCAGATAAAATTCCAGTTTGTGCCCTCCAGTTATGTGTGGTAGAATGGCAGAGCCCTTCTCAGCATCCTGCTGGCCCCTACCTCCTGAATTCTCCTGAGGTGATGTCCCCAGGCTGCTCCAGTGCCCACTGAGGTTTGCAGCACTCAATTAATTGCACAATTTGTAATGTTTAGGTGGTGTTGGGGTCAGGCTGCTGCTATGGGAGCGTCCTGTGGGGCTGGGGAGTGCTCTGGAAATGGGAGAAAATCCTGGGATGGTTTGGGTTGGAGGGCACCCCAAAGTCCCGTGGGCAGGGACACCTTCCACTGTCCTGGAGGCTCCAGGCCCTGTCCAGCCTGGCGAGGGCACCTCCAGGGTTTGTACCCAGGTGCTTCAGCCCCTCCGGTCAGGGACAGTCCCCACCCTCTCCAGGCAGCAGAGCCAAGGTTTCCTCACCAGACCAGGGCTGTATTCCCTACAGCCAAGGTTTCCTCACCAGACCAGAGCTGTATTCCCTACAGCCAAGGTTTCCTCACCAGACCAGGGCTGTATTCCCTACAGCCAAGGTTTCCCAACCAGACCAGGGCTGNAGCCAAGGTTTCCTCACCAGACCAGGGCTGTATTCCCTACAGCCAAGGTTTCCCCACCAGACCAGGGCTGTATTCCCTACAGCCAAGGTTTCCCCACAACAGCAGGGTTGTGTTCACTACAGTCAGAGTTTTCCAGCCTTTCCACCCGTGTCCGGGTGGCGCTGGAGGGGCTGGGCTGTGCTCCCCTCCCTCGCAGGGGGGGTTCCCTGCCTGTCCCCCTGCGGATGCAGAGTCACTCATTGCTCCACAGCGGCTCAGGCAGCCCCTGCCTGCCGTGTTTGCTTTGTGGCAGCGCTGGGGCTGGGCTCCCGGCTGGGACGAGCTGTGACACATCCCAGGGGAGCTGGGGAGCCCAGGAAGGGCTGCCGAGCTGTGACACATCCCCGGGGAGCTGGGGAGCCCAGGAGGGGCTGCCGAGAGGGGAGCCCAGGAAGGGGAGCTCAGGAAGGGCTGCTGGCCCTGGGCTGCTGCTTGCCGGCAGTGTGGGGCTGGCAGGGTTCATTATTCCGCTTTCCTCCAGGCACCAATGGCTTCAGCTACCTGGACTCCTGCTGTTATTTCCTGTCGTGACACAGGGATTATTATCCCACGGCATGTTTTGAATGAAGCAACCTTCTGGTTTTACTCCCAGCCTGTTTCTCCACTGTTTGTGTGTTCAAAGCAAGCACGGGGATTTTTATTTTGCAGCTGTGATTTTATGGGCAGGGAGCAAATAATGATGTGAGCAGCGTGGCTCAGCTGTACCATCTGTATTGCTTTGGGGTAGATGCTGGCTGAAAACTTGGCTCATAATACACTTTGTTTCCTTTAAAAGAAGTAAGTTTCTACTGAGACCTTTAAAAATCTTTTCTTTGGCTGAGGCAAATATCGATTTCCATCTGGTACCTCCTCATTTTGCATATACATCAAACACTCCCTTTCTTCCTCAAAAATCAATGGTGTGGTTTGAGTCATCATTTCTTTTTGTGCAATAGGGATTGACTGGTGCGTCAGAAGAGGGACAAGCAGGATGAGAGACATGAAAATAATGTGGGAGAGGAGTGAAACAAAAAAGAAAGTAACATTGGGTAATAAGGTAGAATAAATCAATGTACAGAAATAATTTAAGACCACCCAGCCACAGCACAAGGATTATTTTTTTTCTTGACTTTTATATATTCAGCTACTAGTTTAATTTGAACAAATACTGAGTTTTGACCAGTCCTTGCTGGAGCAATCTCAGTCCTGACAGATCCACGGGAGCGAGAGCTGTGCACCAGGGAGCACAGGGGGCTGTGAGCAGTTTCTCCGTGGTGTCCAACGTGGTGGCACAGCTGCCCAGGGCAGTGGTGTGTCCCCATCCTGCAGGATTTCACAGCCCTGGGGGTGTGGGTGCTGTGGGCTGGTGGCACTCCGTGTTTCTTGGAGGGCTTTTCCAAGCTGAGCAATTGTAGGTTCTGTGATGAGTGATCCATCTGCGGGATGCTGTAATAGCCAAGCCCTGCCAAATGAGAGAGGAGCTCACTCTTCTAACAGGAATCCAGCTCTCCATGGTGGGATGTTTGTGGGTGGAACGTGAAATTCCAGAGGAGAGGGGTGGTGGTGCATGAGCTGACACACCCTGGAGTTATTTGGTCAAGTTCAAGTGGTACAAATTCCTGTCTCATCATTCAAAAGGCTAAAAATGGTCCAGACCACCAATTTATTTTCTTTTTTTTCCTTATAACTTATGCTCTACAGATGAAACAGAGTCAGACAGATGTAATTTGTGTGATTATCCCTCTTGGCTCAGTCCTCCCCTTGCCTTGGTAGCTAAAGAAATCTTTGTAACCAGGGAATAACATTTCCTTCCAAAACCAACTGCAGAGTGGAAACTGTTCCCCCAGATGCTTCACAGCATCTGTGCATCACAACTGTAGCTCAGAGTCTTATGGATAAATATCTCCTCAGATCAAGCACTTTGTCCTCAGCAAAACTGGGTTTTTAATTCCTGATTGATTTTTTCTGTTCCCTGCTTGTCCTCAGTGCTCACTCAGACATGCAAGTCCCCTTTCTACTCAGAGCTCTGATAGTTTCCTTTTCTATTCCTTCCAAACTGTTTTTCCCCTGATTTTTTTTTTTGCTTTGAATTGAAGATGACAACCATGTTTTTATCAAATGGAAACAGTGAATCTGAAACTATAAATTTGTATTTAGTACACATCCTTAGTGGTTCCTCAGCAATGTCACTGTTTCTGAAAAGGTGATTGTAAGCCTAAGAACTGATGACAATTTGTTTCCTACAAATTCTGTGTAATGGTTGGTCAACTTTGGTGTCTAAGAGACAAGGTCCAGTGGAGCTTTTCTCCTGGAGGAAAAAACCCCATTTATTTATAAGGCTGCCAGGGGGTAGGGCTAGATGGGATATTGGAATTCCTGGGTCAGGTGGGATATTGGGCAGGAATTGTTCCCTGGCAGGGTGGCCAGGCCCTGGCACAGGATGCCCAGAGCAGCTGTGGCTGCTCCTGGATCCTTGGCAGTGCCCAAGGCCAGGCTGGACACTGGGGACAGTGGGAGGAGTCCCTGCCATGGCAGGGGTGGCACTGGATGAGCTTTAATGTCCCTCCCAACCCAAACCCTTCTGTGATTCCATGAGAAGAACCTGGGATTTAGGATGGGCAGTAAGGGCTGTGCCTTCCTTGCTCTGTTCTTTCATCTGGGCCCTGTGAATTTTCCACAGGGTAGATGTGCTGGGTTTAAATTAACTGGGGTTGGCAGCACTCAACCAGTGCCAAACCCACTCCTGGTGCCAGGGAGCTGTTCCTGACATTAGGGTGATGTTTGGAAGCTGTTCAGTCTGTACACTTACTGCAGTGCTTGCAGGGTTGTTGTTAATGTGCACAGCAAGGTCCTCATTCACCCAGAATTTCCTGCTCTGGGATTTTTTTACTCTGTAGGAAATACTGTAAAAACCCAACCTGATCAGAATTCCTCCCAGATTTTCCTTTCACCTGAGGAATGGATGGGAAGGAGAGCAGGACCAATTCCAGCTGAGCCCAGACAGGGAGTATTTATTGTTCTATGACTTCATTTATTTTGAAATTCAGTAACAAAACTGACTTTGAAAGCGAAGAAGTTTTGGCACTTGCACAAACCCTTTTCAGCTGAGGCCCCTGGTGATCCTGTGCTGTTTTTGCAGGAGAAGCAGTGGAAGTTCTGAGCTGTGTGTGTGAGCAGCAGCAGTGGCTGTGCTGCACAGAGCACCGTGTCCTCTCTGATAACCCCCTCCTGTGCTCCCTGCACAGCTCATTTTGTCCTTTTTCAGTGCAGGCATTCCAGTGCTTTGGAACTTCGGGGTACTTATCCTGAAGAACAGTTTCAGGTTTCCAAGCACAGCCTGCAGCTGCCAGGAAAAATAAACTTGCATTTTCAACTCCTTCAGAGCAGCTGTAACCAGGGGGTTTTAAACTGGGGCAACACTGGGAAATGGGGAAATAAAGCTTGTCCAGGGCATCCTGAAACAACATTTATGTCAAGCTGTATTTAAACTGCTAAAGCTTGTTGTATGAAACTTTAATTTATAATTTTTGAGAGCTCTTTCCTCTGGGTAGAGTTTCTTTCTGTTTATCCCAGTGTCTCAAAACATTTTTTTTTTCTTCTTCTGTAAAACAAAGTTTCTTAATTGGACTTAAACTGTTTGAGCAGGTGTTTGCATGTTCTCTGCTTCAAGGTTAATGAGCAGATCAGTTGGAAAAGCCTGTTTCCAGTTTAATAAATGGCCTTTCCTTTGGAAGGTGTTGCATGCTCTGTGTTTGTGATGAGTCCCGAGTCCTTCATACCTGGCAAAGGGGTCACAGATTCCACAGCACCCCGGTGCCAGGGACACCACATCAGCACCAGTCATGAATTATTTTGGTGAAGATTGTGGGTTACATCACTTTATTCACTCTCCCTCATCCTGCCTCCCTCACTTGGATACGAGTTGTAGGAAACCCACAGAAATAACATTTATCTGGCACAGCTGAGCCCGGATTCATTAATGAAAGAGCTTTATAAAACTCAGCATTTCATTTTCCATGAATACATCCAACCTAAGTCAGAAGTGCTGTAGAATTTCAGTGGGAGCTCCCACATATCAAATTGCCAGAGCTGATGTACGTTGGGAGGCTGCCAGGAAGGGAAAGTGCTGCTCTAGCTGGGGTTCATTGTTGCTAATGAGGATTTTTGTCTTTATTTGTTAAAGCAATAACATCATCTGATCTTAAACATTCCAGAGCAGCAAATGGTTTAAATTGTTCAGATTTATTATTATTTCTTGGTGTCACTGAGGGTGTTGTTTGGTTGAACCTGTTTCTCAGAGAACCTGAAGCATTTTCTGTCTTTGCAGATGCCCCGGGAGCAGACAGTGTGCAAATACTGCGGGGTCAGCTACCTGATACTCCACGAGTTTAAGGCGATGGAAGACAAAGTTAAAGCAATGGAGAAGGAGATTAAAGTTTATAAAGGAAGCCTGGAACGGGAGCAGAGGCTGCAGGCAGAGTTGCAGGCTCTTCACCACGACCTTGAGCGCTGCCGGGCCGAGAGCGAATCCAAAACAGAAAGGTCAGAGCACAGCATCTCCTCTGGTGATCCTCTCCTGTGTGTGGTAGGCAATTGCAGCCCAAGGCAGCTAAAAATACAAATAACATTTGTCTTTCTTTTCTCAGATGGCCCATATGCACTGTAATACTCAATTTAAATCATCTTTCCTAGCATCCTTTGGCAGCAGGTTCAGAATTCCTGAGCAATTTAGAAGCAGTCAGTGTGGAAGGTGAAGGAAAGGCCAGAAGGTGCTCAGAGGGATTTCCCCTGCACACACTCCCAAAGGGAAATGATGGATAGTTCATCTTACCATCTTGTAATAAGTCTCTAATATTCCAAAGGAATTCCACAGGACTGGGAGTTCCACAGGTCTGAAATTCGGGCTGAGTGTCTCACAGTACCCAGGTAAAGAATTCTCAGTGTTCTCCCCTGGGAATCTCAGGATTCCCTCTCTGCGAGGCTGGTACAGAACCCTAAAGAAATGAGGGACAGTTTGGGACCTGCCAGGGGCATTTTGCTTCTCAAACAGGAGGTTTCAAATCCTAAAAGAAATGGGAAGGCCCCATTGAAGGGGGAGTTTTGTACCTTAAGAGCTCCAGTAATTAATGAATGATCTCAGAGCCACATTTGGATTTTCAGGGCACAGTTAGGACCTTTGAGTGTGTTCTTTCAGCTCATGCTTACAAGGTTTGTATCCTTTTCCATGCACACATTTTGGAATCTATTGTACATTCCATTAATTGATTACAGTAGGACTATAAATAGTTTATAAATAGTAGATACTTTATAAAAATGCAGTTTGCTCAAGTTTGCTACTGATGGATTGAAGGCACCAGAAACTCCTGGGTAATTTTTTGCTCCTCTGACTCAAACAGACAGAAGTTTTTTGTGAGGATGAGGTTCTAATTTTAATTATCAGCTCAGTTTGATTTTTGGGATCCCAGGAGGGATGTTCCTTGTGTGACTGCCTCACACCAAGGGATCTGGAGCTGAAGGTGCTCTTGAGATTGGACTGAAATGCTTTGGTAACCTGCTTTTTTTTTGGAGAATCACTCAAATACTGTTAAAAATTTAATTAATGCCTTTAGTTAGGCTTTTGCTTGCTAATATTACTAATAAAAGATTCATTTAGAGCATAAGTTCCTGCAAAAGTGAACAAAATGCATTTCTCTTGTAAATTACTAATAATATTTCTTGCAATATCTTTTTCATTTAAATTTAACATCTTCTACCCCCTCTTTCTCAATATTTAATATTTTCTGAGGTTTAATATCTATTTTTAGAGCTTTGTTTGCTCCTTGTCCCTTTAACACCTCTGGTGGCAGAATCCAGTGTGTGAGCAAATGCACTAACAGCACATTCTTCTTGTTGGGGATCATTTGCCAGAGCTAAACTTTAAATTTTCATCGAGCTGACTTTTTGCAGTAAAGCTGGAACAGTTAATAAAATTTTTATCTCTGCACTTTCCCCCCCTAAGGCTCCACTTGATTTAAAAGCTGCTGAAATCGAGTGGAATACTTGCAGTAGGTTTCCATTCCAGCCATAAATCACCCATTGTGCCTTGTTAAGTCACTTGGCTGAATATTCCTTATTTTGTCCTTGCTGTCCCAGGCCTCTCTGCCTACCCTGTGCTGTGGTATCAACTATTCCACATCCTGGCTCTGGCCAGGCTGGCAAATCCCTGCTCCCAGAAACCAAACCAGCCTTATTCTGCCTTTTCTCTCTGCTACACAAAGGGATTGGATCTCTCTTATCAGTTGCAGGCTGTTTCAGTTTTCTGTTCCCTCCAGGTTCAGCTGTTCCTGTTTGCACCTGTGGTTAACCTTGAAAGGCACCTGGGAGTTTACCTGTCCTTAATTTCCTTTCCTTTGGGATCCTGGCAGGAGAAGGGGAATGAACTGTGCTGATCCCTCTCAGCTATTCAACCTCATTCTGTGTTAAAATCACTTCACTCTTGATAATTAATTGAATTATTATTAATTTAATTAGCAAAAATCTTGCTGCATGCAGTGTAGGGAATGTAAAATAGATGTAAATGCTAAAGATGTCCTCAAGTGCCACATCCACACTTATCTTGAGCACTTCCAGGGGTGGTGACTTCACCACTTCCTGAACTGAAAATGAGCAGCTCCCGGCTGTGAAATGAAAGTGAGCAGCTCCAGGCTCTGGGCAGCTCCCAAACTTGACTCTGGGCAGCACCTGGCTCAGGGCAGCTCCCAAACCTGGCTCAGGGCAGCTCCCAAACCTGGCTCAGGGCAGCTCCCAAACCTGGCTCAGGGCAGCTCCCAAACCTGGCTCAGAGCAGCTCCCAAACCTGGCTCTGGGCAGCTCCCAAAGTTCCACGGCAGTGAAAATGCTGGGGTGGAGTTTTTTTTTGGACAGAGTGTTCCAGGCTCCTCTGTGCATCCTGTGCTCACTGGCAGTGCCAGTGCTGCTCCATCCCACTGGGAGCCCGTGCCACGGAGCACTGGGATTGTTTCTGTGCTGTGAAACTCCTGAAATCCCCTGGAACACGGGAATTGCTCCTCGCTGCTTGGGGCAGTGAGGGTTTGCAGCTCCTGCTGCCTTTTCTCGTGCTGTTCTCCTCCTGTCCTGGCCCAGCCCGGGCAGGATTCCTCCTGTTCTCCCCAGGAACAGCTGGGTGCAGGGATGGGCTGTGAACTCTCCTGGGGGACAGGGGATGAGGTCGGTGTGTTCCCATTAAATACCAGCTTTTAATGAGCTGTTGGACTCTATCTTTATGCTAAAAAGCCCCAGGATAACGTGTTTGTTTTGCTTCCTTCTGATGGTGACAGGGCACTGCAGCTGTCTTGCCTTTTCCAGTGGTTTTTTGGTGTGTGACTGACCAGGACATGCTGGAGACATCCCCTTAATGTCAGCTCTGGAATGGAAAGAGGAAGCAAACGTGTCTCTCCTTATTTGCCAGTTTCTTTTTAATCCAAAAGATCTTCAAATACTCCCTGTCCTAGAACAGGAATGGAAAATGAGCATCTGGCTGTCCCTGGCTCCCAGGGTTTGGATTTGTTATTGGTCACTGATAAATCACTGGGTTTTTCCTCCTCTGCAAACGTAGATTTGAATTCCTGGAGCTGTTTAGGGAATGGACATTTCCTGGTGAGTGACAACAGCTCTGCTCCCAACCACAATCCAACAGATTTTATCTCTCCCTTCCTGCTCTCCACCTCCTGGAAAATTGGAAATTTGCAGGCAGAAATGGGTAAAATTTCCTAAAAGAGTAATGCCAGGAATGTCGTCAATTTTTTTTTTTTTTCGCCCCAAGGATCACAATTGAGCCCCAAAACCTTGCTTTTTAACCCCTAAATGTCCAGATTTTGTCAGAGCTCTGCAGATCCAGGTTCCTTAACCAGGACTAATATTTTTTTAAATGTGCATTTTGATCTGTGTGATAACAGAAACTAATGCATTGTCATAGTTTGGTTTAATTTTTATATATTTTCCAGTATAAATCATTCTCATTCTCCTCTGCTGTTTAAAATTGAAGCCAAGGCTGATGTAGTGCTTCTGCCAGCCTTTGGTTTTGTAAAATACTTGTCTATTCAAATATTATTTATTTGCTTGTGGCAACGAGTCACCAGCAGCCAAATAGATAATTTTCTCTGTGTGAACAGTAAGTGTTGAAAGCTTAAACAGGGGCTGGTTTTGAACAGTTGCTTGTCACTGGAGTTGTATTTTTGGGGCTGGAAGGCTGCTTTAGGATGGTTATCTGCAGCAAACAGCTGGGGCTGATGTGCTGGTGGGATTGTTCCTCACATGTACCACAGGAAGGGAGTTGGATTCAGCTCTTTTATCCCTGTGCAGTTCCATTCATTTCCTGACAATTATGGGAGCAAGTGCTGAATTGTTGAAAGAGCAATGTTTAAACTGTGTTTATTTACACTGGGAGAGCTGTGCCTGAAAACCAAACTGGTGCTGAAAAGCAAAGTTCCCAAGGTAAATGTTAGAGGTGAAGAACACCTTGGGGAGGATGGCTCTGGAGTGTTTGCTGCCCTGAGACAGCTGAAACCAAAGCTGGAGGTTGATTATTGGTGCAAACAATTCTGATTATTTTATTTACGTCCACAGGATAAAAACTCTGACAGTGGAACTTAAAACCAAGCAGGAGGAGATGAAAACTGTGAAAGCTGATTTGCAGTATTTCCAGGAGGAGAAGGAAGCTGCCTACAAGCAGTCACAGGTGCTCAGGTGAGAACCCAAAAAGAAATGCTGATGTTGGAAATGCTCTATTTCTCACACATATATTGCTCATAAAGATTCACCATAAACCTGGGCATTTGAGCATGATTACTCTGATTTCTCAATTTAAAATGATTGTACAATTTCCTGTACAGGGTTTTGTTCATGAAACAAAGCCAATTTTCTTCATTTATACATAAAAGCTCTAAACATTTAGATGGGGAAACAAATTATACATATATTCAACACACAGCACATTTCATACACTAAATTATTGTAACCCAATGCAGTGTAAATTGTCAGATAATGGGAATGTAGTTGTCAAGCTTAATCTAATTCCCAAGTTTTATTTCTATAATAATTTATAAATATTCATCTGGTACATTTTTCTTTCTTGCAGAACTACCTTGGAGCACCATTGCTCCACTCTGAACAAGGCTGTGTCCCTGTTCCCTTTCATTAGAAGTGAATTAGACAGTATTAAAGAGGTCATCTCCACCAACCTGGAGAACTTTGCTGCCATGAAGGAAGAAATTTTTCAGCAAATAAAAGCTGTGAGCAAAGAAGCTCTGACAGGTAAAGCACATTTTTGGGCAAGAGAAGGAAGGATCCTGCAGGGTGATGGTGCAGCATCCTTGTGGGAGCTGCTGGAGTGTCCTGCAGTGCTGCCCCAGAGTGGACAGGCTGCCCCCTTCCCCTGGAGCACACCCACCCCAGCATCTGCAGCTCCCCCTCCCATTCCTGAGTGAGAGCAGGATCTGCCAATGCAGGATCTGCCAATGCAGTATCTGCCAATGCAGGATCTGCCAATGCAGGATCTGCCAATGCAGGATCTGCCAATGCAGGATCTGCCAATGCTTCCCTGCCCGAGGGCTGCTGGGGCCTGCAGGGGCTGGGAGCAGCCCCAGCCTGGGGACAGTCCCCTTCAAACTGGGGACAGTCCCCTTGGCCCCAAACTGGGGACAGTCCCCTTCAAACTGGGGACAGTCCCCTTGGCCCCAAACTGGGGACAGTCCCCTTGGCCCCAAACTGGGGACAGTCCCCTTGGCTTTAAACTGGGGACAGTCCCCTTGGCCCCAAAATGGGGACAATCTCCTTGGCTCCAAACTGGGGACAGTCCCCTTGGCTCCAAACTGGGGACAGTCCCCTTGGCCCCAAACTGGGGACAGTCCCCTTAGCCCCCAAATTGAGGACAATCTCCTTGGCCCCAAACTGGGGACAGTCCCCTTGGCCTCAAACTGGGGACAGTCCCCTTGGCTCCAAACTGGGGACAGTCCCCTTGGCCTCAAACTGGGGACAGTCCCCTTGGCTCCAAACTGGGGACAGTCCCCTTGGCCCCCAGGCTGGGGACAAACCCACTGAGACTCTGAGCCAGCAGGAGCTGGGGGCCCTGGGCCTGCTGGGTTTGTGTGCCCAGAACATCCCTCCCTAATCCCCACTCCTGTAAGAACAGGGGACTGAAGTGTCAGTGTTCATAGGACACAGGAATTGTGTCCTGAGGATTCCTCTGCCTGCTGCAGGCTGAAGGGAATGGCAGCACGTGTCCCTGCAGACATCTGCAGCCTCAGAGGGATCCAAACATTTCAGGGCTTCTTTTCTGGAGTATTCCTTGTTCTATTTGTTGTAGCACTCCCAATATACAGAGGATCTGTGTGGAAGCAGGAGTGGAGCCTTTCTTACAAAGGCTCTGTGTCCTTCATCCAACATTTCCCACTTCAGACCAGTGCCACACCAGGAATATCACACCCATCCTCAGATCCAGCTTTCTGCATCAAAACAATTTAACCCCTCTTATTCCTGCTGGCCTGTGAATGCCATTTAAAAGCTTTGATGTTCTGATTCATGATTAACATAAAATAACAACAGTCCACACGGGTTTGTTTTGCCTCCTCAGAAATACCCAAACTGAACCAAAGATTGGCAAAATCCCAGCGGGAGAACGAGTGTCTGCAGGAGAAGGTGAAGCACCTCACTGAGGTGGCTGACACCGTGGAGCTGAAAACTCAGCAGCTCCAAACCTCCCTTCAGCAGGGCAGCGAGCTGCAGAGCCGGTGCCGTGAGCTGCAGAAGGAAACTCTGGGTAAGAGAGCTTCTTATCCTTCCTAGCAAAAAATCCAAGGGAAAAAACATGGTTTTAAAAGCACCTAAGTTGTGATTGTTACTATGGAAAGCCTGAATAGAAGGTGGGTGTCCTACAGAAGGAGGGGATGTCATTCCAAGGAGTCTGGAACCCAGCTGGGAGCACCAGGCAGCTGCCTGGGAGGGCAAGTGAGGGAAAAGAGGAAAATAATGAAGGTGATGCAATACAATCCTGCTGTTAATTGTCCATCCTAAGCAGAACATCAGGCTCTGAGGGTAAAATTCAAGGAATTGGTCTCGTTTTGAGTACAGGACCAGGAAGGATGTCTGGCTCTCAGAACAGGAGTGAAAAGCAGGCCAGGCCCTTTTCTCTGAGTCATTAAACAGGAGACTCTAATGATCCACCCCTGATTGTGACTCAGGAATGAGAATTTCAGAGAATGCTCTTGAAAAGGGTGAGAGCAGGGACAGCTCTTGAAATGATGCCCTGGGAGCTCTGTGCACACAAAAACTCACTGCAAAAGGATTATTTCTGCTGGTACCTCTTGGATCTCTTTTCTCTTGCATTCACAGCTCTGGCTCAGAGGTGTTTGACGACCTTGGGGACACATTTGAGGTTGTTCCAGGCAGGGTTTGGAGCCCCAGGCTGGCAGAGCAGTCCCCATCTGCCCTGTGCTCAGTGTGGGGACACACAGAAAGCAGGAGGTGACAGGGATGGTGACACTGGGGGGACTTCACTGCTCCTTCAGTGCCTGTGGAAACACCACATCTGAGATCCCATCCCTGAGTTACCAGCCCCTGGTGCTGAGGATGGACACTCTCATTGTTATTACTGTAATAATATAATGATGTCTCATACATTAATATCATATTGGTTTATTTTTATAACAAAATTGTTAAAAAGCTCCAGCAAAGACATCTCCTGTCCTTGTAGAAATAATAAAGGAGCAGTGGACATAAAAATCTCATTAGCTGATCCCTCACACTCTGAAATGCATGGGTTAGCATGATCATATTGTATTTGTGCTGATAGGAATGAGTGAGTTCCCTTTTCCCCTCTGTTGCTGCAAGCAATGAGTTCAGGGTTTCTTCATGAACATGGCAAACCAACACTTTCATTTTCAGCTTTGCCCCCCTTTAACTCCATGCAGAATCTTAAAAGAGAGGTTTTTGCAGTCTCTATGTTATCATATTTTTAAAAGGTTGTTAATGTGTTCTATTTTTGGCCTGCATGACTTTTTGGATCTTGTCAGAACCTGAATTTGCTTCCCTAAATTGGCATGTTGCATGAGCCCATCACAGTTAATTATCACAGAATCCTGGAATGGTTTGGGTTGGGAAGGACCTTAAAGCTCATCCCATTCCACCCCTGCCATGGGCAGGGACACTCCCACTGCCCCAGGCTGAAAATTTGCAGTGAAATGCAAAACAACAGAGAATTTATGGAGAAAACACAGCTAAAAGATCATATATGGAATTAACACAGAATATCAGGACCCTGCAAAGTCTTAATGATGAATAAACATCTAAACTTGTTGATGTTTTATGTGAGACATTTTAAAATTTATTAATAAAAATGTAGCAGTCATTTGCTAATAAATGAGTTATTAAGAAGCAGTAAAATGTTTGCTGTGGGTATCCAGAGGGGGTTTAAGGCAGGAAAGCTGCTGGCTCAGGCATTTGGGTTCTCCCCTTCCTGAATGGATCAGTAAAACGAAAATCCAGGAGGATTGGAAGGAGTCTGGGTCGGGGTAATAAACCCAGTTAATGCACTGCTGATAAAAATGGGTCTCTTTGAAATACCAAACAGGAGTTTTTTCATGAAACAAACATTAAATATGAAATGACTTTGCCATTGTATTAAAATAAATGAGTGGGAACAAACAGCATCTTACTGGAAATCAGTTCCAGGGTGTGGATTTGCCCTGTCCAAAGTTGGGATGTGGAAATCAGCCACATCCTGAGTGTCCATGCTTTGTGGTTTTACCTTGTTCTGCTTTTTTTCCTCCCACAAACTACTCCAAAGTCCTTCTTTGGCACTGAAATAATTTGACACTCCAGAAATAATAAAAACTCGCAGGATTTGTGATTTCCATGTTTTTAAGGGATTTTCCTTTCTGCAGCCAATATTCTGAGGATTCTTCTGTTGCATATTTCTCCCAGAATTGTGAAGTCACAATTATTTCACATCTCAGCAGGCGTTTGCAGGAGCAGGAACCAAGCAGTTGTTGCTGCTGTTGGTTTTTGTCCTCCTGCTCTTTGTGACTTTCTGGAGATTCCCTCTGGAGGGGTTTTTGGGATCCCTTGGATTGCTGGCTTTGAGCCACTTTTCAGCCTCACAGAGCATCATCCCCCAGCTGGAGGGAGGTGACAGGCCTTGACAAATGCTCAACACAGGGTAAGGTCTGCTGGATAATTGTCTAATGAATCAAAATCCCCAAATCAAAAATCAATAATGGTGATAATGTCTCAGTGCTGGGAGCAGCAGGGCTGCAAGAGCACGGGCTCCTGAAAGATTTCTGCTTTCATTTTATTACCAGCTAAATCCTTTACTTAATCACAGATGAAGAATCCTTTTTCTTCCCCAAAGTCCTTCTGGTTTTTCCTTAGCTCACAGCAGCTCTGGCCTTGCTCTGGATGGGCTGAAATTGCTGGCTATGCTCACAAAATCTGAATTTTCAGTCTTTTGCTGCTCCTGCTCCAAAGGCTGCTTCAGCTCCAGAGATGGCCTTGGTGGTCTGCCATGATGGGGCTGATGAGAGAGGGTGGAAAACTCATGGAAAGGAGAGAAGAATGAATGTTGGCATTCCTGGAAAGGAGAGAGGAGTGAATGTTAGCACTCCTGGTGGAAAGGAGAGAGGAGTGAATGTTAGCACTCCTGGAAAGGAGAGAGGAATTTATGTTAGCACTCCTGGTGGAAAGGAGGGGTTTCCATCTCCTGAAGTGTCCTTAATGGCACTTTAAAGAGCACTTGGAAGAGCTTTGAAAATGCAAAGGGGGAATGGTTTCCTGCAGCACAAGTGCTGCTGAAATGTATTTTTTTATCAATTCCAGCTGCAGTGGGAAGGCTTGGCAGGGTGAGGGCTGGGGAATGCAGGGCTGCTGCTGGAGCAGAGTGTGACAGGCCATGGCTCATTAGAGCTTTTCAGCAGCCTGAGTGCTGAGCAGGCACAGGAACACGTGGAAATGAATCCCAGTGCCCTGCCTGGGGCTGGGATCCGGCTGCTGCAGGACTGGGAGAAGGGTCACACTTTGCTGCTCCAGGAAAAGCAGGAATCCAGGTTCTCCCTGGGAGAGGAGAAGCTCCAGGGAGAGCTCAGAGCCCCTGGCAGGGCCTGGAGGGGCTCCAGGAGAGCTGGAGAGGGACTGGGGACAGGGGATGGAGGGACAGGACACAGGGAATGGATCCCAGTGCCAGAGGGCAGCAATGGGTGGGATTTTGGGAATTAGGAATTGTTCTTTGAGAGGCTGAGGAGAGCTGGGATGGGATTCCCAGAGCAGCTGTGGCTGCCCCTGGGTCCCTGGCAGTGCCCAAGGCCAGGCTGGGTGAGCTGGGAACACCCTGGGACAGTGGGAGGTGTCCCTGCCACAGCAGGGTGGCACTGGGTAGTCTCTAATGTCCCTTCCAACCCAAACCATAATTCTGTGTTAAAGGACGTGTCTTTATTGTATTTAATTTTGTCTGCTTGGCCTAAACACTGAGGGTAAAAAATTATCCCCAAGAAAAATCAAGGTCAGAATCTCCCTTTCTTTTCCTGTTCAGTTTTCCCAGCCAATGGATAAGGACAGTATTTCAAACCAATTTTAATGTGTAGGAGAAGCAGGTCTGTAGGAGTCCTGACATATCCCAATTAGCCTGCCTTCAAACAGGCAGGAATACAGCAGAAAATTCAGGCTTTAGACCCTTTCTTTGGAGTGTGAACTCTGGCCATGGATGAGCAAATCCAATCCTTCTGAGTGCAGGCATGCTTGTATCGTGTCACTGGGGGAGTGGGAGTGCAGCAGGCTTTGCCAAATTAACATTTTTTCCCTATTTAAGGATTTTTAAGGCCATGTTTGCATGGTTGTTGGTTTGTTCTGTTGAGGGCACCGAGGCTGCCCTTGATTTGTGTCACTATTTAGAATGTGGTCCCTTTCTCTGCTGATTTTCCTAAGGAAGGTGAGAGAATGGCTCACTGCCAGAGAGCCCAGTCTGGCAGTGGTCAGGGCAGATAAGCCCCAGTCCCTCCTCTCCTGGCACATCCTCCCAGTTCCTGGCAGCTCTGAGTGATTTGGACACTTCCTGCTGGCACTGGTGAGGTCTCCAGGAAGGATCTAAATCTGGAGTCCATCCCTGGGCTCCTTCCAGACTTTTGTGAGTCACGAATTAAAAGAAGGACTTGCTTGTGTAGACAAAAAAAAAAAAATTATCTTAGAGAACACAGTACATGAAGTATTATAAATATGAATAATTAGTTCTGTTCTGTGCAGGGACTTGGGGTGTTACTTCACTTCTTAGAAACACGTGGTGAGGCAATGCTTTCCTCCTCTGACACTGTAACTTTTGGTGGATGTATTTCATATTTCTGAGAGCGTGTCTGCTATGCTCTGTAAATAAATGTACTGGGAACTATCTGTGTTAAATGTACATCTGAGTTTGCCTGGAATTAGTGTTCTGAGAAAATAGAAATATTTTTACGTCCTTCGACACAGCTCATTGGCCAAATTCAGGGCACATACAAGGGGTAATTATGAAGTAAATTTTAAATAATTGCCAGAACCTCCTATTTCCCAGAATACAAGAGAAATCCAGTGAGAGGGGCTGGGTTCCAGCCTGCCTTGGCCAGGGATCTGGGTGCTCTCTGTCCCAATTCCTTGTCCCTCTTCCAGCTTTGAGCTCCCAGAGGGTTCCAGGCTGGTCCCTGGTGGCTGAGAGGACCCAAAGGTCTGGAGGGAGAGGAAGGTGGAGGATCCAAACCCTCCTTTGAGCCTCAAGCTTCCAGCCCTGCAAGTGCCCCAGGCCAGGCTGGAGGGCTTGGAGCAGCCTGGGACAGTGGAAGGTGTCTGGATTTAAGGGATTTAAGGTCCCTTCCAACCCAAACCATCCTGGGATTTTGGGATTCCATGATCTATTTGAGCTGTGCTTATGAACCTCCCCATGAAGTCTTTAACTACAGGGAAATAATCTTTTTTGTGCACGTGCAGGAAACATTGAGCTTTTATTTAAATCGCCCTCAAATTGTCAGAAATTGGATTGGATTGGATTTTGTAGGTTTTGCAGGAAAAGCAGAAAATGACACAGCTGTACCACATGTGCCTCTGATCCAGCCTCACTGGAATCTGTTAGGAATTAGCTGTGGAGTTGATGGCTTCCAGAGTGGCTGCTTACCCAATGTACTGCTTATTATTTTTATTTTTTGCTGAGAACTTTACCAGTTGTTGCTGTTTCCAAGCAGGAGCAGGGACACCGTGCCCTGGGATGCAAACTGGGTGGTTAAATTCCTGAAAGCCAGCTCTGGGCAAACTGTGCTGGGTGTTTTGCTCACACCAGGGGCTGCAGTGCTGCAATTCAAGGAAGAGGAAACTCTCCCCAGCTTTGTTCTGTTCCTGTGGTTCATCAAGTCCCTCAGCCTCTGTCCTTGTCACAGCATGGGCTCACTGGAAGTTACTGGAAGGTTTATGAGTGGTGAGAGCCATTCTGAGTCACAGAAATCAGTGAAATTAAACATGAATGAGGCTGGGGTGGGTTTGTAGTGCTGAGTTTGAGTTGTGCTTCTCCTTAGCATTGAGCCCAGTATCACTATTACACAGTGGGAGCTCTTTCTGTTGGCTTTGCATGTTTTGCAAGAGGCTTTATTTTCATTACCAGAGAACGTTTTTACATAAGCATTTGAATACATTTTCCTCTCTTCAGCAAGTTTTCAGCACAAGTTTCCACTTGCATTACCATTCTCCTCATTAGTTGCCTCATTTTTGCCATGGTTTTCATTGAAATCTGCCTCCATGGGTGTGGGACTTTCTGCTCCCATTGACTTTGGTGGGAATTCTCTCTAGACAACACTTGCAGAAACCATTTGTATAATTAAATCCATCTCTTCCCTCGTGAAGAACTCCTGTCCACGCTCAGTGAGCATGAAAACTTCTGAAAACAAATGGAGTGAAAGAGGAAACAGCTTTGACAGAGACCACCCAAAGCACAGAACCAAACCAAGCACCATCCCTCTCCTTTTCCTTTATTCCAGAACTTGTGTCCATGCTCCCACACTGAGGGAGGAGAAAAAACACCACAGTTATTAATTATTGGCAGACAGCTTTTAAAATAACAATTTTAAAGAGCCCAGAAAGAGCTGTTTGGGAAAATCTTCTGCACAGCAGCCTGTGAGGATGGGCAGAGGGTTCTGCTCTTCCTGGTGTCCATCCACACTAATCTGGGCTCAATCTGCTTTCCCAGAGTCACGTTCCTGCTGTCAGGGCTGGCTGGCTCCCAGTGTTTGTGCCTCACATCTGCTTGGCAGCTGAAGCCACAGCCTCTCCCTTTTCTGCAGGAATTCTGACAGGCACTGCCAGGAAATGCAGCTTGGATTCCTTAGCTTTGGGAAAGTGCAGGACATTGCTGAGGAATGCCCAGAGCAGGGACCAGCAGGGCCTGCAGGTGTGTCCAGAGAGGGGCTTGGCCACCACAGCTGGCTCAGAGACAGAGGAGGTGCCACCAATTGTCCCAGCTGGCAGCGATGGCAGTGACACCACAGCCCCTGAGGGTTGGCACCACAGGGCATCACACAGAAATGGCTTTGATTGGCTTTGGCACCCATGGCAGGTGCTGCAGGAGGTGCTTCTACAACTGACTTCCATGATTTTTATTAAGGTTTAGTCAAGTCCAAGAAGTTTTACTTTTCTCTTCAGAAAGCTCTTTATAAATGCTGATAGTTTGGTTATGGGTCTCATAGGTCCTGTGTTTTTGTTTTTTTTGTTGTTGTAGTCTAATGAACAACTTTCCTTTTCCATTTACTGAAAAGAGGGGACTTTTCCAATTGTAGGATTTACCAAGATAAACTGTAGCTGTCAGGAAATGCCACTCTTGGCTCATCCATCGCCATTGATGGAAACATCTGAGACATGTGAGAAAACTTACAGAAATTCAGGGAATTGGGGTGAAATGATAAATTTAAGAAGAGGAATGACAGATTTGGCTTCTGGGAAGATACATCAGAAAACTCTGAAGGACTGTCTTGGGAGCTGTTCCTTCAGAGACAAGGTCACCTCACTTTGTTTGCTGTTGCTTTCTGAGGAATAATCTGTTTTGTTGTTTCACTTCCAGATCTTTGCAGTGATTTGTCATTGGATTTTTTCCCATGTAGTTTGTGGTGCTGTCCTTTTGATTTCAAATCATTCTTAGGCTTTCTAGAAAGGCAGCTCCTGTTCATGAGCATATTTAGAGATGCCCAGGTGTGGAGAACCCCTTTGCTTTACCAGGTTCTTCTTCTCAGGGTCAGGATTAAAAGCACTAGAGGCAGAATTCTTGTTGGGAATTGGATGTTTATTATTTCTTATCTCAGTTACAGCCCCACTGACCATGAGTGTTTCTGCATGCTGAGTTAGCAGAGCAGGAATGGAGCCCACAGTAAAACCTTTAAGGTCTTTTAAGCCTAAATTACCCAATTATGGGATGCCAACTAATTTATTTTAACTTCTAACCCAATAACTAATCACCCATATCCTGCACTGAGGATTTTTCCAACCAATCCCACAAAATCACCCAAACTTGGGAAGGAGAAGGAGAAGGAGAAGGAGAAGGAGAAGGAGAAGGAGAAGGAGAAGGAGAAGGAGAAGGAGAAGGAGAAGGAGAAGGAGAAGGAGAAGGAGAAGGAAAAGGAGAAGGAGGAGATGACTATCTTGTTACATATATATTATTTTAACCCACCACCTTAAATTCTAAAATCTCTCACCCTGTGAGATCTCACACTTCTGTTTAACTCCACACTCACAGTCTCAGTGCTGTCCCAGCTTTTCCCCAGGCCTCAGGTCAAGTGCAGTGCATTTTTGGGGATCATTTTTGCCAGCACAGAAAGCCTGAAATTCTCTGTGTGCTGTTGCTGTGGCTGCCCCATCCCTGAAGCGTTCCAGGCCAGGCTGGATGGGGCTTGGGTCACCTGGGACAGTGGGAGGGAGGTGGCACTGGATGGTCCCTCCCAACCCAAACCATTCCATGATTCTGTGATAGGTTCATGGAGAGGAAAATCAGATTAAGCCATGTGCTGGGGCTTCAGTTTAAAGGGCTTCACATCTGCAAATTGTGTCTGTTCTTAGGATTTAAAAGCATAGAAAAGGATGATATTAAGGCACAGAAAACCAGATGAGATAATTTAACTAAAAAAACAGGGATTGTACTGGGAAAAAGGCAGATTGGAGCTGAGGTGATGTGTTCTGAAAAATGACATTTAGAGGATAAGACAAATACACAACACCATGAAATTACTGCCAGGGTTTCAGATGAAGGAAATCCCAGGTGAGTTTTGGGGCCACGTTCCTGCATGTTTGCTCTCAGCTTTATGTACAAACAATCTGATTTAAAGCATTTCATGTTTCAGAGTAGTTGAATGTGTTTTTTTCTGGGGGGATAAAATACCCCAGGCACACAAACCAACCCCAGCTTTTTGCTGTGAAGGCTCTGCTGGTGTGCTCTGCTCTGCTCTGCCTGAGGTGGGAGCGAGGAGCTGCAGGTCTGACCTGGAAACAACCCACTAAAACTGATTAATTCACCATTAACAGAGACACCTCGTGTTTTTGCTTCCAGATTTAACGAATCAGGTGGAGACAGCTGGCCTGCAGCTGCAGAAGGTGAAAGCAGAGCTGGACCACTACAAGAAGCTGTTGCTGTAAGATTCCCAGTCCTTCATTGCTTCCACTGCACATCAAACACAGAAACCATTTCTTTTTCCAGCAAACGCTGCTTGTCCCGGTGATCTGAGAAGGTTTTGGCCAACAGAGGAGCGATTTTATCTCCTTATGATTATTTCTAAGCACCTGCCTGAGGCAGCCTGGCTGGGATTAATGGAACTGCAGAGGAGGGGTGACCTGAGCCAGTGCCTCACCTGACACACAGGTGTAGGATGCATTTTGGGAAATCCACGACTAAAAATGTGTGTGGGAAGGAATCTGTAGGGATAGAGCAAGGGGGAATGGATTCCAGTGCCAGAGGGCAGGGTTAGGTGGGATATTGGGCAGGAATTGTTCCCTGGGAGGGTGGGCAGGCCTGGCACAGGTTTTCCAGGGAATTTGTGGCTGCCCCTGGATCCCTGGCAATGCCCAAGGCCAGGCTGGATGGGGCTGGGAGCAGCCTGGTCTATGGAAAATGTGGCTGGAAAAAGAGGGGCTTTGGAGTCCCTTCCAACCCAAACCATCCCAGGATTTTCTCCCATTTCCAGAACATTCCCACAGCAGCAGCCTGACCCCAACACCACCCAAACATTACAAATTGTGCAATTACTTGAGTGCTGCAAACCTCAGTGGGCACTGGAGCAGCCTGGGGACATCACCTCAGGAGAATTCAGGAGTGAGGCAGAGGATGCTGGAAAGGCACAAATTGTCTCTGTGCAGCTCAGGAGTCAGGAATGGGCACTGCCAGGCTCGAGGCCATCCCTCATCCCTCTGCCCCTGTTTCCCTGGAATTGGAGCAGCTCTGTGCTGTTCAGGAGTCAGGAATGGGCACTGCCAGGCTCGAGGCCATCCCTCATCCCTCTGCCCCTGTTTCCCTGGAATTGGAGCAGCTCTGTGCTGTTCAGGAGTCAGGAATGGGCACTGCCAGGCTCGAGGCCATCCCTCATCCCTCTGCCCCTGTTTCCCTGGAATTGGAGCAGCTCTGTGCTGCTCAGGAGTCAGGAATGGGCACTGCCAGGCTCGAGGCCATCCCTCATCCCTCTGCCCCTGTTTCCCTGGAATTGGAGCAGCTCTGTGCAGCTCAGGAGTCAGGAATGGGCACTGCCAGGCTCGAGGCCATCCCTCATCCCTCTGCCCCTGTTTCCCTGGAATTGGAGCAGCTCTGTGCAGCTCAGGAGTCAGGAATGGGCACTGCCAGGCTCGAGGCCATCCCTCATCCCTCTGCCCCTGTTTCCCTGGAATTGGAGCAGCTCTGTGCAGCTCAGGAGTCAGGAATGGGCACTGCCAGGCTCGAGGCCATCCCTCATCCCTCTGCCCCTGTTTCCCTGGAATTGGAGCAGCTCTGTGCAGCTCAGGAGTCAGGAATGGGCACTGCCAGGCTCGAGGCCATCCCTCATCCCTCTGCCCCTGTTTCCCTGGAATTGGAGCAGCTCTGTGCAGCTCAGGAGTCAGGAATGGGCACTGCCAGGCTCGAGGCCATCCCTCATCCCTCTGCCCCTGTTTCCCTGGAATTGGAGCAGCTCTGTGCAGCTCAGGAGTCAGGAATGGGCACTGCCAGGCTCGAGGCCATCCCTCATCCCTCTGCCCCTGTTTCCCTGGAATTTGAGCTGCTCTGTGCTGTTCTGCTCTGCACGTTCTGCTTTCACTTCCTCTGTTCAGGGGGTCTGACCATAACCCAGCTGCAAATATTTGGGATGCTTAGCAACAAAGTGCTTCAGTGATAATGTAAGGATTGAGTGGGAAACAGAGATGTCATGAACACAGTTAAATAAACACTGAGGGCTTTCCAAGTGTAAATTAATATTTCAGTGCAATATGGGCACAGTTTAATAAACCAACAGATTCTATATCTGTTTAAATGTAAATATGGACCTTAACCATGGTTATTAATTGGTGCAATGGTGACATAATGACAGGAAACCTGCAAAGTTTCCAGCCCTTTTACCTACAAAATTGGGATTTGTTCCATTTCATCCATTTATTACTCAAAACTGTCATCAGTGTTGCAAGATCTCACTCCTTGTTTGCAACATTTGTGATCCAGGTTAGGCTGAGGAGGCACTGGGAGTGTAACTTCCAATTATTTACAACCTTTGCTGGAGCTGACACAACTTTTATTTGTGGCCTTTTACCTGAAATGGAAAATGCAAGGAGGAAAATACACCCAGAAGTGATGTCCAGGCTGCTGTAGGAGTAAAGGCTCATTTCTTTGGATAATTCCCTTTTTTTCCCAATGTTTTTTAGGGTGAAGTCAACAGAACTTGATGTCTGTCAAAATGAACTGAAAAAGATCAAATATGAAAATGGAATTGCTGAGTCCAGGTAAATGCTGAAATGATATTTCATATTTTTGAGCAATGACAGCAAACACTTTATTAATTTACTGCACTTTTTATGCAATACATTTTAAAACATTGTGTCAGATCAGTAGATTTAACTTCATAAAGAACACATAAAGTTTTGCCCAATATTTTATTTTCCAGGCATTATTATTTCTGTCTCTAAGAACACAGTAACTACAATGCTGCTATTTCTTTATTTCATCTGCAGACTTACAAAAGAGCTGAAGGAAAAGGAGGAATCCCTTCTCATTTGCCAGCAAGTCTGCAAACATTTACAGGAAGAAGTGGCTGAGAAAGAAAGGAAAGAAGAAGATTTGAAAAGAAGAACTGGGAGATCAGAGAGTGAGCTGGAAACCCTTAAAGCTCTGCTGGGCCAAACAGAGCAGGAGGTGCTGGTGCTGAAACAGGAAAGGTACAGGGAGCTGAGCTGGGCTCAGGTGCTCCTGGAAATTCTGGGGTTTCTGGAGCTCATTGGATTGGTTTTTTAAATTCTTACAGGATAGATGAAACTTGGATGGAAGAGAAAAAAAGGAGTAGAAAAATTTAAAAATTATTAAAATTATTTAATTTTAATTTATTAATTATTAAAAAATAGGAGTAGAAAAGTTCTGCTTGGACTGCAGAGCTCCAGCTTTTTTTTGAGTTTACTCTGAGCCCCACAGCCCCATTTTGCAGCTGTTCAGCTGCTCTTTGTGCTAAAGGTGCAGGGAATATTCAAAGCCCTGAAATGCAGAACAGTCGGGGCCTCCTGGCTGCAAACAAACCTGTGACTGGCAGGAGTTAAACTGGAGGTGAGAATTCTCCTGCAGGGAATTAAAAAAATGTGGATTCAGGTTGGTGAGGCCAAAGCAAAGGCACTCAAACCCATCCCCTTGCAGGGAATGCAGCCCTCAGGAGCCCAGGGCTTTGTTTTCCCCTCTCAGGAGCAATCCCAGTGACAATCCCAGCTCTGGTCACAGCTCAGAGCCCTCAGAGCCAGCCTCACCTGCTGGGAAGTTGCTTTCACACCTCCCCACGTACCTGACCCTGTCCAAGGCCCTGGCTGGGGCAATCCTGAGGCGTTTTTGAGGTGGACAAGTTGTGAACAACATCAGTGACAGGAATTTAATCTCTCCAGGAGTCCTACAGGCCCCACGTAACAAACAGCACTTGGAACAACAGAAAGCACTCAGGGGGTTTCATTCCAAACCCATTACAATTTTTAAATTAATGATGCTAATATTCCAAGTTCATGAAATACAAGTTCTGGTTGGAATATTCTAAGTTTCTCTGTGTTCTTTGAAATTTGTCTTGAGAACTCTTAAGGAAATGTTATAATACCATTTGGAGTGGAGGATCAGGCACTGTATTTTCTTTAAAACACGAAATTCAGGAGGTGAGTGAGGGCAGGTGGGGATCCCCAGGGGTGAAGGGGCAGGGATGAGCAGGGCTGCATGGCAGGGCAGGGAATTGCTGCAGTGTTCACGTGGGGTTTGTGATTTCAGGGAGCTGCTGGCGGCCCAGCAGGGCAGGATGGAGCAGCTGCAGGAGGCTCTGAGGCAGAAGGTGCTGAACGAGGACTCCTGGAGGGACAAGGTGACCCTGGGGGCTCTGCCTTGGGGGCTGCACTTCCACAGAGGGGACAGCAAAGGGACAGGGACAGGAATGGGACAGGGATGGGACAGGNCAGGCCTGGGCCCTGCTTCCCACAGCACAGGGACAGGGACAGGGACAGGGACAGGGACAGGGACAGGGACAGGGACAGGGATGGGACAGGGACAGGGACAGGGACAGGGATGGGACAGGGACAGGGAATGGTCTCCTCCAGTGCCACGTGGGGTGCACTCCTGGAATCATTCTCAGCCTGCTTTGGAATCAGCTCAGACAAGAATTCTGCCAGGAACACACAAATCTTGGTTGCCTTTGACCTGCTGGGGCCTCCAACCCCGAAATTGCCAGGGAAGGGTTTGTTTGGGAGCCTCCTATTCCCAAAAGCACACGGAGTGTTTGCTGGAGTTCAGGGAATCACAGGATTGATCCCAGACTGGTTTGGGTTGGAGGGACCTTAAAAACCCCCCCAGTGCCACATGGCAGGGACCCCTCCCACTGTCCCAGTGCTCCAAACCCTGCCCAGCCTGGCCCTGGGCACTGCCAGGGATCCAGGGGCAGCCACAGCTTGTCCATAATGTCCTTTCCCCAAGGAATTCTCCTGCCAGCCTCTTGCAGTGGGATTTGGGAAGCTGTTTCCCATAAGCAGCTGCCACCGTGTTTTCATCTGCAGCTTTTTCCAAAAGCACTAAAAAACCCTGATCTGAATAAGAAATAAAAATACATTCATATATGAAAAAGCATACGAAATAAAAATATATTTATGTGTCAAAAATATATTAAAAAGATTAAGAAATTAAAATAAATGTATATATCTGTGAAGGAAAATTTAAAAGCAGAGTTGAACAATAACTGTGACTTGCCTGATTTAAGCCTCACATAATTGGTGGCTGAAATTATTGTATTTTTTGTTTCAGTGTCTGAAAGCTTTGTTTAGTCCCAGGAAAATGTGGGGACTGGTGGCAGTTAGGATCAGTTGCATTTCTTTGGAAACCCCTTCGCTTGCCTGTGGCAGGATGGAATTTGGGAAGGGGCTCGTGCTGCCTCCACAATCACAGGGTGTTTCCATCCTGCCAGGAGAACAAAACACAGCCTGGTGGGAGGGAGAGGGAGCAGTGCCAGCTCCGGTGTCACAGCCACTGAAATGCAGCCCCAGAGCTGGGCTCAGCAGCCAAAAAATCAGCCAAGTGACAAAGTGACAGCATTGCCTTTGTGCCTCTGCAGAGCACCAGAGGGACAAAGTTTCTGTTTAAAATGCACAAAAACCTGAAATGGTTTCAGTGGAACAAAATAAATCCCTTTTAGGAAGTAATTTAAGACACAAGTCCTTGGGAACTCACCCTAATTATGGAATCCCAGGATTATTGAGGTTGGAAAAGTCCCCCAAGGTCATCGAGTCCAGGAAAAATCCCCCAGAGCCCCAAGGGCCACTCCAGTCCCTGAACCTCCCTTCCCATGGAGAAATTCCTCCTGAAAAGATGGGGGCACACATTTACCTCCTGGCTTTTTGAAATATTGATTAACAAGGGGCCTGTGAGTGGGTTTAAATCAATTAGTGGCCATTAAACTCTCTAGGAACATCAACCTCCACTTGATTTCCTGTTCTGGTTCCCAGCATTATTAATCTCAAATATTAAATGTGAAATGTTTGGTATGAACGAGCTCAGGTTTTTATATTGCCTTTATTTGTTTGTTTTTGGAGTCGAGGAGCCTCCAATAAGTGATCAGGATCTATAATAATAGAGTTAAAAAATCTGGGGATTTATGTTCAGAATCCCAATTCCCATCTAACACTGT
>VZTB01010303.1:449-12331 GCA_013397245.1 Thryothorus ludovicianus | reverse complement strand
GGATCCCATCCTATGGATCCCATCCTATGGATCCCATCCCATCCTATGGATCCCATCCTATGGATCCCATCCCATGGATCCCATCCTATGGATCCCATCCTATGGATCCCACCTCATCCTATGGATCCCATCCTATGGATCCCATCCCATCCTATGGATCCCATCCCATCCTATGGATCCCATCCTGTGGATCTCATCCCATTTTCCCATTCTCCCATTTTCCCATTCTCCCATTTTCCCATTCTCCCATTTTCCCATTCTCCCATTTTCCCATGATCCCCGCTGTCCCCTTGTCCCCAGCTGCAGGTGGAGCTGGCCAAAGGAGAGGCTCGGCACAAGGAAGCAATCCTGAAGGTCAGGGAAGAGGCCAGAGTGGAACTGGACCTGGAGAGACAAAAGCAGCAGGAGCTGATCTCCAAATTCCAGAGGGAGCACGAGGAGCTGCAGCAGAAGGTGTGCACTGCTCCAGAGGGAACCTGTGGCAGGAGATCACAGAAAACTGCAAAAAATGGGAATGGGAAGGAATCAAACCTTGCCTGTGTGCCATCCTCTCTCTGGGTTCATCCCTCTGCTTTTACCCAGCCTTGGCACATTTAATTTTCAATGGAACAGGCTGAAAGCAGCCATCCCCTTCAGGTTTATTGGTGTGGAAGTTCTTCCTCATCTCGTGTTTTCACCAACAGGGCTCCATCTGTGTCCCCAGAGTTGTTAATTATATTTAATCACCATTTTTAAAAGCTTGGGACAGTTTCAGGCTATCATGAGGGGCCACAATCCCACCTGTGTTTTATTCCCTTCCCAAGGGAACCCAGCAGCCCCAGGGTGGGTGACCAGTGAGGAACTGCTGGGCTGGTGCTGGGAGCTCCAGATCCCCCTCAAGTTTTATAGAAAATGTAAAAATTTTACCTGTAACCTGTATTTTCCAAAGGTTTGCTACAATTCCTGAGAAAATCCGAGAAATCTGGAAAAATGAAAAGGAATGTGATGAGGTTATATTATTGTTTAAAATCTGGGACATTGTGTGGTGCTTTAGAGCTGAAAAAGAGTTTGGCTTTGTTCACTTGACAAATATTTAACCATGATTTTTAAACCCTGAGGAAACACCAGCTTGCAGTAAATTTAACTTGAAGTTAAATTTTCCCTTTTTTACCTCAATTCTCTGTTTGATCTTGAGCACACTAATTAATCTCAGTGTTCTCAGTGAGTGGTGATTAATTTACAGCTCTCTGGTGTCCTCTGAGGGAATTATGTAAATTCAGAGCTTTTTATTTCTCTCTGAGGACCTGCAAGTATGAATTTGTTGTTTTTTTTCCTCAAGCCAACAGTCTGCTATTAATTCTCCATATTTAGAGGTACTGAGTGGAGCTTAATTCCTGTCTGATCTCACCCAGATCCCAAGTTTAATATCCAGTGCCACCAAGAGCTTGAGGATGGAGACAGAAATTCTGGAGAAGAAGCTCCAAGATGCCCAAATGAAGCTGGCAGAGAAGGATGGAGACAAGGAAAAAGAAATCCAGAGCCTTAAAAGGTTCATCAGTGAACTTGAATTCCAGCTGACCATGGAAAAGAGCAACAATGAATCATTCCTGGATAAACTGAGGAAAGAAATTAAGCACAAGTCAGATGAACTGGAAAAATTAACCCAGGAGAAGACACAGCTGATTCACAGTTTGAGTCAAGTTCAAGAGGAGGTAGGAACAGGACCCAGGAAATGCCTGGTTGTTTTTATCTGCAGACATGTGATTTCTAAAATCATTTAAAGGTCTGTGCTTCTCACCAGAAAATCCATTGAAATGCAAAGGGCTCTCAAACAAATCCATCATCATTTCCTAAATATGGTAGATCACAACAGATGTGAAGTTTTAATTCAGCAAATGCTTAAATTAGTGTTTTATAGGAAAGTATTTCTATTTTCCAGGTCTTAGTCTGTAGCCTCACGTCCCACTGCCCAAACATGATAAACAATGGAGGATTCCCAGATTTTAGGGTAGAAGACATGGATATTTCTCATCCCTTGAACTGGTGTCCCAGCTCCCACCAGTGCAGCCACATTCCCTAACTCAGGAATGCATAAAAATGAATTAAATGCAAAGAGAAATTCAGCTGATGGCTATTCTGACCACAAACATTTGCTGAATGCTTGGAATATAATGGGAAGGGAGGAGAGAGCTGCTCCATGGGAAATGTGGAGTCAGGGACTGCAGATAAGATTAGGCTGGAATGTCCAAAGCAATTCAGTGGCAGGAAAAAGAATTGGTCAGCAGTGAAAATCAAACTCTTCCAAGTGAATTAGTGCTGAGGATGGTGCTGGTTTATTCCTGGGAAAGGTGGGAGTGGAATTCCAGTGAGGTTGTGCCCAATCTGTGCCCAAGGATGGGGACATGGGAGAGAGGGGCCTTGGCCGTGCTGGGACAACAGGGAGGCTCCAGGAGTGATTCCATGGTTCCATATCTGATTCCACACCTGCTTCCATGACTCCATATCTGATTCCACACCTGATTCCATACCTGGTTCCATGTCTGGTTCTATGCATCCTTGCCAGATTCCATACTTGATTTGAAGCCTGATTCCATGACTCCATACTTGGATCCATACCTGATTCCATACCTGCTTCCAAGCCTGCTTCCATGCCTGGTTCCATGACTCCAAGCCTGGATCCATACCTGATTCCAAGCCTGATTCCATACCTGGTTCCATGCCTTGATCCGTACTTGATTCCATGCCTGGTTCCATATCTGGTTCCAAGCCTGGTTCCTTGCATCCATACCTGATTCCATACTTGATTTGAAGCCTGATTCCATACCTGGATCCATACCTGTTTCCATACCTGATTCCATGCTTGGATCCATACTTGATTCCACACCTGGTTCCATATCTGCTTCCATGACTCCAAGCCTGGATCCATACTTGTTTCCATGCCTGTTTCCAAGCCTGATTCCATGCCTGGTTCCATGACTCCAAGCCTGTTCCATGACCCCATGCAGGCTGTGCTCTCCCACTGCGGAGGGTTCCAGGGAAAAGCAGCCTCAACCCCCCTTGGTGTCCCTGCCCCTCTGCCATTATTGCCTTTCCTTCCCAGGAGCATTCCCAGCTCTCCCTGGGCAGCAGAGCAGCGATCCTGAGCTCTTCCCTGGGGTTTCCCAGTGGCTCCAGAGGGAACAGAGGGACAGTGCAGGGCAGGTCCCTGTCCACGGAGTGTCCAGGAGTGATGGATGGGGCATTCCTGGTGTTTCTCTCTGCAGAATTCCCTGCTGCAGGAACAGTCCAGGAGTGATGGATGGGGCATTCCTGGTGTTTGTCATTGCAGAATTCCCTGCTGCAGGGACGATGTCCCGGGACAGTTCTGGAGTCACAGATGGGGCATTCTCGGTATTTCTCTCTGCAGAATTCCCTGCTGCAGGCACAGTCCAAGTGTGATGGATGGGGTATTCCTGATATTTGTGTGCAGAATTCCCTGCTGCAGGGACAGTTCTGGAGTCACGGACGGTGCATTCCCGGTGTTTCTCTCTGCAGAATTCCCTGCTGCAGGACACGGTGCGCCGGGAGTGCGAGGAGCGCTTCGAGCTGACGGCGGCGCTGGGCCGGGCCCGGGAGCAGGTGCTGGAGCTGCGGAGGCTCAGCGGGACCCTGCCGGGCTCGCTGCCCGCCGCGGATCTGCGGCTCTCCGGGGCCCTGGCGCCCGCCCGGGCTGCCCGCGGCCCCGCATCCCTGGACGGCGCCGCTGCCAAGGGAAGGGCCGAGCCCCGGGGCCGGGTGCCCGCCGGGATGAGGCGCCGGCCGAGCCAGCTCTGACAGCTCCGCCTGGAAAACCATCGCAGCCGCCAAAGGAACGCCCGCCTGGGCCCCCGAGCTCATCCCTCCATTCCTACCATTTCGAATCCGGTTAAATTTGTATTTATTTTTGATGCAGTAACTTTTATCTGTCCGTTAATTTATTCATGGTGTAATTAAACGCTGGGCGCGTTTCAAGGTGAGGAAAGTAAAAAGTCTCTCCGTGAGGAGCACAAAGAGCAGCACATCTTCAATGAGTGGGATTGAAATCAGAGAATCCCTGGATCCCAGAAGGTTTGGGTTGGAAGGGGCCTTAAAGTTCATCCTGTTCCAACAGCCTGGCCCTGGGCAGGGAGTGATGGATCACAGGATCCAGGAGGGATGGGGCTTGGAGCAGCCTGGGACTGGGAAGGTGGAACTGGGAGAGCTTCGAGGTCCCTTCCAGCCCAAACCAATCTGTGATTCCATGATTCCATCATTTCTTATCTGGGCTCCTGTCCCCTGTTTGTGTCCTGGAGCAGCAGCTGGAGTCAAAGGGGAGTGTGGCCAGGGAGGAACAGCACGTAAAATAACGGGATCATGCTTCTGGCATGAGGGAGTGGCCAGGTCCTGGAGCCAAACCAAGTCCAGAACAAATATTTCCCTTCTCCCCCTCCCTCCCAGAACCCGGAGCTCCTGCTGCTAAGCAATAAACAAAATATGGAAAAGTCAGGGACCCTTTTCTACTGGCTTTGAAAACAATTTAATGAATCTCACCATGTCAAGGAAAGTTTACCAAGTGTTTTCCATGGTGGGATGACAAAGTGCCAGGGAGGACATGGACACCTCATTACAGCCCTGAAATTTTAGGAAATCAAACTTCCTGCAGGAAGTTCTTGTAGGAGTGGTGTCAGGGACCTTGCACTCCAGGACTCGTGGCACGAGGCAAAGCCAAACAAAGCTCCAGGCTTGGAACAAAGCTGGCCCTGCTGGCTGTGGGCAGCATTCCAGCCCTGCCCTCGGAGAAAACATCCCCTGGCACCGGGCTGGCTCCTCCTGCCCTACTGGAAAGGCTTCAGTTTGCCCCTGGCACAGCACAGCCCTGGGATGGGTCTGTGGGAGCCAAACCCCTCCTTCCTGACCCTGCCGGGAGGGGGGAGCTGTCCCTGCTCCCAGGTGACAAAGGGACAAGAGGAACCCACGGGTTCTCAGTGAGGCTCATCCTTTTCCCACCTGAAGCTGCCCAAAATGCAATGTTCTCCCCAGATGTGATGGAGAGTCCAGCTGCTCCTTCAGCAGGAGATGGGAGCAGCACTGGCCGTGCTCAGCTTGCCATGGATGTCACTTCATTCCCACTGGGATGTCACAAACCAAAGCTGGGATGATCACTAGACCTTGCTCTGAGGTGTGTGTAGGATCTGGGATCCCGACTGTGCCTTGCAGATGGAGTTTTTCTACAAAAGAAGAAATTGGACAGCAGGAAAGAGCATCATAGTTCCTAAGCAGTGTTAAAAGTGCATGGAAATAGAAACTGATGCCACAGATCATTAAAATGGATTAATCAGAATAAAACCTGGCTGTCTTTCTTTGTACTGTGCATTTTCAATACCAAAAGAAGAGTAGGACAATGAAATTGGGGAAATTTCCTTCCTCAGACAACCCCCCACAGCTGCATTTTTGGTTATTTCAAACAGGCCCTGATTTCCATCATGAAAATTCGATGTTGGATTTTGTCCTTGGTGGTTACAGGTGGTTGGGGGTGTCCTGCTGAAGGAATTACAAAGCCCAGACAGCTGTGATGGTGTGAAACACCAGCCCAGCACAGAACTCATTTGGGTGGGATGATACAAAGAGCACTGCCTGGGATTAATGCTCAGGGGATTTATCACCCCCAGAAATGCAATTTGTGTGGAGCAGCTGGCTTTGCCCTGGGAGCTGTTCCCAGCTCCCCTGGGCTGTTCCCTTGGCCCTGCAGCCGTGATCCCACCCTGCTCCTTCCCACAGAACCGAGGGATGGGCACAGGTGCCACCAGAGCTCCCAGGGCATGGAGACCCTTCCACTGAGGGGGGTTTGCCCAGGGTGTCTCTGAGGCCACTTCCTTCTGTTCCCAGGGTGGGATGTGGCTGGGATCAGCAGGACTCGGGCACGGAATGAGCACAGGGTGGGAAAGGGGGAAAAACCCAGATGGGAGCAGAGGGCTGACACCTGGGAAAGTCTCAGTGTGAGAGAGAGGAAAATTCCCTCCCTGGAGCTGTGCAGCCAGGAAGGATCCTGGGCACTGGTGGAGCCCCTGTGCTTGAGTCAAAGTGGGTGGGAAAAATCCATGGAAAATGTCCTGTGAGGAGCAGCCCTGGGCTGCAGGAGCAGCTGAACCCAGTGCCTCAAAAGGGATTTTCCATCTCCTGATTTATGGGCCATGGAAAGTGGTTTAGTTTGGCCTGGCAGCACTCCAGGGAGCAATGCCCAGCTGGCAGTACCTGCTTTGAACTCTGGGGAAAGAGTCCTGGCAGAAATCTGCTGGGCACAGAGGAAAGGAGCCTGGAGAGCCACGGAATGCAGCAGGTTCTTCATCCTGTCCTGCCCAATGCCCTTCACCATCCCCATCATCATCACAGACTGGGTTGAGTTGGGAAGACCTTAAACCCCACCCAGTGCCACCCCTGCCATGGCAGGGACACCTCCCACTGTCCCAGGCTGCTCCAGCCCCAATGTCCAGCCTGGCCTGGACACTGCCAGGGATCCAGGGGCAGCCACAGCTGCTCTGGGAACCCCATCCCAGCTCCTTCCCACCCTCCCAGGGAACAATTCCTAATTCCCAATATCCCACCCAGCCCTGCCCTCTGGCACTGGGAGCCATTCCCTGGGTCCTGTCCCCCCAGCCCCTCCAACACAGGCATCACCCTCTCCTGGCACCCCTTTCCCCACATGCAGGGCAGCTGAACAGCGTCCCACTGGCAGCAGAAATTTGGGGATCAGCGTCCCCCCAGGCTGGGTTTCGGGAGTTCCCTGTGCTCTGCTCCGTGGCTGGTGCTGGGGGCGGGCACTGGGAATTCGGGAATGACGGGCGGGGCTGGCTCGGACCCGCCTCGGTCGGGAGCAGCTCCTCGGGAGCCCGAGGCTGACCCCGCTTCCCGAACATTTCCATGGATCACCGGCTTTTATGGAAATCCGTTCCAGCATCCTCTCCCCAGCTGTTTCCTGTGCACTCTGCTGGCTGCAGGCTTTGTTTCATCGTACCGGGACTGAGCGCTCATTTAATCACCATAAAGTTCTGAACAAAGAACCACATGTGCCTTGGGGAGAAGTACCCAAAAAAGGATCCTCGGGAACAGCTGGGAGGCGGCCGGGGAGGGTCAGGATTTACGGGCCGTGGGTGGAACAAGTAGCAGCAGGGTCTCGGTGGCTGCCAGCTCCGTTCTGTTTGCTGCTGGCTGCTTTGGGGGGTTGTTTTTGCAGATTCCCTCTAAAAATAACTTCAGCACCTCCTCGGAGTGTGGAAGCAGTAGCTGGAGTAGGATGAGGCACAAATTCACCTGCTCAAGCTGGACACAGGGAGAACTTGGATGTCTGATCTCTGGCTGAAAGGCTTCTTCTGGAGACCAGCATTTTCTCTAGGTTTTCTGGATTGTGTTCATAGAAATCCACAGAAATCCTTCCCTCTGGCTGGCTCTGGGTAAGGATGTTCCAAACCTGCTGAAGATCCCTCTGACAGGAAAACAGTCCCTGGTCCACAGGACTTCCATTGGGAGAGGATCTGAGTGTGGACCTGACCCCAGCAGCAGCAGAGACCTGGGGAATCCAGGGCTGGGCAGGGCTGGGCAGGAGGGCTGTGGGACATCCCCTCCCCTGGATCTGTGGGACACCCCTCCCCTGGATCTGTGGGACATCCCCTCCCCTGGATCTGTGGGCCATCCCCTCCCCTGGATCTGTGGGATATCCTCTCCCCTGGATCTGTGGGACATTCCCTCCCCAGGATCTGTGGGATATCCTCTCCCCTGGATCTGTGGGATATCCTCTCCCCTGGATCTGTGGGACATCCCCTCCCCTGGATCTGTGGGATATCCTCTCCCCTGGATCTGTGGGACATCCCATCCCCTGGATCTGCAGAGCCTCTCCTCCCCAGGATCACAGCACAACTCAGGGTTCATATCACGAGCATTTAACCCAAAGCCAGTGCCTGAAATAATAACAGGAGAGCAAAAAGCCTGGGCAGGCTCCTGGCACAGAGCAGGATGTGTGGAGGAGATGCTCAGATCCCAGAAGGAAAAAGTCTCCAGGGATCCCTCTTAGCCTGACCCAGGGAAAATGAATCTGGGACCTTAAACCCCATGATCTCCATAACCCTGAGAGCACGAGCAGGACACTGACACTGCTCAGGGTGTCCCCAGAGCTGCCCCTGGATCCCTGGCAGTGCCCAAGGCCAGGCTGGACACTGGGGCTGGGAGCTCCTGGGACAGTGGGAAGTGTCCCTGCCATGGCAGGGTGGGATGGATGAACTCCTTAAAATCTCTCACCTGGGGGTTGGGTGAGGACGCCCCGCTGCTCTCTGGCCGTGCCGAGGTCACCCTGGCCCTGCTCCGAGGCTGCTGAGGGCAGGGGGCAGCGGGAGGGTGGCGCTGCTGCCGCGGTGTCCCCAGCTCCGGGATCCCGGCGCTGGCTCCGCTGTGCCGGGGAACCCGCGAGGAGTCCTGAGAGACAAAAGCAGCCCCGGGCCATGCGGGGCCCATCGAGGGAGGCACACAGAGCTCCCAGACGGNAGGGTGGCGCTGCTGCCGCGGTGTCCCCAGCTCCGGGATCCCGGCGCTGGCTCCGCTGTGCCGGGGAACCCGCGAGGAGTCCTGAGAGACAAAAGCAGCCCCGGGCCATGCGGGGCCCATCGAGGAAGGCACACAGAGCTCCCTGACAGCGATAACATCTCCCGCTGTTCTTGCGCCTTCCTTGGTGGCAAAGCACTGCTGTGCTCGAGCACCGTGCTGGATAAAAATCCGGAATTCTGGAGGCTGGCTTGGGACCGGGCTGGTCCAGGGCTCCCAACCCGGAGAAGCACCCGAGGATGCTGAGGAGGGAGGAAGGAGGGTGCTCTGTCCTTGGAGGATGTTTAATTTCCTTGGAAGGGACAGGGTGGCAGCTCCAGCCTCTCCACTCTGTCCTGTTCCAGTCACTGTCCCCCCAGGTGTGTCCTCAGACCAGGTGTCTCCTCAGCACGGGGGGCAAACTTTGAACCATCTCCAGCTGGCAGAAAGATGCTCCAAGTGTTTCCTTTTTTAGAGGTATTGAGGCATAGAAAAGCCTTCAGGCTTTGAACAAATCCTCAGCTTCTCACCCTCTAAATCACCTTAAAATGGGACCTCAGGCATTTGAGTCTCAGCTCCTGATTGCTCCCTACAAACCTGGGGTCCCAAGCCAGGAGGGAATTTTGGGAAGCTCCACCAATTCCTTTATTAAGGGGTAATTAAATCTGTGAGGGCCTTTCAGGAGGTTCCCTTGGTTTCAGATCATTTTGCTGTGGATTTCCCCTCTTGGCTCCTGAGCACAGCCCTGGGGCTGCCCAGCAGGCCCTCAGTGGGACCAACCCGGCCTGGAGCATCCCAGGGATCCAGGGGCAGCCACAGCTTCTCTGGGACACCTGTGCCAGGCCCTGGGGGTCACCAGGCCATGCTGAGGAACCCTTCCCTGTCCTTTGGGGCCATTCAGGGCTGTCCCCGGGAGCTGCCACTCCTGAGGAACCTCCCACACCTGATGCCACCCCTCGAGGCTTTGATCCATCCCCAGCTGCCGGCAGCTGGAATTATTCGGGTGTCCAGCCAGGCTGCGTCCCCGGGGACATGGCCCAGGGCAGGACATTTGTCCCCTCCTCACCTTGGTGGCTTTCGGTGTGGCAGCCCCGGCAGAGCCCGAGCAGGGGAGGCTCCGCTGGGCTCGGCAACACTTCCACCTACAGAGGGAAACCAGAACGGCAGCGGGAGCAGCGCGGAATCCCGGGAATGGAATCCATGGGAATGAGGGGGACATGGAATCCATGGGAGTGAGGGGGACATGGAATCCATGGGAATGAGGGGACGTGGAATCCATGGGAATGAGGGGACATGGAATCCATGGGAATGAGGGGACATGGAATCCCGGGAATGAGGGGGACATGGAATCCATGGGAATGAGGGGACATGGGAACCATGGGAATGAGGGGGGACACAGAATCCATGGGGATGGTGGGGACACAGAATCCCAGGAATGAGGGGGGACACAGAATCCCAGGAATGAGGGGGACACAGAGCCCTGGGAATGGAGCCCCAGGGGATTGGGAAGCTGCAGTGTGCCCCTTCCAGCAACCCCACCCAGAAGGGTTCTCAATCCTGGGACAAAAATGGTCACTTTGGCCAAGTTTTTTTCCTTCCACTGGAATATAAAGACTTTTTCTTCAGTCAGCTTTACCAATTTTAACTTTTTTTGGGTTTTTTTTTGTTTTAATGGCCCTGCTGGGCTGGCTCCAGGCAGGAGGAGGGGATGGAAAGCTGTTTCCTTTGCAGCAGTGATTTTTCCAGAGGGGGATGTGATTGCCAGCCAGGCCAGGAGGGTTTGCTTCCTGCCCCAAGGAGCTTGGAGAGTCACAGACCTGGCCCGATGTGAAACCCTGGATTTCATGAGCATTTCCTGGCAGGAGCAGTAACCAGGGAAAGATTTCCTGGAAAAGAGGCCCTTATCACCTCACTCAGTGCCACTCACCTGTGGGTTTGGGGGTGACTGAAATCTTGAGAGGGATCTGCTGAGCTAATTTCCATCACAAACATTCTCTGATTACTCATTTTTTCTCTTCCCAAACCATCCAAAACTCCTGGTCCATGCTCATCCTTCCAGTATCTGTAACAAACCTGAAAGCCAAGGACAGGCAGAAGAGTTTGTCTGAAATGCCTTGAAACCTCTGTGTTGAAAATGTGTTAAAAAAAATTAACCAAATCCTTATTTTCAGAGAAAAAGCAACTTGGAGGGTGAGACCCAGGCAAAGCCCTGTGCCCAGGGAGAACAGGCTGGGATATCTCCCTGTCCCTGTGGGTCTCACATGTTCAGAGCCCAAGGAATTCCTGATTTCCAGCAGCGTGGCACAGGTGCAGCAGCACCCAGGAATCCTCCAGACTTCCCAGGAAAAGCGACAGGAGCTGGTGCAGGGACATTTCAGCGGCTGTGCCCTGCAGGGATGGGGCTCTCAGGACTCCCCCTGAGCCCACCCGGACCCTGGGGCCGGGCTGGGAATCCCGCCGGGATCAGGGAACGCCTCCTGCAGCTCCCAGAGAGATCCAGGCCGCCCCTCCTGGGGGTTCTCCCCATGGAAGGACAAACACGGAGCTGTTCCTGCAGTCCCACAGCTCCAGCTTCCCAGGGGAGGGACGCTCTGGAAGCCTCAGTGCTCACACAAAGCCAGGGCCGAGCCCTCCAACACAAACCCCAAAGCCAAGGCCGGCAGTGGGGCTGCTCCCCCAAACCCAGGCTTTGCTCTGCTCTGGACTATCCCAGCATTCGGATCTGGGGGAAATGCTCCTTCCATTCCCATAGCAACAAACCCATTTTCCTGAAGCCACACACACAAAAACATCAGTTAAGAGTGAAAAACATTGGTAACCAGGACACACAGAGAGCCACTCTCTCTCTTCCCCCTGGAAAATACAAATTCCCTCTGCAGAGCAGCACAGGGGGCAGGGCTGCCCCGACCACGGAGCTCCTGCTCAGCTTCCCTCCCTCGCAGAGCCGGGCAGGGAGCAGCCTGCAGCCCTGCACGGGAATTCCAGGGGCTCCAGGACAGCCAACACCTCTCACCTGCAGGCTGCAGGCTTTGGCTCAACAACCACAATTCCTCCTCTCCCCTTCCAGCTCTCCTTGCCCGCAGCAGGCACAGCTCCAGGAATGTCCCAGCAGCTCCAGGGGACACCAGCACCCATCCCAGCCTCATCCCACTCAACTCCAGAGAGGTCCACGACCATTTATCCAACTGCTGCCTGGCTTCCCAGGAGGACACAAACCAAAGCTTTCCCCTCCCAACATCCACACCCCCGTGTCCCACTCAGGCACAAGGGACAAAGCCATGGTGTGTAAGAAAACCAAGTTTAGTTTCCACACATTTGGCATCCAACAGGCAGTAAAA
>VZTB01010301.1:847853-1011260 GCA_013397245.1 Thryothorus ludovicianus | reverse complement strand
ATGCTTCCACCGCAGCGGGCAGCTGACCGACACGGCTCCTTTGCTGTTGGGAAGTAAAGGTAGAGCGGGGGAAAAGCGGCTGGGATGAAGGCGGCTCCCCGCGGCAGCTGGTAGATGTACACAGCGGCCTTTAGGTACCGCCGGGTCCGGCCCTTCCCTCCCAGCGCTCCCCGAAACCTCCGAAAGATGAAAACTTTGTGTACACCGTCGGATTTCGGCCAGCTCAGCGGGTGGGCCAAGCGTTGGTGTTTGTTTAGGCCCTAAGCCTGCAAATATTTATCCATATTCTAAAATTTAGGAATTATCAATGGTTAGATGTGTTTGAAGTGCGGGAGACTCTCTCAGTTACCCCGTGGAAAAAATATTTCCCATGTCTGCTGCTTGTCAGCATGTTTGCTTTGAATGCGCTGAAGATAGGACCTTTTTTACATTATTCCGTTTGCTTTTCTTTGAATGGGTGCCTCTTCAGACTTTTCCACTGAATGATGCTTAAAGCATTATTGAAATAATATGTCATATTGTTCATACTTCATTGTTACTTGTTACAAAGAGCTTTTTAAAAGATGGAAATAAAAAGTCTGCTGAGAAGAAAGTGTTGTGTCTTACTACCTGACTAGGAATTACTGAAGCTTTATTTTATTTAATTTATTTTTGCAATTATTATTCTTGTTTGAGAGATGAAGCAAATAGGTGCATAGTTCAGTTGCAAGTATAGTTATACATGTGGCTTCTGTGACAGGTAAAGCTTTCAGCACTTTTAAATACTGTAACACTCACCTAAGCTTGATTTTTATTAAGGGATATGCCTTCTAAAGAGAAACAAGGATAGGTCTTACACTGATTGAAAAAATTATGACATATGTGCTAATGGATTAAAAAAATCTTTACAGATTTTAAACATTATCCTGCAGAATTTCCTTGCGAGTAGAACAAAAGCACTTACAAAGCTGAAGGATTAGCTTGTTAAATACCTCTTTGCAAAGGAATAGGGATTATGTGAATATTCTCAGAGCTGTTGAGAAATATTGGGTTATTTGCCATTTTTAACACTGGTAGATTTTGTGTATATGCATACTTTTTCTCATGTATTCTCAAGTATTCCAAACAAAATGCTCCATAAAGTCAATGAATAATGCTCAATATATGGCAACCTGTTTAAATGACTGAGTTCTGAACCCTGAAGGTTTAATTCAACATCTGTGAATACAGATAAAAGACACAGTGTATATTTTTGCTTACTGTTAGTAGTGTTTATGCAAAACAATTTTTTAAGGTGTTTAACAGGAACAAAAAATAGCTATAAGAAACAGTTTGTACATATCAGGAATTTTTATTGGTTGGGTTTGACTGTAGATAAAATGAAGCAATCATAAATAGTAAGAATTTTTTGGTAAGGCAGTTTTTAAGTCCAGGATGTAATACTAAAGGAAATAAGCAGTAATAGGTGAGCTGATTACTGAGCTTTTACTGGGATCATTAAATTATGTGAAGTTTCTTAAGATGCATGAGGACATCACGGATGAAAGGAGGGGTGATCTGACAGTGTGAAAAGTTTGTCTAGAATTCAAAAAAAGCACATTTGGTTCAAGGTCTTTTGAAACACATAGCTAGTGGCATTGACAAGTCATGTCCAAAGTATTTTGCAGATATAAGGTAAAGAAAATTTGGAGTCCAATTTAGAAGACTCTAATTAGTTGCTATGGGATATAGACAATTAAACTTTTTTTTAAAGGGAAAAATGTCTGTACCTTGAAGCCAGTCACACTATGAATGCTGGGCTTTTTATTCTGTGTAAAACTAGACTCAGTATAATGTCAAAAATATACTCCAGGAAACCTTTTAGTGAAAGCTGAAAAAAAAAGATTGAATGCATTTCTCTCTAATTTTCAGTGCTTCTAGGAAATTTGGAGTGGGCATAGGATTTTACTTTCAGTGGCGTAACCAGCTTTGTAGTACCTTTTATATTAAGCATGTGATTTTGAAAAGTGCTTTATTTTGCTTTGTATGGTTCTGTGCCATATGTTTTGTATTTAATTCTTTGAATGACCACTGAAACGCAGCCAACTTTGGGTAAATGTGGCAACTGTTAACTAGTGCTTAGCAACAGTGCACAATAATCAAGACGGGAAGTGAGGAAGAATACCATGTCTAATTGAAACTACGGGGGGCATTTAGCTAGGTAGGACATAATTAACAAAACATGGAGCTTGGACATGATAGTAAGGCATCGCATCTTAACTCTTGCCAAAAAAAGATTGTGAAATCAATAACGCAGATAAAACATTTCAGATATTTGGCTTTATACCTCAGAAGAACAGCCTCTTTGAGATGCATGTGCCTATTCTTGCATAATCATTTCCTGCATGTAATGCAAAAGATGCATTTTCTTTTGTTTCTAAAACATAATTGTGAGGAGGAGAACTGTTGGGAAAACCAATCAAACGAAGGAGCCTTGACATTCTGACAGTCATGTCTTTTAAAGAATGAGTCCTGTGAACTGGAGTTCATTAGCTATAGTAAGCAATTAAGATATCTCTAATATCCTAAAACAGATTACAGCAGCAGTCATAAAACAACATGAAACTTTTGCAATTAATGTGGTGTTATTTTTTTTCAGAATTGGTGACTTTTCCTCAAATCCTGTCTTGTCATTACTTTCCTTAATATGTTGAGGAAAGTATTGCTTGTAAGAACATGTGTTCAAAATGCTCTTGTCTAATGTAGTTTCAGGTTTTATTTTTTAAAAATTCCAGACCTGATAATTTTGTTTGATGCTGTATTCTACATGGAGATACATTCATGGACCAATTTTAATTTTTTTGTATTACCTAAACATATCTTGTTTCTAAGAATTCTGAAGATATCCTCACATAATAAGGAGAGAACAAGTGATTAAACCTTCAGTGAGTCATTGCAAAAGCTTATCTGGAGCTCTGAGCAAGCTACTATAGCCCCTGTTAATGGATTTGAATTTGCAGGTAGGTTGTGCCCAAAACCATGGAGGCATTCTTTGAAGGTGTGTGTATTGGTGAACTGTCCAGTAGCTCCTAATAATTACATAGATTATATGATTGTTTTTATAATCCGGAAGTAAAAAACACAGGATATCAGTTGGAGGAACTTGTAGATGACCGAAATTTGGAACAGTATTTATTCACAACAGAGACAGCCAGATTTTCTACACTGTTGTTGTTGGCTTGGAAGTATTAAACAGTATGGAGTTCTTACAGAAATTACAGGCTGGATCGATGGGCCAAGGCCAATTGTATGAGGTTTAATGAGGTGAAATGCCAAGTCCTGCTTTTGGGTCATGATAACCCAGTGCAACACTACAGCCGTGGGAAGAGTGGCTGGAAAAGGACCCAGGGGTATTTGTTGACAGCCAGCTAAACAGGAGCCAGCCAGCTTGGCCCAGGTGGCCAAGGGGGCCAGAGGTATCCTGGCTTGCATCATGTGCTGTGGCCAGCAGGACCAGAGCAGTGACTGTCCCTCTGTATTCAGCACTGGAGGCTGCACCTTTAATCCTGTGTTCTGTTTTGGGGCCCTCAGTTCAGGAGCACAGTTCTGAAACACAAGCGCTGGGAGGAGCAGCTGTGGGAGGCAGGATTGAGAGGTTCAGAGGAGACCACCTTGCTAGATGGGTGTTGGTCTCTTCTGCCAGGTAACAAGCGATAGGACAAGAGGAAATGTCCTCAACTTCCACCAGGGGAGGTTTAGATTGGATATTGCGAAAAATTTCTGCATGGAAAGGTTTGTCCAGCATTGTAACAGCCTGGGCAGGGAAGCTGCTGAGTGAACAGCCTTGGAGGTATTTAAAAGAAGTGTAGTCATGGCACTCAGAGACGTGGTTTACTGGTGAACTTGGCAGTGCTGGGTTGATGCTTGGCCTCAATTATCATATAGGTCTTTTTTGACCTAAATCATGCTATGATTCTGTGATTCTAAAAGGTAATTAGGTTTGGTTTTGATGACTGCTGAAGCCTGGTGAGGTGGTTTCTGTTGTCTTATTCTGTCACACAAGAATGTTACAACTAATCTGAAATTCTTTTGGGACATGAGAGATCATAGAGAATTGTGTCAATTACTACTTTCATTGAAATGTATTTATTGTTATTCTCATTGAGTTAGCATTATAAGTTCCAGATGTTTAGTAAAAAACCTCAATATACTTGACCTGAAAATCTTGCATCATATACTGTCAAGTCCTTTGGTTAATTTGCATTTAATTTTTTTTTAGCAGTTACACTGTACTAACCAATAAAATGTTTATAAAATATAGGAGATAGGAAGAACTATATGTTGTGACATAAAATCGCTGGAAGAGTAAGAAGGTAGAGAGCAGCTTGAGTCAGTATGATGAGATATGATTGATTAATATTTCTCATGTTTTGGAGAGGTTATTTTGAGGTAGTTTTTCAAACTGCTGGAGCTGTGAACAGAAAACAGTGTGGGCAGACCTAAGATACTGTTACTTAAGAGATTACCAGACATCTGTTGTACTGGTTCCATGAACAAGCCTGGAGTGACTGGTTTTGTGAAATGCTGTGCAGAGATCCTCTTGTTCTCTGTCTCCTATTTCCACCACTGTCTGTAATTAGCTCTTTTCAAGACCCTTGCTGTGATATGATCAGAGCACTTACAGGCAAGTGAAGAAGTTTGTTACTAAATGTAACTGTGGTCTGAAACACACTCGATTAACAGTCTTTTTAAAATGAAAGTTCACCTGTGTCTCACTAAAAGCGATGTTTCCTTAGAACTTACAGTGTGAAGCTTCTTTGGATGGCTGACTGTTTTAAGCTGCTGGACATTTTCCTGATACTCCTGTCCTTTTGCACCAAATTCTGCTGCACTTCTCTCTTCAGCACCAATTTCTCTGTTGAATGGAGTGTACAGCACCAAAATTTCAGAGAAAACTCTTAGTAGCCTTTTTTAAAAGGCTCTGTTTATGCTGCTGTTTTTCTCTAGAGCCATACTAAATTTCAATTTGACTTCATAAAGAAGTATTAATATGCATATGAAACATTTTACCTCTAGCGTTCTGCATATTTGAGAGATATTATGATTCATCCCTCCCCATCCCTTTTCTTTTGTAACGCTACCTCGAACTTTCTTATAGACTCCCAGGTCTGTAGGCATAACGAAACCTAAGCACATTTTTTCTGGGAGTGTGATAATTCAATTATGCTTTTAATTTGGTAGAATTCCCTTATGCCACCTTCCCCTCCCCCGGCATTATTCCCAGGTTTTAAAAAGATAGAGGTGGTCGTATGCAATTGTAATGCCAATGCTCAGGAAGACTTGTGTATACTCTGAGTTGTATGGTTCCTTGTTGTGTTATCACTCAGGAGTAATTGAGTAATTAGGAGAGTGTTTGGAAATTGCTGCGAGCCTGATCCTCCACAGTCTTCCTAGTAAAGAGGAAATGATCACTTATTAAGAAAGTGAAGTGTGGCACAGAGTTCTGGGCTTAGTGAGATCCAAGCTCTTTCTCCATAACACCCACTTCAAAGAGATGGTGTGGTGGTAAGGAACAGCAAACGCAGATGGCTGAAGCAGCATCAGCTGCTTCTGATGCTGTAAGGAATCTGGGCAACTACCTCTTTACACTGGAATCACTGGTGAAATAGAAATGTTCATGGCAAAATTTTATAAATATTACTGTTGCCTGCCCATGCTCAGAATGAAGAGCATATGTTACAAAACTTTGTCTTGGTGGCTTGATTTGGGATTTCCAGAGAGCCAAGTGCTCTCTTCCCTGTCCTGAGCCCTGTGTCCTTTTACTGCTGGTACAGTACTTCATTGCCATTAGTTCTCTACTTACTATCTCCTTGGTGATAATGTGTTTCACAGTGTATGATTGCATCTCAGTTTTGCCTTTCAGGAGAACAAGCCATCTATTTTTACTGCTTTTGTTCCTGTCTCACTGACCATCTCCCTGTGGCTTCCCAGGAAGTCTCCCAAACTCTGTGCTGCTTTGGAGCATTAGGTGGCTTTGCTTTCCTGCTCTTTTACACTTTCAGCCCACTTTGAGAACAGCTGTTTCATAAAGATGGCTTAATCTTGTAATTTCTTTAAACCACTTACACAGAATGAAATTCTTAGTGTAATTAGGTTATTCCTTTGGGAAGACTGGGAAATAGGTCTTGATTTTTACAACTACAATGCACTGAATCTAGAAGAGGAAAACAGCTTTCCTGCCAGTCATGTTGTATGTGACATTTAAGAACATGGTGGTTTCCTATTCTTGTAAAAAATGCTTTCAAAAATTAATTTGTATAGATAAGATGTTAAGATACTGTTGTTACACTTTTGAAACTTAACCTCTTAGAAGGAACATTTGGTTGTAGGAACAATAAGAAATTTGGTGGATTAGCCAAGTGATCAGTACCTCCCCATAGAGGAGCAGTTTTGAGGAAAACCTAGAGGAGAAGGGTGGGAAAGCCAAAGCCATCCAAGAACACTTTAAGGCCTCCAACAGAGGCACACAGAACTACCAATGGGATATTTAAAACAGAAGTTCAAAGTGAAAAATATGCATATCCTCACCGTCCCTTTTGCAGCAGTTTCACTGAATTTTATGGTTAGTGCTTGCCTTTTTTTTTTTAAGTAAGAGAGTCAGCACTCAATTTCTAAGCCTTTTGAGCAGGATGAAAACAACTTGCCTGCCAGACTGGACATGGAGGAAGAAGGTGAAATAGCCATCATGATTATAGCAGATGTGGAAGGTGAGCTGGATTTCAAGGGCATGAAGATTAAAACATTAGCTGTCACAAACTTTTGTGTCAAGCGCTATGAAATGACATGGCCTCTAAAACATACAGATTTTTCTGGTTTTGTTTTGCTGCATTAACTTAGTAATACTCTCCTTTCTAACTACATGTCTGAAAATATTTTGGGTGCTGTATGGAAAATGCATAGGCAGTTCCCCCCTCCAAAGTACTCAAAGCTAGAGAGGATAGTGTTTGTTTGTGCATGTACATAAATGTATATATGAAAGAGAAAAGGACATGAATTAGAAGTGTTGAGGTCTAATATCATACCGGTCCAATACATTCGTGGGTTTTTAAAGAAGATTCTTTTTTTTAATGATTGATTGGCTGAGATGATTTATACTGGGTTTGTTTTTTTTTTGTGTTTGCAGTTTGCATTTATAGACCAGAAGTTCTTAGTGGGTAGTAGATGTGCCACTAGTAATGTTATTCAAAACAGTATGCCTTGGAAGCTCTTAAACAAAGGCCACCACCACAAAAAAAACCAAACCCAATTTAATTTTAAACAGCAGATGTGACCTTGTGGCAGAAAAGCCTGAGAAGGAAGGGGGGAAAAAAAAGGATTCTTCTGGCTGCTCTCAGCTATCATAATGAGCAGTGTTGCTTGCTGACTGTCCAGCTTGGCTTTTTATTAAGAGAAGTCTTGTGTCTGGTGTCTGTGCAGATAGATGCTAAGTTTTCATCTGCAGCACAGCTGACTGGCTTTCTGTCAAGCTTGGCTTGGGGTGAGTCCAGTTATCCTGTGGACTTGATGCAGAAAGAGGGAGGCCATGCTTGCAATAGGAGTGTAGTGTAGGTTTTCAGCTCCATTTGCTGTGACTGTAGTAAAACTATTTCAGATTATGTGCTGCAGCCAGACAGATGAACTGCTGAGTTGAACTTGTGAAGTTGTGTGTGTGTTGCCAGAGACCCTGCTGCTGGAAAAGGCAGACCTATATAGCCTATAGATTCAGAACAGTTGAAAATTCATCCTAACATTGTTGCTTTGATGTCTGTTTGAAAGCAAAAGAACTTGTTTGCTTTTGATTACCATGTTTAAAGGATGCTGTCCCAGCAGTGTAATAAATGAGAATTGGATCTGGGACTTAGTTCCAGTAAAAGACTGTTCTTCCAGATGCTTTTTAATTGAATCTTCCTGTGAAAATGGGCTCAACTTCGAATTCAATAACACGCAGTTCAGGGGTTTAAGGCTGAAAAAGAGAGAGGAATTCAACAGATACTGCATAGTTTTGATACTTATGTTGTATGATACTGATACTTTAAGATTGTGTTCTCTATTCTGATTCACTATATAAACAAGAACAGGATGAACCTCAGTCTATAACCTTGACACGACCGGATCTTTACTTTATAGGTCACTAGCAGTTTGTCCAAATTGCAAAAACTGTGTGTTGGGAAACAGATGAGGTATTTGCATCAATAAAACATTTAATTTCCTTTAATAAAAGCTGTTCTGTGCCTTGGGCTTTTTATTTTTAAGAAATGGACCTTTAGTTCTTGATTCATTGTACTCTAGGTGAGAATCACTGAAAACTTCACAGTTAGATTTGACAGGACAGTAAGTCAAAGCTATCAATGCAGATCAGCCATGAACCAAAATACATCATAATATGTGTTGTTTTAATGGGATTTCCATACGTGGCCCTGCCAAGAGTGTTGAGTTTTGACTGGTTGACCTTCACGGATCCCTTCCAACGTGATTGATTCTTTTGTTGGTTGTAAAGTGGGATAGTACAAAAACCATAAAAGTTGGCAATATTACCTATTGGTAAGATACAGCTTCCTGAAACAATTTGGCCCAAGGCCTTTGCAAAGATACTCAAGGAACATGCTACTGGCAGCCTGAACTGTTTTGGTAACTTGCTTTCCACTGTCTTCTTTCTGGCCATTTTTTTGCTATGTGCCAGATGTGCTTTCTGTGTATCATCAGAAATATGTGCTGGACTGCCCGTCCAGGCACACGCATCGACAGAGAGACTCCCTGAATTCTGCCACTGGCAGCTCTCTGCTGGTCTTGTCACGTTGGTGGATGCCAACAGAGATGGTCTGGTGATTGAGGCATCGCTGGGCATGTGTTAATAGGAAGGCTGCAAAGCTTGAGTGACTCTCTAAGAGGTTGTTTGGCCTGTCTGGCATGGAAGATTGAGCATCAAAGGGTAACAATGATAGCTGATGGATTGACTTTGTTGCGTTGTCTAAAATCAGTCTGTCTAGATTCACATTCATAACTGAACATTTTACTCTAAGGAAACTTGGAATAAGCCCAGTACTATTAATTTTAAACCTTTTTCAAAATAAGGCATGCATAAAAAGCAGATATTTGTTATTTCAGTCAATCACTTCTTTTTTTGTTAATTAGTGAGATTTGGGAACTGCAGTTTTCAATGAATACTTTTCCCAGCATCTTTCTGTTGAGTTGTGTGTGTGTCCATATGTTTTATTTTTCTGGACATATTGATTCTTATGTGAGGATTCAGTAGGTGGGTTGCAATTTCTCCCTACTGCCATATTCTAGCTGAACACACTCCATATGTAGAGGAAAACCAGCCAAGTGTGGAAAGAAGGAGGTTGTGCTTTTTTTGTTAAATTTATGAAAAGAGGAATGGAGGCTGGATGATAACATACCTTTTCCTGCTCCAAATGATATAATGATAATCTGAATAAACCGTGGGAGATTGAGGTTTTGTAAAAGAAACATAGGAAGAAAGGGGGGGGAAAGAACTAGAAATTTGCAACTGCAGATTGAATTTTCTTTGAGAATTTCCACCTCAGGAAGAAGATGACTGGCAAGTTAACAAGAGCCAGAAAGCAGAACTGTTTTATGACTCATAACTAATCCTTTGCCCCAAAGACAGAAGCAAGTGTATTTTGAGGCCATATGCCTGGAAGGATGCTGGCCTCAGGATGAATTCATTGAAAAATTCTGTCCTCCCTGTTCCAAAGTGTAGTTCATGCTGAGAGAGACTGATAAATTTCTCATTAAGAAATGCTTGTTGAAATTGTGGTCTATTCTCTGTGTTGTCACACTGCCTTTCTGATCTGGAATAAATTACATAAACTGTGTTCCTTTCAGCCAGTGTGCAGAGATAAGAGAATGCACTGGTGAATCTTGTGTCCATTCTGTCATTATGTGTGCCAGGAAAAATAGCCCCAAACTAAATGTATTAGCAGAAAATGGTTTTAAGAGAAATGTCTCCTTTTAACACTTTGATGTCAAACTGGGGAGTAAATAGTTAAATGCAATGCCACCATATAGCAGGAAGAATAATATTCATGAAGAATAATATTCAAGTTCTGGCGTTCTTTGTTTGGAAATGAGGCTTGCAATTGACTGGTTGCAGTTTTTACTGGCTTACCTATCCCTGTAGGTTATCCCTTTTATAATTGCTTGCTGTTTCTATGGATAAACTATTTTTTACTTAATAGAGCTTTTAACTGATGATCACTGTTCTTTACTGTTCTATTCTTCTGCTCATCCTTTAATGAACAGTAGTGCTGTTATGATTTTAATAAGACTGAGGAATGTTCTTATGTCTTGAGCACTGCCTATTGCTATTATGTTCTGTGGTAAAAAGGGATAAGGACTTGTTTGGATCATTCACAGATACAAGCTTTATTTTGCTGTTGAATGGCTTAGTTCAAAGTAAAGAGCCAAGTTATACTAATTGTTATGATAGACTGTGTTAGAAGACCTAGAGTTCTAAACTAGAAGCTTGAGAGATGAAGAATACAAAAAAAATTAAAAATCTATTGTGATTTTTCTAAGAAAAAGATACTGGAATGCAGTGTCCTCAGACCTCATTTCATAGAATCATAGAATTATTGGCAGAGATTTGAGGTAAACTTGTGTCCTTTCACATTTCAACCAAAAAACATGCAATGTGTCTGGAGATGCCACCTTGGCCAGGGAATATGGAAATTTCTTTGGTCACTGAAGAAAAAGCATGATGATTTACTTAAGAGGGGAAAACAACCTTTCTTTCCCCTCTTAGGTGGTTCTCTCTCTCTTATCATGGCAGAGTGGCATATAGGACATATATTTAAATGTGAGAGAAAACACCTCTTTTAAAACTGTAATAAATGCTTATGCAAAGCTATAATGGATGTTCTTCTGCCAGCTGATAGTTTGTGTATTAGCAGGTGAAGAGTACAAGCTTTTGCTACCATGGTATGTTTCCATTGACACCGATGTACAAAAGAAATAAAACCCTTGCAGTCCATAATTAATTTAATATTTATAGAGAAATTGCTAACTTGCATTAGAGTATGGTTATAGTTTAATGTCTTACTTAGCCAGATTCTGAAAGTGGTAGAAAAATAAGTATATCCATTCCTGAATGACTCTGAGATGACTATCATTGCCTGTCTGATTGGAGAGACTAGTTTTGGTAAAGAACTGGATTTAATCTACAGGTCTCTTGCTCAGCTGTGAAGAGGCCAGGAAGAACAGCTGTAAAAATGTTGATGCTGGCCATGAATTTACATAAATAACAACTTGCTTGCTTTCACATGCATACTCAGGGTGATATTACAATGTGGACTTAGGTCTGCAGAAGATCTGGTTTTATTTCCAAGTTCTGTCACCAAGAGATGGCACATGGCTTCTACATGCCACAGTTTCCCTCTCTCTAAACCAAGGGTGATGTTGGCCTGGGAGTTTTTAAAGCTCTGTATGATAGTAATGATTTGCTGTTAAGGTCTTTCATGGCTGAGCCTGGAGGGCTCTTAGTTCAAGTTTCCTGGTCAGGTCCTTGGGCTGCTAAGCTTCATGCGTCTGTCAGAAAGCTTTAGACTTCAAAGAACAAATGGTGTTCTTGGCATACATACAAGCAGCTATTTGGCTTTTGTGTTCAAACCTTCTGTTTAATTTCAATTAATTTTAATTAATTGAATTTAGACATCACAGTCTCTGGTTTGCCTGTGAAAACTATTTGCCATGTACAGAGAGCCGGGGCAGCGTCTCCACTGAGATGACTTTGTGGTGAAATGGATTCGAAAGTCCAAGGCCTTTGGTCAGTGAAGCAGCCCATGGCCAGGGCTCTGTTTACCCACCATGGTGGTGGAAACCAGTGTCTGCGCTGCTGTCAAAGGAGTACATGAGATACCCAGTGAAAACAGGCTGTGTCTTGCAGAAGGTCTTCAGCTGGCTCAAGCGAGCAGTAGTTGAGGAGGGAGGAGGGTGTAAATAAAGCTCTTGCAGACCACATGCTGTCAAACCTTTCCCCTCCCCCCATACCCTTTTTTTTTTCTTTTTTTTTTTTTTATTGGCCATATGTTTTTGTAGTCTAAGTATGTGTCAGAGGTAATCCAGGCTCTGTGCTTTTACAGGATGATTACCCAGTTTGTTGCTGAAGTGAGACTTTTTTTTCCCCATTTAATTAATTTCTGCGAGGGTTGTAATCCTAAACCTTTTTTTTTTTTTTTTTAATTTATCACTGATTAATCTTTGTGTGGCTAAATTTAACTCCCATCTCTTTTTGCTGGCTGCCGGTTTGTTCCCAGTTTGTGTGATGGAGGGGGGGTCAAACAAACCGGTTTGTTCCCTGGATGCTAATCTGAATTTCAGAGGCGCTGTCCTTCACCCCCGGGCTCTGCTCCCCTCCCCCTACTCCCTGATCTCTGCAAACAGCCTCTTCGGGTCTCTTCCTCCCCTCCATCCCACCCCCCTTGCTCCAGACCCTTCTTTCTGCTCACCAGAATAGTAAATGTTGATTATCCTTTCCTACTCATCCCATACCCCAATTCCCACTTAGGATGTTTGATGTACTAGAGAATTAATGTTCCTCAAATTCAAATAGTTTAAAAGCCTGCTGCTCTGTGTGTTGTATTAAAGATATCATGGTGCTTTTTTTGGGAATTAAATTTTATGACTTTTCATGGGTTAAAGCAAGTACAGGGTTTTCTGATTAGTTTAAAAAAAAAAGGTGGTGACCTTTGTGATGAGGGTCATCTTGGTTTTATATAAAATAGTGATTAGGAGCTGTGCTCTGTAGGGAGTAATTTCTCAGGTCACCTTGGCTGTCCGAGGAGGGGTTACTAACTAGCATTGGATCCCTGCTTGTAACCCGTCTTCGTGGTAGCTCTCATCGCATGGATGCAGTTCAGTTCCTTCAAAAAAAAGGCGTTGTCCTTGCACAGAATAAACCCTCCTACCTGTTGTGTGGACAATAAACAAACCCACAAACACACCGCCCTAGTAGGTTGAAATGTATGTGTGTCGGGGAGGAGGGGAATAACACGTAGGAAAAGATTTATGCCTTCCTTTGGGCTGTTGCTTGGTAACAGAAAATGCCTCTTAAGCCTATTTTTGGAGAGGGGAGGGGTGAAACTTGATTCAGTGACCATCTGTCCCAAGCTGGTTGATTTCCTGTTGAGCTCTCCTTTGTTTCTGTCAAACAATTGATTCTTACCCTTTACAGATAAGAATACTGTTGGTGACATTGCCCTGAATCAGCAGGTTGCCTTGTGGCGACCACAAAACAGACCTATTAATTTTAATAAATTCTTTTAATATTTAAGAGATTTTGGTTTTTCAGAGGCTGCTGACTGTGGTTTTACTGGGATTTGTTTATCTTTGTTGTGGTTTTGGTTTTTTAGTTTTTAGCTCTTTGGGAATGCCTGCAGTACAGTAGGCAAGTGTAATAAATCTAATTGAAACATTTTTAGAGAAGATATAATAAGCTGTTTTTTCAATCTGAAATTGTAGGGGAACAGCAGTCATGGTTTTGGGCCCATTAAGCCTTTTGTCAGTGGGGGGGAGCAGAAGTTAATTGAAGTCACTATTGAAGAAATCCCCACTGTTTCTGTGAAAACAAAACCCAGATTCTTAATTGCAAATGGAATATTTGCTATTGTTCTTGCTTAATTGTCAGAAAATCATTCTCTGTTTGACTACCTCCTGATGTTTGCTTAGTAGTAGCCTGCTGGATAGATTTGAACTCAAGTTATTTTTAAGTCATCTGTTTTATTTATATTGCAGAAGCCCATATTTTTCCTTTAGTTTTATGCATGCAGGGTACAAGGCCCATGCATATGCCAATATGTGTGTGTCCTCTGTAGCTGTGATTATTTAAAAGCATTCCAATATCATTTTCTTCCCTGCCCTGCATTTCAGCATTCAGGGAAGCACTTCAGAGTTCCAAGTATCTCTTGAAGGGGAAGTAAGGCGTGTTGTGTGACACAAAGATACAGGTAATACCTGCAAAAAAAAACTAGTGAAGTCCCCCAATGCAGTCGGAAAATGATGGTCACTGTTATTTCCTTCAGTCATTGAAACTCATTCCCTGGAGTATTTCCATGATACTGTGTTACAGAGGAGGATGAGAAGGAAAGACTTTCAATACAAATGTCTTGACATCTTACAGGTGTTTGGTTATTTGAGTTTAGCTTACTTGTCACCCAGTAAATGAAATTTAGAGGTAATTCCCAAAGGTCACTTCACAGACTTGGAGGTGTTAGAAAAGTTAATTTTCCTTTCTCTTCTATTTTTCCCATTTGCTTTCCACAGGTAGGAGATCTGTTGTCTGCAGCTTTCAGCATGGTCCTGGATGCATGTAGATTCAGCCCTTTTTGAAGCCAATGGCAATATGCCTACTGAACAGTGATTTAGTAAGTGTTGGGTCATGGATACTTGTGAAATTTCCATCCTTTTAAAAGAAAGTTGCATCTGTGATTTGGCTCAGTAAGGGAGGTTCATATAAAACCATGTGAATGAGCTTGTGGCTTGTGGTCCATCAGCCCTTGCTCCTTGTTTGTTGCCCATTTCCTCACCCCAGTCCCAACCTTTCCCTCTGTTTTGCTGCTGTTTGTTTGGGGAATGCTGGGATCAGGCAGAACAACTGATCCATGTGAAAGCAAACATAGTTTTCCAGGTTACTTTTCAGATGGATGAATTCCTTGATCCAGTTTACCTGCTGAGTGGCATGCCAAGTTTGACTGCTGCCATATAACACAATGGTGTGCAAGTAATCAGTACTGAGTAGAATTTTTTTCTTTTTTTTTCACAAACCACTAGTGCCAAATGTACTGTGTCATGTTAAATATGCATTCTCTTTTAGGTTGAGAAATCCTACTTTTGGATTTTACATTGGATAGGTGCAAAATTAATTGAACATGTGCATGTGCTGCTTTTTGCAAGCTTTTCTGTTTAGAAAGTGATAAGTACCGCCAACATGCCTTTTGGGTATTTTCAGTCTGTCTTGAAATTATACTGAGATCAAAAAAATCTTTTGTAGAAGTAGTGCCAACTAGGTCAATGTTGACCTGAGAGTTTAAACTTGGCAGTGAAGGAGCTGTTCTGAAATGTTTTATGAACTGATTAAATTTTGTTTCTTCCTGCAGACTTAGTTTTGTAAAGGGGAAAAAAAAAGCTGGAAATCTTATTTCAAACTTGAAATAAATGAAAAATGAAGCCCTGTTCTAGATATTTGGAACACATTTTTTGTGTCTGACCTAGAAAAGATGATGAGTGGTTGTTCTGATCCAGGTTTTCTCGGAACCCTTAAAAGAGCATTACTAAGCTGCATGACTCAAATTGCAGGGAACTGACAAAAGGTCCAATTCTTCCAGCATCTGGGGTAAGCAGCTGAGTCCTTGGCCTTTGCAGATGATATAGAAGTTAGAATACAGTCCTGCACTTGTCTCTCTGTTTTCTCTGCCTGGGCTGTACTGCACTTCTCCCCTAGAACAGGTCTGATGTGCCCTTTGTTCCCAGATAAAGCATCTCCAGATCTGCCAGTCAGAAGGCTCAGCACCTGTGGCTTACCCTACAGACAGGAGGGCAGTAATTCTAGAAAGGGAAGTTGCTAGAAGACTGGCATCTGCTTGCATTCACCTTCTCAGGTTGCTTTTGCAAGGATGGAATTATTTATGTACATTTTTTTCCCCACCTGAATGCAGTCAACTAGAGTCTGAAGAATCACTATTCAATGCCAGGGTGTTTTCTTTTGGGAGGGGGAGCACAGAGGTAGGGTCATGATGAGCTGCTTCTCCATGCTGGGTGAGTTCATGTGTGTGCCTCAGGTATGTCATTGTTGCAATGTCCCTATTGCAGTTCTGACTCAGCAGCCATTTATAGAACTGACAGCAGTGCCATCCTGAATATTCCTGTCTTGTGATAAAAAGGCCTGTTTGTGGTTTGCAGGACAGAGTTTGGGCACTGTGGCAATGACTTTATGCTGTGAGGATAAGAATGATGAGACCCTTTCCTCCCCAGCCAAAACCCCCAACTCCAAAACCACATGCATCAAAGGTGCAAGTGCCAAGCTTCCCTTCTAGGAAGGTATGGCTGTCAGCACCAGTGAGAGGTTTTCAGGGAGAAAGCAACAAAGAAAAGGCTTTTAGAGAGCTTTTTGTTTCTAGCAAATAGCTTTCAGAAACTACAAAATTGAAACAACTTTGGAAAGGAAAAAAACCTGTGTTCTTCAATGGAGTTACATGGCCAATTACTCCCTCAGCCCTGTTCTGTGTTAGAAGTCACTGCTCACCTTTAAAAGAGCTCCAGGCTTTGGCAATAGTGGGCTGTGCTCATCCTCTAATCTTTGCTTAATGTTCTGAGGCCTAAGCTAATGTCTCAAAACCTACCTCCTGCATATTTCTGAATAAAATGTGCTCTTTTGTAACCTGCTGGCTCAATGTTTTTACGAGTGTGCTTTCCTGTGTAGAGATGAGCCCATTTCCCACTCAGGAGTGGGGAATAGACACTCCCATATATATCTAAAAAACTTTAGTGGATCAGAAAGTATTCTTCCATACATAATAACTGATTTGATTTAATCTAAATCTTATTATTTTATTGATCTTGTAGGTTGCAGTAGCCTGGAGATGCACTGCTCATAGAGCAAAATAGCACTGTAACTTTGGTGTTTAATAATAATATTTAACATGATCCAGACATTTCATATAATATAGTGTAAAAACAGAGAATCTGGCCTATTGCATGTTAAACAAGTGTTGCCTCTGTCTGGTACTGCTTTATATGTGTGAGTAAAGGACTGCAGAGGACTGCAAATAAGTAGAGGATGTAACTCTTACATGTATCAGTGTTGTCCTGGAATAGCAGTTTCTGTGAATGAAAAAGGAATACTTTATCAGTTGGAAGAGAAGTGAACCAATGTAAGGCAAGGCAAGGCCAGTGTCTCTGAACTGCTGTTGCTTTCCAGGCTTTTTGAGGCAAAGATTTTTGTCATCACATACTGACCTTGTAGACCAATATTTCTACCTTTTTTTTTCCTCCCCCACTGACTAAAGATACGTTCACTTCCTTCCCTACCCTTGTTCTCCTGAGGTTGAATTTCTTGCTCATTTTTCCAGTGATTTTGCCTGGAGCTTTTTTCAGATTGATTTCCTAAGTGACTAGACAGCAGCAAAGAGTAAGGGGATGGACCTAAAAAAAGCCAGCAGTTGGGAGATCTTTGTTCTGTTCAGTCTTGACCACAAGATTCCCAACAGACATTGGTGGGGGTGGGGGGCATGCATCTCCGTCCTTTATCTTCTTCATTTTCTTTTCCCCCTTCATGACTAAAATGAAAATACAGTGTTACTGAAATGAGCAGCTAAATTCTTAGTGCTGGTGTTAAATTAACTGTAATAAACTGTGGGGTTACGGAGATATCCTGAGAGGATGTGCTAACAATTTTTTTTCCCTTGCAGTACATTTGTTTAAAGTAAATTATCTAAGTACCATGAAAGTGGGTTTTACTCTTCTTTTTGGAATGCAATTTATTAGTGATATCCAGAGGGGTCAGCAGCATAAATAATGTTTGTTTCGAGGAATGTTGTGTGCAGAGGAGGGGGGTTCACAGTGAAGAGCTGTTTTGTTTGGTGTGGCTGATGAGGAGTGAGGCTGGAATTGCTCATAGCTGTCATTCAGGTTTTGTTTCAAAGTCCAAGGACCTACTGGGAAAAACAAAAAGCTAATGAAAGCTGACTGTATTTCAACCCAAACCCTGTGGAATCCAAAATGATGTCCTGACACTGAGTGTATTCTTATTCTCCTGCATTCCCATGGTTACTAAGGTAACAGGTTTTTAGAGGCTTTACATCTTCATTGTCAAGTATTTGCTACACTTATTGTTGCTGTTTGCAGATTAGGGCAATTTAAACAATGCCTTTTGAAATGGCGACTAAAAAAATACAAAAAGAAATATAGTAGAGATAGATGTAATGAATCAATTACCTTCCCTTGTTTAAATTCTCAGTGCTACGTCTCAGAAGGTATGCACAAAATGTCACACTGGTTTAGGGTAGGGATTTAAGGCACAGGAAAAAGCTTTTTTTTAAAGCATCTTAATTACAGAACTCTGAATACGGATGTTGGGAGTACCAAATGTGACTTAGTGCCTTTTTTGACAACAGAACTGTGAAGAAACTGAAGTTCGTGTTTGTGTCAGGGTATTGGCTCTCTGCTCATGGGACATCTGAGACAGTGACCCGAACCTTGTAAGCTGTGTTACCTACTTCATCGGTGAAATCATAATTAAAAAATTTAGTAGCTGGGAAAAAATATTACTTTACAAAGCTTAACTGTATGCAGAACTCTTGTACTTGAACATGCTTTATTGGTGCTCCTTCGAGACCGTTTAGATCAAGCAGAAATATGCTTGTTCACATCCTCACTGGAAAAATGGATTATAGATGAGATGGCCAGGCTTGTAAGTGTATCTCCAAGAATATGATATTTAAATTGATTTAGTACCTGCTGACTTCTTGAAAATTAGTGCATTACTGCAGTATATAAATAAAAATCTTTAGCATCTGTGCTAGGAGAACTGTTTTTAAAAAAAATTGGTGAAACTAGTAAAGTCTTTACATCATTATGATTTGTGCTATGCAGCTGAGGTATGATATATAATGATTCCACTTTGCTTGGCAGAAATAAAATGTTTCTAGTTGAGAAGAATCCTGCTAGATTGGGAAAATACAGGTACTGTTCTGAGTGTCCTTGAAATGAGTCTTTTGCCATAGACTCAAGAGCCCTTTATTGGACAAACCCATGCAGTGGGTGAGATGCCCATGCTGCTGGAGTGAATCACCATCAGTGTCCATGCTGTCTTCCTCTGAGTGAGACTCAGAGTATGCCCTTAGACCACTTTTTTAATACAGGTGGGCTGTATGAAACAACTTTATTGCTGCTTATTTGCAGCTAAATATAGTTCCTCTGGAAGCATAAGTGGTGGTGGTGAGAACCTGTTGAGCACCATTTTATTACAGTTTTGCAGATGCTGCTGATGGTGGTTTGTGCTCAGCCAGGCACATGTCAGGTCTCAACCATCTCTACCCCCCAATATCAGCAAGAGGAAACTTTCTTGAGGTAGACAAGACTTAGGAGTCTAGTGTTCAGATAAGCACAGAGCAGATTACCCCAGAAAAAGGGAGGTGACAGATGGGTGGCTGACGCCAGAGGGGCGAAGCTGAATGCAGCCTGAATTAGTCCCTGCAACCAAGGACAGAAGGTGCTTGGCACGCAGCTCTCACAAGTTATCATTTTAAAGTGTTTGTAGGGAAGCCTTTAATTTGATTAGGTCATTTCCTTAATAGTTTTGTACTTGTAGTTGTTACGTTGCCCTGGACAAAAGTGTGATTTGACATCAATGTGGCTGTTAACATTTAGCTTTATAATAAGCCATTTATATATAACAACATATACATACAAAAAGCTGAATTAATGACTGTATATGTATGAAAATAGGTATAGTTCTGTGAGATTACTGAAGGAAAGGTCATCTTCCTTCCATCTCACTTAAAAATATGTATAATGCATAAGAGAAATAGGGTGTGCATCTCAAAAAAATTACGTAGTGCACCATATAATTACAATTGTTTATAAAATTTTTTATTTTGTTTTTATGGGTTTTTTAAAACTTGTTTAAACCTGATGTTGTACTTCCAGAACTTCTTAAGTTTTTTGAAAGTTATAGAACAAGAGGGGGAAACAAATGTATTATTAGTGCTTTGTGAAGCTTTTGGGATTGAGAGGTATCATTATTCAGTGTGTGTCAGTTTTAAGCTTACTGAAGGGCTTGTAAATTCCTTAGTTGGAAAAAAAAGTTTCTGAAATGTAAGGTTTTTAAGGGCAGACTTGAATGGAGATGGGTCCACAAGAACTTGTTTTTTAAAAAATAAATAAAATAGAAAAGTCATACTGCTGTTTGCCAAACTTGGGGTAATTATTGAAAGCAAATGTGGAAGGAGGCTGTAGCACCCTCTGTCAGAATTTTTCCATCCTGTAATAAGTATCTTCCCTCCTGGACCAGGGATGAACATCCACCCATCTCTGATGTATGGAGTGTTTCAGAGGAGTTTGGAGGGGGCCTCCACTTTATGGAGCAGGGAGGATATCAGGGTGCTTTGTGCATGCTTTGGCATTCCAAATCTAACAAAGTAGCATTTGAAAGTACTTGTATGGGCCTCAAAGGATCCTTCCACTTTGTTAATGAAAATCCACCTTGTTCCTTCCTTCTTTTGGTCCCCCATCCAAAAGGCAGGAGCAAGTCTTGCACAAAAACGTGTTTTTCAACCCATTTTTTTCATCAATGCTGCCTCTTGAGGTTTTCTATAAGCATGATTTTTATCCCTTTTTGATCAACTTTTTAGATTCCACTTTTAATTCCTGTTGAAACTTCTCTTTCGTGATGATCTTAAGAAAGGTTTCTATTTGGTAGGCTCCTTTCTCTTCAAAATAATTTCAGACAAACTGAAAGATGTTAATAAAATGATATGAAACTTAACCTTTAGTGAGTCATTAGGCACATGTTCTTCCCTTCAACGTTCTGGTCACTGATTAGATTCTAGGAGATTTTTCTGAGTGCTTCATAAGTAAGAATGCCAGCCTTGACAGTGAATTTGAGATCAGAGTTTGGCAACCTTGATTTAATTTATTTTTTTTAAACACTGCATTTATTGTTGAGTTTTTTTGTTTGTTTTTGTTTTTTAATGGAAGATGTTTGAATGCCCTTATTTTTAAATAGCAACCAGAGGGATTTACTTCTTACTTACCTCTAGGTCTTTCAGCAGTGAGGTAAAGGGTATTTACCTCAGTAAGAACCAGCTGTGGTTCAGCACCAGAGAAAACAGGGGTGGGGTTCTTTTTCTGTATGGTTTGGCTGTTCAAAACAAATTGAAGTTAAACTCTGAGCTGACTTGGCTGTTTGCATTCTTACACATGGCATGTGTTTCTGCAATTGTCTTAAAAGATTTTGAAGACTGAAAGTGTTGGTAAAACCAACAATGTGAATTAGTTGCTGGAATGTTTAGTGTGCTTCTGGCTCAAACAAAAGGAATTCCTTTTATTCTTCATGGATAAAAACAATGTAATGCTTTAGCAGACATATAATTTCTAGACTAATAGCATAGTATGAAGCATAAATTAGTTCTTAATTTGCATTATCTGCAGAAGATGCAAATTTTGTTCTCCTGAGTTATTAGGCAGCCTACCAGTTTATTCCCATTGACAATGATGGCTAATGATGAGGCACAGATCTTGCAGGATCAAGCTATAAATTTAATTTCTAGCACACTGGAAGCTCTTCAAAGTGTCTATTGTTGGCAAACAAGAAAGTTCTTGCAATGTAAATAAGTGTTGTATATGGCAGCCCACATTGAAGAGGGATGGAATGTAATGTAACAATATTCTTTGGATTTTGATGTAGTGGTTTTCTCTGGGAGAACAGAATACAGAAACAATTCAAGAACCCTTTTAAGACTGCACTATTTAACTACTTTATATCTTCTTTAAGCAGCCTGTGCTGAACACAATTTGCTATATAAGAAATGAGTTTTCAATAGAAAATGAAATTTGCTATATAAGAAGTGACTGTATAAGTTGGGGAGCTCTCAATAACTGCATAGGAGAGAGGCTGATCAAAAGCAGCACAAACTTATTCTTTCCTCATCCTCTTTTTTTTTCCAATAAACTGACTTTATGGAATTTCTACACAAAATTCTTAAAGAATGTCCCATTTTTGACATGGTAGCTCTCAAATCTGGGTGGAAAAGTTGTTGATCATGCACTAGAGCTAAAGTAAATTATTCATTGAGTTACCTCTTCATCTGACACTTAGTGTTATAACAGAAAAATTATTATCACATCTCATTTATTCAGACTATCTAAACTGAATGTATCCAGTGGTAATTAAATAGACAATTTTTGTAATATTTGCATTAGCCTATTAGTCTTTTTCTTCATTAAGTGTAGGAAGTGCAACAGCCTCTGGTTATGTAGGTATTAGTTAAATAACTTACGGGAGGAAATTTGTTGGTTTTCAGCTCTGTTTCACAAAACTAAAGTACTCCTAAGGCCAAACTAGTTCAAAAGATTGGTTGCAACTCTGGTTTGCAGCAAGGAAACCAGTGGAAACCAGAAGGCCAAGGGGGTTGTCTTCCATCTGTGCTGAAGATGCAAAGTCATGCTATCTGTAGGAAAAGAAAGATGACATTGCCCTTTAGCCTGGGTTTAATGTAGGTCAGTTGGGTCACCAGATGACATGACTTTAATGGCCAAACTGCTTTTAACAATCGCCTTGGGCAGTGTTTAATTTCACTGATCTTTGCCAGCCTTCAGGAGAAGAGAGAGGAGAAATCCACCTTATCTTTTGGTTTTCACACATTGATGATTTAATCCTCTTTTGTACTGAAATTTCTCTAATGAAAACTATTACCTAGTACACACTTGTTATAGTTGAACACAACACAGGTTTGTATGAAATTTCAGAATGAGTTGACAGAGAGGTTTGTTAGTGTTCCTGGGCTGTTCAGCTGCCATGTGCAGAATTCCAAGTCTGCTTAAGTTGACCTGTGGTTTATTATCTCTCTCTCACATGCAATATAATCTCTTCCTTCTTACTGCAAACCACTGTAGCAATCAACCATAGTGTAATAACGGAAGAAGGATAGAGCTAAATTCCAATTGTCCTACTGTTTTTCCATCCTATGATGTACTGGAATAGCAGTTCAGGGAATATATAATGTTTTTTTTTGGAAATACCTCAGTATGTATCTTAGTGCATGGATATGTGTCAGTTTTGTATAGATGCTCTGAGTGGGCCACTGCTCAAAATAAATTCTTGAGGTTATAAGTGAGGGTGTTATTAATGTGCCAGCTTAATGGTCCGTGATGGTAGGGGGAAAAAGACAAAAGCAAATGTTGAGACATTAGTGGGAAAAAAAAAGAAACCAACCACAGCAAAAAAAATTATTCTGCCATGAACATGTATCTTTAGGATATCTGCATCTTGAAGGTCATGTGCAATTTGTCTCTTTCCTCTTGCTTCTGTGATAACACATATTAAGATTGGAAAAAAGAGACAGAAATAAAGTTGGTCCAAGTGTAGAACAACTACTGTTATGGAAAGGATAACTACATTGACTAGAGTTCAGCCCTGCACGTCAGAGAGCTGATGTGCATAAAATACTGTGGGGCAGAAGGTGGGAGATGTTCGTGTGTTCTGGAGGAAAAGAACTGAAGAACATCAAATGAAATTAGCAGGGGCAGTGCTGAATGCAAACAAAAGGTAATAATTACCAGTGTGAGGTGGGTTATGGCACTCCTTCCTCAGGTCCATGGTGCTTTCTAAAGCAGCTGGATAAACTTATGGTTCCTGTTGAATGGGCCTTGAGCTGCAGATCACTGGAGGCTGGCAGAATATTTCAGATACTTAGGACTGCAGGAACATCATGGAGTTTGTGTTCTCTGAGTATCTGCTGTTGGCCACTGTATGACTTAGGGAAAGCAGCCTTTGGTCTGAATTCTTTGGTCTGCTTTTAGGTTGATCTCACCACTCCACTGTTCTCCTTTGATTAATGTGGGTCACTGTGTTGGGTGAGAGGGGCTGCAGAAAGTGTTCCAAATCTGCTCGTTGCTCACAGTGCGTTTTCTGCAGGCAATGAGCCAAATGAAAGCAGCATACAGGTGTCTTGTCTGCACCATGTTGATTTTATAGGTAATAAAATTAAGCATTAACAAGCAATTCCAGGAGTGCCAGAACTGGAGAAGCTAATTTCCTAAAGATTTGTCTGTTTCTTTGTTAATAAACGCTGATTTAAAATGTTTTCTGTGTTTGCATGTCGTTAGGGTCAGCCCTTCCAATGGCTTCCTGTGGTACTACCATTACAGAGTCAAATGTCCTGCCTAACTGGCTAAGTTTCCTTGTGAATACTGGGAAGCTGAAATATTTTTCAGAGCTCTGTTCCTCTGTTTCATTTGCATGGAATTAAGGGTTTAAGAGGTGCTTGACAGAAAACATGTGATATAAGCCACATTTCTCTTGGAAGCCAGGCAAACAGAAATAGTACGAAATAAATAGAAGTAATACAAATAAGCCAAAATTTGCCCCAAAGTAGTAATAATATAGTTGAAAAAGCCACATGACTATTAAAAATAAATTCATGTTAATCTTTGTAAAGTTTTGAGTATAATAATACAGGTTAGTTCAATGCTCATTGTTGTGCACAGCAACAATGGGATATGAGTGTGACATCCTATTTTTCTTACATTATTTAGTAACTGACACACATGCTGTGTTCTTGCTGGTTGTTAACAGCATGTGAATTATGAGGCCAAAGGGGTCTTCCTCATGACAATGGCTAATGTTTGCAGAAATGCAGAGGTCATGATCATGACTACTTTTTTTTAATGCCTACTGGATCCTGATGACAATTACTGAACTAAACAGTTCTTAAAGGGTCAGTTTATTGACTTATCTTCCCTGCTTTGTGAGGGGTGATGGAACCAAAGCAACTGCCTGGATTCTGAGCTGTTCCAATTTAAGTGAGTTTAGTCTTGGATAGTTTTCCTTCATATTCCCATGAAAAATGAGAGCAACTGGTTCACTAGGTTTATTTTTCGGTGGGCTGCTACTTGATTAGCAATATTATTATCATCTTTAAAAGAGAAAAGAAAATAAACTTCTTAAAACATGTTTTGTGTTTTTGAGAACTGTCTTTTCTTTCTAACCTCTAGTTTAAACTTTAATGGAGAAAAAAAATGGTGGTTTTGTACTTACAGATTGTAAGTGCCAATGGTGACTGTAATGTACTTTTAAAAAATAAGTTTTTTAAACAAATTTGGATATTGAAATCTTTGAGCTAAGCCCAGGATGTTCAAATAAAGCTTTTTACTTACCTGTGGCTGAAAATACATGAATGTATATTTTTTGTTTTTAACAGACATGATGTGTTTGGAGGGAATTGCAGCTGTAGGACAAATGGCCGTGGGTTGTATCTTCTCTTTCCCAGCTCAGGTGTTCAAAACTGAGTGTCCATGAGTTTAAAATTGATTCTGAATTAATTCCTCTGTAATACAGTGACCTTACATCTGTGGGATGCTGGAAGTCTGCACTGCAGTGTGTTTAGTTACCCCTTGCAGTGATTAAAAAGTTGAAGTGGAGACATGAAGGCTATTACTTGTTTCTTTGGAAACCATACTTTCCAATTACTGCACTGAGTGATTTGTGGAGTAGTAAAATACTGGACTAGTATTTTGAGAGAGGGCAGGTCACACATCAGGAAGTTGAGTCACAGTTGGAGTGGACACAGCACTAGGAAGTATCTTTCTTAATAGCCTGAGAAGATGAGAGTTATTAGATGACCTAATCTTTTTTCCTATGAAATTTCTGCTCTTGTGACTATTTTCCTGGTTGCCAAGAGTAATTGTGGAGGTCATCTTTTTTCTTCTTTTTTTTTTTTTTTTTTTTCTCTTTACACTGGAAAGTTTCATCACTAGACAACTGATTAGTTTGAATCTTGCCTAAATTTGTGTTCTTCTGATGCAGGTATGGTCGAAGTATGGTAGATGTGATGCTAGAACTTAATTTTATCAGTTTACAAAACTGTTGATTAATTACTAAAAAGATTACTTCAGCTTTATGATGAGAATTTTTGTCTCAAAAAAGGCTGGACATTATGCAGTCAATGACTTGGTGTTTAGTAATGGCAAATCAATATGAATTTTGTCTGAAGTTAAAGGAGTTGGTCTAAAGCCAGATGTACCAATGCAACACTTGAGTGTAAGCTTAAAAGTTCTTGTTTGCCTTCCCTTGGGAGCTGGGGGGCAGTGGTGGCAAAATGAAGGTTAAAAGTCTTGCCAGTGTTAAAACCGACAGTGAAGGAAGACTCACTTTTAGAAACAAATGACAGGAAACAGCAAATAGGTTTAGACAAATTAAATTATGTTATTGTTTTAAGTAACTATAGGTGAAATTTATAATCTGCTGAGATTTACAAGTGGTTTCTGTGACACAAGTTAGTATCCCAGTGCTCTACCAGACTTTGGTCATTTGTGTGAAACTTGGGCTTGTTGAAGAGTCTGTCTCCTTATTTCAGTTCTTGGCATCAGGCATACAGCTGGAGCAATTGCTTTCTTTTGCAGAAGGGAAAATTCTGTGAAACATTGTTCTTGCTAGCTTTTTTTTTTTCCCTTTAAATTCTTGCTGTCTAATTACTTTGTACTTGGCAGGAGTAGATTTAATCTTGACTTCACATCTTTGCTATCCCTTCAGATATTAGCCAAAGCTATTCAAGTTAAAAGTCAAAACTTCTAGGTTATTCATGCTCAGAAACTTGCTAATGCTGCACTGCTAAAATTCTGCCTCCCCTATGGTTCTGTTACAGCCTGCAGCTGTACAACCTTGAGTTGTACCCCCTGACCCTTACAATCCTTCTGAAGATCAGGCACTGAAACTGAGGAGGCTTTTAAGTGTGGCTGTTGTGTGACTATATGGCTTTACTGGTTGGATTTAGGCAATGTGCAGGTGGAAGATGATGAGGAAAGGGAAATAATCATGGGAGCAGTAAACAAGGAGGCTGAGAAAAATAGAGAAACTTGGAATGAAGGATGTAGAACAAATTTAGAAGGAGATTGGACTGGCCATAATAGAATCTGAGGGCTTGGAAACTAAAGGGAAAGCACATGTTAAAAGAAATTAAGATTGGCTTCATCAGAAGGAAGTGTTTGAGAATCGGAAAATGAAGTTGAAGGCAAAACTGGGCAATAACACTGAGAATATGTTGACAAAGAACCTGAGGACTGCTGAGATGAGGAGGGGGAAGAAGTGTACTGAAACCAAGTGCTTCTTACAAATTCATATACAGATAGGCAATGTCATTTGTAATGACTCTTTGGATGATGGGAGGGAGTTGCTGAACTGAAATAAAACTTTCAGAGTGGGATGAAAACCTATGGAATGACAAGAACTGACACAGTGTGGCCTAGAAAACAGGATTCAGATTCGGGAGGGGGACTGATCTGGAATTTGACAAACAAGTTGGAAGAGGAAACAGTAGGGTTATATCAGAATAATACATTTCCACAGAAATTTATCCATTGTAATCCTGAAAAAAGGATAAAATTTTTTTGGTCACTTTTCCACTGTGTTTTGGGCTGACCCTAGCTGGACACCAGACACCCACCAAAATCACTCTATCACTCCCTTCTTGAGCTGGATGGGGGAGAGAAAATACAGAAAAAGGCTTGTGGGTGGAGATAAGGACAAGAAGAGATCACTCACCCATTACTATCAAGGGCAAAATAGACTTGACTTCAGGAAATTAGTTTTAATTTATTACCAACCAAGTCAGGGTAGGGTAATGGGAAATAAAGCCAACTCTTTAAACACCTTTCCCTTCCCACTCCTCCCTTGTTCCTGGGCTCAACATTATGGGTCCCTTCCCACTCAGAATATTCTGTGATATTTCTCTCCCCACATGTTATCTTTGCTGTTCCTTTCTCCTCAGGGAGAGGACTTCTCACACTCTTTCTCTTCTTGACCAGAGGGTCCCCTTTCCACAGGGTGCAGTCCTTCAGGAACAGACTTCTCCAGCATATGTCCCTTATGGGGTCACAGGTCCTCCAGAAAATCTTCTCCAGTCTGGGCTTCTCTCTCCATGGGTCCACAGGTCCTACTGTGAGCCTGCTCCAGTGTGGATTTTCCAAGGAGCCACAGCCTCTTTTGAGCAGGGTTTTGGGTCCTCCATGGGCTCCAGGTGATCTCTGGTCCACCATGGACCTCCATTGGCTGCAGGGGCAATCCTGCCTCACCATGGTCTGCACCACAGGCTGCAGGGGGACCTTGGTTCCTGAGCCTGGAGCACTTCCTCCCTCCCCTTCTTCTGTGACCTTGGTGTCTGCAGAGTTTTTTCACGTATTCTCACCCTTCTTTCCAGCTGCAGTTGCACACCAACCTTTTCCCATTCTTAGCTCTGTTATGCCAGAGGTACTAGCACAGTCACTGATGGGCTCAGCCTTCTTCTGCAGCATGTCCATCTTGAACTCCATGGGCATTGGCTCTCTTGGACACAGGAACCTTCTAGGAGCTTCTCACAGAAGTCATCCTTGTGCCCTTCCACCACCATAACCTTTCCACACAACCCAAATCCATACTGTCAGTAAATCTTTTCAGTGACAGGGTCTTGCCTTATTGCCAGTGTTCCCCATGAAGCACCTGACACAAAACTCCAAAGAGCTTTGCTGCTCCCATTTGCCAAGCAGACATGGGACAAGTGAGCAGTGTTCTCACTGATCTGTAGGAATACTGGCAGTGCTGCTTAACCTCTGCTTACCTTCATGAAAACAGACCATCAGCTAATGGTTTCCCACCTCCTCCCCTATTTGAGGATTAATTATCCCCACAGATACAGCGGTCTGATCACACACTGCTGGAGCCAGGACATTGGTGGCTTTGGCTTAGCAGTTGGGTCAGGCTGTGGCTGGGATAGAAAGGAGGTCACAGTCAGGGTCAGGAAAACCCAAGGTCAGAGACCAAAGAAGTACAAACACATTAATTTTGAGGGCAAGGCGGGGTGTGGGTGCCCGGCTGTGATGTGGAACGTGGGAAGTGCCGGTGTGCCAGAGTAAGGATGAAAACCCAGAGTCTGGGCTGAGGCAGAGGATGGACAAACTCCACACCAGAACACAGGATTGCTGAAAAAGGAGGATGGTGAAGCAGGATTGTTGGGAATGAGTCCCAGAGTATCAGAAAGTAGGATCAGGGACTAAATGTAGAAACTGCAGCATAGTGCATAGTTTTAGTAAAATTGGCAAGCTCCCAGAAAACCTTCTGTAAAGACACACTTTTTGATGATGTGGCTGAATTTGGGGTAGCTGTCAGGTGGGGCAGCACAATGGGCAACTCCTTTCATAAGAAAGGTTGAATCAAAGCACAGTAAAGATGACAGAGTTTTTACCTAACTTACTGCAGATGCCTAGGCCTCACTCTGTAAGGAGACTGTGCCACAAATGTGTTTGTAATGTGTGGTGGTTTCATTGTTTTGTCCTGGTAGGTCAGGTACACTGGCACAGACAGAAGAAAAATACTTTTATGGTAAAATCACATTCTGAGCTCTGATTTTACAAAGGTTTATGAAGAAGATCCTTAGAGCACTGTTAGAATAAAATCAGTTCTCTGAGAAACAGCTAAAGCCACAAATTATTACAATTATACACTTGACTGTTTCAGAAAATTAGAATTATTATTTTTATTTTATAAAAATAAAATTATTTTATATATAATTATTGAGGAAAAGGAGATGTGTGTGAAAGCTGGTCTGAAATGTTGAAAGAAGAAAAAGTAATTAGTGAGGTTTCATGTAGGTGAAGCCAATCTCACAAAGGCTAAGGTAGCCCCTCATTTTCATGACTCTAATAAACATTCATTTATTCCTGGCTGCTGGCAACATAAAGTAGCTTAACAATCAGTGTGGGATGGGCTCATCTGTGGGTGGCATGTGAGGTAATCCCAATTATTCCTGAGGGGGAAAACTCATACCTAGATACCTAGGCTATCATGTTTTTACCACCACTAGCACACTCAGTGGACTTGAGTCCCACACCTGTGGCTCCAGTGTAACCAGGATGGAGTAAATGTGGGATTTGGATCTGGATTTTCATGGGATTTTAGCTCAAACAAATCAGGTTTGCACTGTCTTCTGTAAGGTGGAAAGTCAGGTGGAATTGAGCTTAAAAACTTGTATAAATAAATACCTATTTACAGTTTTTGATATGTGAGGAATTCTGTTGAAATATTCAATGTTAATTCAGTGTTCTGCATGTGGAAAGGGAGAAAGTGGAGACAGAAGTGACTTGATGTTCCCTCAGACTGTCTTAATGTAAAGCAACACAAGTCAGAGGATTTTCCCTGTGGTTTTCGCACTAAATCTTGGGATACAGGAGATGCATTATCATTTTATTTTATTTAATTTGGGTTTCCGTCCCTTAAGTTTAATAATTGTCATTGGCTGTTTGTTTGCCTGGGTTTTTTTAACTTTTGAGGTCCACACAAGGTGCTTTCCTACAATTTGTTTCACAAGACAAGGTGATGTTTTGGTGTACGGACTTTGAAGTTTTGTGAGTTTAGGGTGAGATTGCCTTAAAAATATAATTTCTTACTGGTGTATCAAATTGAATCTGAGAAGCATTTCTATGTTGAATACAGGTAAATTAATTGAAAAAATATTTGAAAATAAATCTATTTCTTCTTTTCTCTTCTCCTCCTCCCAGCTCCACTCCCTGAACTCTAGGAAAAGCCTATTCATTTGTAAAGCTTTATTCTTCTTTCAGGACTGGTATTTTGGGAGGGCAGTCACATTATCAATTGTAAGGGGGCATAGGAAAACCTATAATTTTTATTTCTTTTTTCTACCTAGTGTGTTCATCCTGCCTGATTTTGGTGCAGAGAGTGTAGAGTGTTGCACAGGATGAGATGGAGAAGGGAAACAGGGACAGAGAAAAATACAGTCCTTAATTTAATTTTTTTTTTTTCTATTTTAAAGCCTGAATTGTTATTTCATGCTTTTATAACACTGAGGAACATTCAAAATAGTGAATTCATTTAGAGGAACATTCAAAATAGTGCATCCATTTTCTAGGTTGCAAAGAAGTGCTGTTTATTAGGCAGCAGTCACAGGCAATAATAGCAATTTTTTTGAGCCTACACACAGTATAATAAGGTTCTAATGACAGTAAATTTTGCTAAAATATTTTAAATTACTTAGGAGAATTACCAATCCACAAATTTCCCAAGTACTAAGATGTGCAGTTGGTGCAGCCAATATTTGTTGCATCACCCCCTGCACCCTCCCCTTTGATTTACTAATAACTCTGATTCTCTTGAAAATTTTCTTCCTTCTCCACCCAACAACTGCTTTATAGCTGACAAAAATAAGCCATTTCCTAGCCTTATCCTCTACCTACAGAGGCAATAAAAATTGCTAATGGAAATGCTGTTCCCTTCTGTTGTGTGATTCTAATAGGAAACGGATCACTGCAATTTATGGGGTACTTACCCTTTTCGGTACATGATGAATGGCTCACTTCAAATGATGTTTCCCCATTGATTTCCAAGTATTTATCACCAGAAAAGACAGAGCAGGAAGAACAGCATTTAAACATGAAGTTGATTTTGAAGATGTTGTCCTTTCACTGCGGTGTGAATTCATGGCAATAATACAGCATTTGCTGTGGTAGGGCACCAAAAGATGTGAAGTCAGTTCTTTACATTGCTCTTAAGATTAGGGCTCCAAAAAAAAAGAGTAACACTTTTTGTTAAGCTGTATTAGCTTTCTGGCATGTTCTTTGGTAGGGAGAGTGAGAGGCTTCCTCCCTGTAGAGGTTTTGCTCATGCTGTGCCAATTTGTTGCCATGTTCTTGGAACAAGCACATATGATATTTACATGTCAGTAGTCTCTTTGTTGCTAAGCTTTTTGGGATATTTTCACTTAATTCACAGGAAAATCTGTATGCAAATAAATTCCATGTAATATTTAGCAGGTGATTGAAATATTTGTATAGGTGTGGTGTTGTTTTATTTTGCTACCTGAAGTATTAGAAGGGACCCTCTAAATCTGTTAATTTTCTGGCTTACTGGACTGGATCAAAATTAAAACCATCTCTTTAGTGTTTGCAGTGTTCCTACAATCTGTTTCTGTGTGTTACTTCATGAATCACTGGGCAAAACCACATGTAAGCAAGGTAGATCGTGGACAGATACAATCCTACAAAATATGTTTGTTCTTAAATTACGAAGAGTAGAAAATTGATACATCTCTGTGCCAAGTAGGATAATTTGCTTCAATTGAGAAATATATTGCAGTTTTGCTTCTTTGTAAGACTGGCTTGACAGTCTTTGAAAACTGAAAATGGTTATAGCTATGCAGTAACTAAAATTTTCATCTTGTTAAATGATAATGTTAAAACTTATTTGCATTCTTCACTTTCATAGAGTATAATATTAGATAATATGCTAGCAAAAATGAGGCTATGTTAGTTAGAAAAAAGCTCAGAGTTTCACAAGTCACTTTGATAGCTACTACTGCAATTAGTTTTACTGTTAAATGGATATAAACTGATTTTTCATTAAAGGACTATATGAAACCATTGATGCAAAATGCACCTATTCCAGAAAACTTGTGATAATTTTAACTTTCACTCCGTAAGAGCACATCTGTAGACCATTCTCTTACTTTATCTGCTTCTTGAGATTATAACTGTGCTCTTTCTTATTGTAATGTGATTTGCAAATTTTTAGTTTCAAATAATGATGCAAACAATGGAACTGAAGAATAGGATCTGCAGATGAAGTCTAAGAAATTTCCATTTTTTTCCTCTTTTTCTGAAAGCTGTGTTGAATAAATCTCTAAACAAGCTACCAGGCTGCACACAGATGACTGCCAAAAAACACTTTGTATTGTTTACTTCCATTGCTAAGATTTGTAGAATTGGTCTTCAGATGTCTCTAGTGTAAACACAGTGAATGTCAAAAAAAAACCAAGTGAAAACTGTCATACCTCTCTGATCATATTTGCTCTAAAATGGGCTTAGTATAATGAAAAAGCACTTTTCTGTAAAACCATCCTTTTCAGCTGTCCTTTCCAAAATCACTGTTATCAAGTGTTCTGTTCTTAGCTTCACCTGCTTTCTTATGCCACACTGCAGTTACTTTCAAAAGAAGAGCTCTGATCCTCTGGGACTTGAGATGTCTCACATAAAATAACAACAAAAAAACTAGTTACCAGCCTTGCAGAACAGTAGTTTAATTCATGTTCTGGGCTGAAAGTTGTCCTATAAAGGATTGCCTCAATTCCCACAGTGTTCATGTGGAGCCACCACAGTCAGTGATTAATCTGTGTTTCCTTTGCAAATGGATGTTAATTGGTTGGACACTGAGTAACGGGTGATGGTGTGAAGAATAGGTGCAGCTTTACATCTGTGTAATATTGGAAGGTAAAAGACAATTGAAACAGTATCTTTGAAACACAAAAATATTATCTGACTTGTTAGAAGGCAAAGAATAAACTATATTCTTTACCTTGGGTATGTGTAAGGATATGGGTGGAGAAAGGGAAGACAAAATGTAGTTGATTTTCTCTACTGTACGTAATTTCAATGAAAAACAAGCATAATTCATTTCAAAGTATCTGCTTTTCTTTGTAACTTTGGGTTTAGTGTACATGCTTGAGTGGCAAAGAACAAAATGTACCTTTTGAAGATAAGAAATGCTCTAAATGATGAGAACAACATGCACTGAACAAGCACAAATCATTCAGACACCTCTCTAAATTGCACATGTTGAATCTAAGTGACTCAAAATTAGGTTGAAGTAACAATCTAAAAATACATAAAATCTCTTTTTTCTAAATCCTGCTTTTAGAAATTATGTTCTTATTGTGCATCAAATAGCTGTTGATGGCAAGTCTCTAAGTGACTGGCATAAATCTGAGTGGAAAAATATTTTAGAATGACCTGTTCCTTGCTCTTCTAAACCTGCCTTGTCTCTGAAAATGATAAATATCTGTATTTGCAGTCTTGCCTTTTGTTTTTGGTGATGGCATGGCCTGCATTGAAAATCTCATGTCTGGAGATCCTGACGTTTTGCTGCAGCAAAATGAGCATCTGAATCTTGACAGTCACAGAGCTGCAATGGGCATGTTTGTAAGGCTGGAACAATGCTGGTTTTGAATAGTGCTGGTGAGTGTTGCTGGAAGGCCTGTCAGGGGATTTCAAAACAAGGGCAATTGCAATAAAACATTGACAGAATTTCAATGAAGTTACAATTGCTTAAAGAGTGTTCAAACTTATTTCACTTGTATTTTTACCTTATTATCTGCCTCACACTGGTAATATCTAAGAGCTGATTCTAAAAGAGATTATGTAATTTCATGAAGTATTTTAGCAATGCTACCCAATTCTTTCATTGCCTTTGCAGTAAACCTTGGCAAAGGTTCATGGAAATGCAGACCTCACTGAAAAATATTGACCTGAATTATTAATATGAAAGCTTTGGATATGATTTGGATTTTCTTTATTAAAATAATTTATACTAATCACCTTAAATTATAGATCAGTAGTTTATAGAGAACTTTGAAAGACATTTGTATTGCTGTTTGTCTTTTAAAGCATAGGTGAGAGAGACTCTTATAGTTGAGAGGTATCACGTTTTTGTTGGTAATTCTAGTGGAGGTGGTTTTTTGAGGAAAAAGAAAATAAATGGATGACTTAAAGTTGTATTATCTCTAAGAACAATTCTACTTTACTACTGGTCATGATTGAAAGTCTTGCTTTACTGTAGTCTAAAAAAACCTGGGTTTTTTTCATTGAAGCTGAATGTTTGAACAGAAGATTCGGTTGTAAATGAGAATTGCATACTGCTTTGAGTTTCAAAAGGGCAGATTTTATTTAATCTCTGCTAGCTGTGTACCACAGAAGAGCACTCCCCTGGGCTTCCTTCTTCAGGTGCCAGGTTCTATGTTGCCAGCAGCTACAGCTGTGGCTCTAAGCAAAAAGTCAGAGGAATTGTTTTAAATTTCCAGTTTGTTCCTTGCTACTTAGCTCTGTTAAATAAATGTCGACTAAGCTTGTTATATGTACTGGGCTTTTATTTGTTTATTCTATGCCTTGTGCTTTCTTTCTGTGTTGCTTTCTGCTCTGTCTGAAACAAGTCTTATGTGTTTGTTGTTGAGTAACTTGTAGTTTCCCTACTTTTATTTTGTGGAAAGGCAAAACTCCTGGTGTATAAATGAGTTGGCAAAGAAAAAAGTTGCACAACCTGTCAGGAAGCTTCATCACCATCAGTTGCCTCTAGTACAGAAATACATTCTGTTTCTAAAAATGCAAACTAACGAGTATTTGCATGTTTAGTGCTCAGGGACCTGACTTTCTTTTTATGCATCAGAATTTAATCATAAGCTCCATAAAATTCTCTGCTTGGACAAAGCTGATAGCAGCTTCTTGTCCATCAGTATAGGAATGGAAAGTCATGCTCTATGAAGGGAAATGATAGTATCCTACAAACAGCTGACTGGTGAAAGCCCCCTCAGAGGGGCAGCATGGAGAAGATGTCAGTCAGAATATTCTTTTTCAATGCTCTGAGGAATCATTCAGTTTCGGGATGGAGCTTCGCTGCTGGAGTCAGCTTTCCCTTCAGTGCTCCTTCAGAGACTGACATTACACCTACAGCTCCTGGTGTTAATAGGACTGCCCCTCCCTCTATCTGCAATTCAGACATCAGGAAGGGGAGAAGCATTTGATCTGGTTAAAGCTTGTCATGGTGCCGTAAATTATGACTTAGAACCTTAAGCAAGCCAGAAAGTCCTAGTGGAGGTTGTTAGAAAAGCAGCAAGCAAAGTCTTTATCCATAGCTTTTTCTTCACTGGAATGAATTCATTGCCCAAGTGCCCTTTGGCCTCATCTTTCCAAAGGAATTCTGTGTCTCAAGTGAAGAGAACCACACATTCAAACTCTGCTAGCTGGTACCTAAGTGGCCAAGAGGTATTTAGCATGAGAGGGAAAATGTTTTGTACTCACTGTTGTGACTATTACTTCCAACACAAAAGCATCCACAACTCTGCTCCATGAATTTGCTTTAAATGAATGTGCATATGCTAATAGTCTTCTACTTAATATATACAGGGGAATAGCACCAGTAACAAATGCACTTTTAAAGTAGCAATTTACTGTAAGGAATTTACAGTTTGTAAATAACCTGATCCATTCTATCACCATACAGAAAACCCACAAACATTTCTTCATGTTTTTTCAGTGCAGTACAAAGGTGTCCAAACATGACTGTTTAGAGAAAGGTTGGACTTGGACAGACACTGACCCCAGGAGCAGTCCACTGCTCAGAACATGATGCCCACAAAGCTGTCTGCAGCTGTGGGTGGGTGCTCTCTGCTTCTTGAGCTGCCTCCTCCCTCCAGATATCTTTGCTCCGCATGTGCTGGGAAGATACAGCCTAGTCAGCTCTGTTAACAAAAGAAACACTCATAGGCATGTCTTATCTTTGCAGGAGCTACTGCAAGTCCCAAGGCTCTCCCTTTCCACCACTGGGGGAGAGCTACTCCTTTGCTTTCAGGCATGTAATGCAAAATTCATCAGTCAGATACTGCAATTGTTGTATTTGTTCTTCAACTTCACCTCTGACTGACAGCCATTCAGCTTGCTTTTGGGTTTTGCAGATAGGAAAGGGAATATAGACCTGTTAGATGTACAATGCTAGTCATTCTTGCATAGTTGCAGCCTCATTGAAAATAACCTTTTGCAGTTCTATGGTGATCTTTAATGCCCTTGTCCAGTTCCTGTGACCCAGTAATACTCTATACTGTGGCAGTAAACACTTGATAAATTTTTTTGCCACTGACTTGACAACAGAGAGAGGAAGTGTTCAGCTGAGGAGTAGAGAGCTTTTATGGACAGAAACCTCTGTGATCTTCTCTACTCTGGGGAATTCACCTTTGCCTGGCCTGGGCATTTTTAAAGCTGCAACTTCCTATTTATTGATCCATGTTTTTTTCCCCATCTAGTTTGACTCAGCATTCCCAGATTTAAGAAAATAGATGTGACTGCAATTCAGAAAAAAAGCATTATTATTTCTGAGGCAAAAAAGATGGCTTGGATATGAAAGAAGGCAACTTTTTTGGTAGCTCATACTAGGGGGAATGGAGAAGAAAGGAGACAGTCTTGTATTTTCACATCCCTTATATGACAATCTGCATTAGTAGTGTTTGATATTTGGATTAGAGAATAACCTCAAATTTTTCACCCTGAAGTTCCAATATTCCTTTTGTTTTCCGTGGTCTTGTGTTCACATTTACCTTTCCTCCGGACTTAGATTGCCTAGCCTTGCTGCTCTGTGTCTCATCAATTCCAACCTAGTCCCTTCCATTGTAGAATGACTCCTCTCTTCTGTAGCAACATGCAGTAGAGACCACCTTGCTTTTTCCACCTATGTCCCTTTTGGCAATGGATGCCTCCCAGTTGGCATCCTCCCTGCATTTAACCACATGTCTTTGGATTTGGATGGTCTCTTCCCCCATGCCAGTATTCCACATCTTTGCTTCATCTGTCTTGTTGGCACAAGGGCCTAGAGGTCTGTTGATTCCTGAACCCAGATGGGGAAACAACATAAGGAAAAATAGGAGACTGCAGGTGGCTGTTCCTGTTGTTGCCTCAACATTTGCAAGCAGCAATGCTGGTGAAGAGACAGGGAGATCTTCCTCTGGGTTGTGACTTGAGAGAATGAACATGTAGTTTTTTACACTTACTCTGACATTAACAATATTTAACTGCTCCAGCCTGGTTGGTATCGCTTGAAATTTCCTGTAACTCATGGCAAGAACATCATGTTCACTTTTTGAATGGCTAATTTTACTCACAGAGATAAATAGCGGTAGTTGTTCTGGGGTAAATGAACGAAAGAAGATTGCTTGGAGAACTGGTCTGGGCCAGATAGCCCAGGCAACTATTTTTATGGAACGGTAAGTCCTGAATGAAACAGTCAAGGTCAGAGTGGCATAGCTAAACCCAGGAGTTACCAAGTTCCTCTGACCCAGATGAAGGTCTTTTTCTTGGCAACTTCAGTAAGGAAACGCTGGCTCTTGTATTCCTCTGCCTTGGTTGTTACACCGTTGAGGCACAGATTGTGATCTGATTTATATTTGAAGTAGATCACCAAGAACTGAGTTGGAATTGGCTGGCAACAGTTCACAGAGTGCCATGTCCTGGTCCTCTCTGACCTGGACTGGTTTTCTCTGTGACCAGCAATTGTCAAAGAATTAAGAGTTTTTAAAAGTATGATTAACACAATGTCCACCCTTTATGTAAGTATAGAAAATAATTTTTTATACTTATTTTGCTTATCTTTTTGGGAAGGGAGACACGTGGAGATAAACTACAAAATAGATATAAATATATATATAAGAAAAATATGTATTTCTACATGCAAACCTAGTGATTTATATATTAAGTATCCGTTCATGAGAAGTGTGCAGAATCTTCTTTCCATCAGGATGTCTGTACATTGATTACACCAAATCAGTATCCTCAAATATATGTTACTAGTGTGGGGTTTGTTTGGTGTATTTTGTAGTATATGCCATCCCCTTTTAGGAGCCATTGTATAATGTTTTCCCCTCGAGACCTGGAATTCCTCACAATCTTAACAGTAAGATATATTGGAACTTAGGGTAAGTAAGGGAAGAGGAGGAAATTTCAGCTGCATTATAAGAAAAATTATTTTGATTACTTAGGAATACCTAGCAGGCTGAGGGAAAGAAGGAAAATGTATGCTCCTGCTCACAAGGGAGAGTGAGAAGGAACCATGATTCAATTCAGAAAGCATAATCTATGCAAAACTTTTTCTTTAAAATTTCTCCTCTTTCCATACACGGTAATGCTGTCTCTACAATTTGTCTGGATTTTAAATCAGATCAGCGTAATTAGCTAACTTTACTTATTAGCTTGAGCTGACTCTAGTGGCACAATGGTTGAATTGGCTGCCATTATATTTGTTTAACTGCTGTAAAGTAAGGTTCTGACAATAGGTTCCTACACTTAAATAGCACTGCCGAGCACTGGTGCCCTATCAATCAGTCAGACCTCTCCCTCCTGCTGTCTGCTCAGACAGACGGTTCTGCTGATGTGGGGACTCTGGAAGAAGAGATCAGGAAGAAGGGATGATGGATAAAGACCATCTCCTGTCTCGGGAGGAAATCAGAAAAATCCTTTCTTTGACTATCAACAAGCTGCTTTGTCAAGGTGTCAGAAGATTAATTATGCTCGTGTAAGAGGCGAGAGTGGCTGTTTTCCGTGCCGATTTTGGTGTAATGGGGTGGCATTCTTCTGAACCATGGCAGAGAATTGCAAAGAAAGAGGCTTAAGAGATTTCAGCCCCCTAACATCACTGTCCTGTAAGCATTTGTAAAGCTCTTAGGCACACATCCACAGTACTGTGAAGTTCTGCCAGTGATTGATTAATCAAACTGTTTGTTTCGGGTGCTGTATGGACTTGATCTCGTGAAACATTTGGTGCCAACCACTGTTAAAAGTCTGTCAGCATTATGGGTAGTTTGGATTCTTTATACAGAACAAGCTTTCAACAGAAAGATGCAGAAAACTTTTCCCCAGCATAATGGTGAACATGAAAATATGCCACTGTGAAAACCACTAGTTTTTGTAGTTTATAAATAGATGAAAGGGAAAATCTCCAGTAAGTGTTTGGAGTATTTCACGTTGGAACTGAGCAAATCTGCTTTGTGTTTTCTTTTATCCGTCATCCTTTTTTATGTTTTCGAACAAACTAAATGTAAAGTATAATTAAAAAAAAAATTTGGTTTAAGGTGTTTTGAACTCTAGAATGCTAGAATGTAGTTGAAACTGTAACAAAACCAAACGTTTTAAACATGGCTATGCCTGACCTTGAAATGCTGCTGATAAAAGCTAATGCTGTTAAATTGCATGCCAAATTAACCCTCATTTCCAAATGCTTTGTGTGTGTTTCCTGTAGGATAGGCTTTGATCCTGCCAAGTAACACTTCTTTTACAATCAGTTATTTTTTAATGAAGAAAAATCAATGAACAAGTTTCAGTAGCTGATTTCAGTGGTAGTGAAATGAAATGTTTTGTTTTACATCCTTCTGCCACTGTGCTTGGTCTACTGTATCAGACACCTGACATGATACAGTGTTTTTGTATAGAGATAATGGTGATTTTCACCTTAAAACTTCATTTTTAAGTGTGTAAACCTTGCCAAGGATTGCAAGTTCATGTGAGAAGGGCACAGGAAACTGGCTAATAGAATGGGCAAAAAACTTTCTGAAGCAGACTTTTTTAGAAGTCTTATTGAGGCTTAGCATCAGTAAAGTGGGGGTTTTATCTAAATCAAGAGCAAAAATGTTAATTGCCTCACAAGTGATTTTTTTTCCTGAAGAATACGAGTTCACATTATTTTAGCAGTTGTCCGTTTTGGAGTATTTGTTTTTAATTCAGAAGTAACATTGCAGGAACATCTGCCGGCATGATCCACGGGTTTTTCATTTTCATTCTCACCTTTTGAGAAATACGGACTTTGTGTGAGATTTAATGGGATATAATCATGTGCCTTTTTGGACCAGCAGGCCTGTGTAGGTCTGGTGGTGTAAACTAAAATCAGGCAACAGGCATGAGCAGAAACAAAGTAGTATCACATTGAAATACTGGCTTTCTCTTTGTTCTTGTCTGCTAAGGACCTCGAGTGTTCTTGTTTTAAAATGAAAGTGGCTCTTTTTAACATCTGACAAATGAACTGCCATCTGCATAAATTCATTTGAGGGGGACATTATCTTCCTGTGTGAACTTTGGCGGGAAGTGCTTTCAGGCCATAAAGTGAATCACTGGCCTCCCTGGGCTGGAGCTGGTATCTTGGCCTCTCTCCCTGCCATCTCCTCCAGTATGTTTAGCTCCTGGTCCTCTGTCATGTGTCTGTTCTCTGCCACTATTAATGGGCCACCCATACCATGGCTGTGTCCTGTGTAAGGTCTCTGACCTAGCAGTATTGCCTTTTCATTTGGAAAGGGAATCTGGAGAGGGAAATACCACGGTCCAAGCTTCCACCTTCCCCACATCAGGACCATGTTCACTGCACTGGGCAGATGTCTCCTTATGCCTGGTCTGTGCAGCAATTGTTTTTTTCTGAGTGTCACCTTAATTGTGTTACCTTTCTCTTTATAATTTTCTGCAAACTTTATTTTTTTTTGTCTCTCTAATCTTAGACCTAAGGTCTTTATCTTTTCTTTTAGAACCCTCAAAAAAAACTCCTAAACCATGAGGGTTTTTTCTCTCCATTATCTGCCAGTTGTGCCCCCTTGTTATTGAGATGTCCACCCCAGTGCCTAATGGGGCAGCCGACCTTGATCCAAGGGCAGCTGACTTTGATCCAGGGCCAGCCCAGCTCTTGTGAGCCTTGTTGGGTCCCTGGTCCCTGGCACCATCTCACTTGTGTGGTGCATTTGCATTGCTGAGACATTTTGGCTGCAGGAATGGAAGTGTGGCTGCATGGAGCCTGCCCAGACAGCTCCTGAGCCAGGAGGGCAGAGCCTTCTCCAAGCCTTCCCAGTATATACGCTGCCAGCTCCAAGGTGACACAAACTATGGAAAAAGTGTATTGTGCTTTACCTACATACTTTGCTGCAGGCCATTTTAAAGGTTTATGGGGGTGGGGAGGTGTGAAGAGTTGGGAGGAAGCAAGTTCAGAGAGCAAGACTCGGGATTTTCCAAAGGGTGTGTTTTGTTTGTGAACTTTTAAAGCATCATCCTCTTCCCAACTCTAAATACAAGAATTAACATTACTTCAGCACAGCAAACTTTGATGCACAGCTGTTTTGTTATGCAAACCCACATAGCTTTCTGCCTACTTTGAAGGACCCTGGATCTGTCTCCAGGAAAATCCAGGGGCAGGATTTCCAGTTTGTGCCTGATGGTGGGGATTTGCAGCGGTGTGGATGGAAGCAGAGGGGAGGCCTTGCCTCTGGAGCAGCAGGATGACAAGGTGGTAGGATATAACCAAAGGTATTGCTATATTATAGCTGAGACAACCTTAGGAAATGCTAATAGTGAGAGGAAAAGGTGATGGGTTTGTTGTTGCCTCTTTTTAGCAGCATTTCTTGTAGAATTTGAGAAAATTAATTCTGTTGAAATGATCTTTTCTTCACCTCTTACTGGCTCTTGAAAAGCCTATGCTCCCTGAGACACACAAATAATGAAATATCCAAGTGCACATGCTCCAAGGGATAGTTAAGCATGTCTAAAAAAATCTGTTATTATGTTAGAGGGCAGTTGTTTCTGAAGGAAAATTGATTTTTTTTCCCCATTTGAATCCCTTAAAAATGCTTTTAATCTATCCCTAAGGAAAATGTGATAAGCTCTAAATAACTAACTAGAAGCTTTTTGAAGCCAGAAATATCTTTGTTGTTCTCCCTTGCATATGTTTTCCCAAGACTAAGGGCTTTGTTAAAACATAGAAATAATATTTAGAAAGAGATAAGATATCCGATCTTGCTAAGTTCTACACTTTTCTGTAGAAATTCAAGGTAATTGAAGATGCTGTTTTTTCATTTTAAAATTGGGTGTACAGCAGATAAAAAGTGAGCTTCAAAAGAGGCTGTTCTGGAAAGGAATAACTTGAGAAAAATGGGCAATTGAACAGGAATTGGTTTTTTAGCTTTCCTTTGAGCACAAAGTGTTCCTGTTACACTTGCTGACCTAGTTGTCTCACCATTATTTCAGAGCGTACTTATTTTGTCTTTGCTATTTTTTTCTTCCTATTCTTGGAGGAGTAATGTGCAACATTTACCTGGTACCTGAGAGTAGATCAGTCACATCTCTGCCTTCCTAAATGAGACTGTTTCTGTCAGATACTATTTTGGTTTTTTGAAAGAGGAGAACCTGTATTTTTCTGTCTTGACAGATTAATGGCCATGAATGACACCTTGCAATAAAATCAGCATTCTGGCACAGTCCCTGTTGGGCCTTTTGTATTTACAGGGTAGGAATCCCTGCTCACTGGGTTGTTTTCTGTGCAAACACTGGGAGAATGCTGGGACCAACAAGGTTGAGCTGACCTTATGTGCTGGCCTGATCACTGCCACTGACTGTCATGTTTCAAAGGTTAAACTAACTGTGGATGAAATGTAATCAGTAGTGCACTGGATCCTTTCCAGAGCTCACTGGAGGAGTGCAATAACCAGCATTGTTAGCTTTGGGAGAGCAAGAGACAGAGGTCATTACCTGTGTGCATCTGAGCATGAGGAACCAACTGCCTTTCCTGCTGCCTCCCACATATGTTTATTTAAATCTTATCTGGAATTGTTATCCAGCTGGCCCCTGCTTTTTAAAAAAAAAAAAATAAAATCTGTTTATTCTTCATACACTGTAATTTTCATCCTTCTGTTGCTTTCTCAGAGTTTCCATGAGAAAAATGTGCTTCTCTCAAACCCTGTCATTAGATGGGTTGAGAATTGATACTTGAGGAAGCAGAAAAGGCTGAAAGAAAGAATTGCTGTGTTTTTAGATGACAGTCAAACCTAGGCCAAGGTAAACCAGACAGTACTTCTTAAGACAGTCACATAATGTGCCAGAGGAAAGATGACCTTGGTAAATTTTCCTTCCTTCACTCATGGGTACAAAGGAAAAGAGCTGGTAAAATAGGAAGCTTGTGAGGGATGGAGAGCAAGTGTGGGAGGAGGAGGCCAAACAGAAGCACTAAAGCAAAGATAGCATTTCTGAGAATTGATTTCCTGTTTCTTTCTGTACTCAACCACTCATTTTCCCCAACTCTGTCATTTGTGCAGTACTTTCAGTCCTCGGCATTCAGATCTGCAGCAGGAGCCTGTTCTCAGCATCAGATAAAAAAGCTTTCTGGAAGGCACCAGAAGCGTGTAGGATATGGTGGGGAAGTACTGCTTGTTGTCATGTTAGGAATTTCAAGGATGACAGGCATTGAAGCCAGCACACATTTTTTGTCTGTATAGCTTTTACACTACCTGCCCTCTGAAAATGCCTGTACAATAGCAACAGATTTAAGTGAGGAGCAAAAAATTGTCTTCCTTTTGAATCCTTTGGGAAGATTCTTTTTCACTCCATCAAAGCATTTTATTTCCTTTATAGATTGGGGTGTGGGTATGGCTTTGAAAACCAATACATTTAGCAGAAATTGAGACTTTTCCCTTGAAAGAAGAGAGAGACAGATGGGGGACTTCCATTTCAGAGCAAATCAGAGCTGTAGAGAGGATTAGATTATTTTAATATGTTTTGTTATACACTTGTGATTATTGTATTATAATCAACTGGTGGGAATATGAATGTCTTTTTCAGGATCTTTCTGTATGGGCTTTTCATTTTGAGTTAGTTAATAAAGAAGCCCTGACCAAAATAGAGCCCTGTACCAGTTCGTAGGAAGGTCAGCTCCATTCAGAAAAGCTCAGTGTTAGTTAAGATGTGAGTAGAAAATGCCATTATCCTCCTTAGCCCACCTTTGTCAGGTCTGTAATCACAGAGAGTTCCTCAACACTGTTTCTATCTATTGCTCCCTCTTGTACTTCAAAAGTAGAATAATCTTTTCCTTATTCCTGAGTCTTCATGAGATCTCTCTACTTCAGTGTGTGTGAGAGAGGACAAGGTATTCGCTTTCTATTTACTTTTCTTATGAAATTCTTATTTCTGAAAGTCCTTTTTTTTTCCTTGGCCCTTTTTCCCCTTTCTTTTCATGCCGGAGCCCTGGAGATGTGGAAGAACTGAGTAAAAGCCCTAGCAACTGTCTTATCCTTGTGAATGCAGAGCAGTATTCTTTCCCAGTCCTGTGTCTTTCACTTGTCTCTTTCTCTATGCTAGATTTCTACTTTAATTGTTCAAAAAGCAGCTTGGTTCCTCTTCCCACCTTGAGGTAGAATGCTTCAATAGCCACTTTCATAAACATTCCTGAACTTCTAGCATGGCAAGCAGTGTCTGGATTAGACGTAATTTCTCTGTGAATGGTTTCTACTCTGCTGGGATAACTATTCTAATGTCCAATATTTGTGGTCCAAATTGTGCTTAAGGAAACTCTCTGGGCATTGTGCAAGTCTTCATATAGAGAACTTCTCAACAAAAGCCATTTTGGTGTGAGGAAAGATGTAGACTCAAGCTGCAGTCATAGAGGATGGAGATCAGCCTGGGCAGTGAGGATGCCCCAGTCTGTTTGTGCTTTTCCTATCAGGTCTATGTGGAGCCCATCAATTTTTCTGTGCACGTGGGGGTCTTTCTAGAGACCTTGTGCCAGCTCTGCTGAATGACCTTAGGAACAAGAAAGCAGTTTCTTCTACCTCCCAGGTGTTCAGTCAACTGCCCAGAACTGGGTCTGTGGCATTTCCAGGTAAGGGAAGACTTGTGAGTCAGGTGCTTGCCCCTATGTAGAAATAAGTAGAATCCCTCAAAGAGAGGAAAGCTTTTAACATTAGCATTTTTAGGAAGGTCTGGCCATACTCGGTGTTTCTGCACAAGAAACAGCAGCTAAACACCAAGTCCTGATGGAGTTTCTGTTTTTCTGGAATATCCTAGTGATGGGAGAACTTGGGCAAAACGACTTGAAATAAATAGCCTTGCTTGGGAAAGCCTTTTGTAATTGAAATATGGAGTCTGCTTGTATTAAATATCAAAAGAGTTTTTTTAATATTCTGAACTGGTCAGCTTCTTTGTTTAGTGTGCTCTGACATTTTATTAGAAAGATACTATGTAAAATCATTAATTGTAATCAAGCTGTTCCTGACTGCCAAGCATATTGTTTTTTCTTTGCAGTACAAAGGCCAGTTGCATTGAAGTGGGTGATTTTATGTGATTACTAGCTGCATCCCTTTTTGTATTCAGACTGGCTGATTGCTATAAATACAAATACATTTCCTTGAATGGTGATAGGGTGAATCTCCTCAATGTAAGGGTTCAAGATGAGCCAGATATACAACAGTATCTTTTGTTTCCCCTCCACCTAGACTTGTGGCACATTTTGGCCACAAGTCATATTTCTTTTGAAATCTCCTTTCTTATTGACTGTTCTTCACACCTTTCTCATTTTCCTTCTGTGGATTTATAAAGGCATGTTTATGCCTGAGTGCTGTTTTGGATAAGAAGATATCTTTAAAAGAACAGTAGGAGAAGAGGGGCTTCTACTCTGTCTGTCTTCTGCCCATCCACCTTTTTCTCTCAGGTCATGTGTGTGGCAAAAATCCTGGAAGCAGCATGGATACCATGGTAGTACTCCAGAGCAGAATGATTTGGAACCAGGGAGAAACTGTATATGCACATTATCTACTCCATACCACTGGTCCTTTGGGCTCTGATGTATGCTGGCACACATGTTCCCAGAGTTGGCCAAATTCTATAATTAGAGGTCTGCATTATGTCTTTCAGATGTGTTCAATGGCCGAGTAGCAGAATGTGTTTGCAAAGCTTTTTCTGACAAGCCTTTCACTGAGCCTCCATAGCAGGATTGCAAGGTCAATGCCTACCATATATTTGTGTCTGGGCACAGCTGTAGGTTGTCCTTTTACACTGTCCCCTCCAGACTCTGCTGAGATGTTTTTCTGGGTCTGTTTTCTCTGCATTTGTCACTGAGAAGAATCAATTGGCTGTGGATAGATATGCATCATATGTGAGATCCCATCCTTCCTGATGCTAACAGGTTTAGTTGCTGTATGTGCTTGAAAGCCAAGGAAAAAATGTGTTCCAGGAAGGCTTGTTTCCTCACCACGTGTCAGGTTTCTGAGTTGTGTGCTAACAAGAGGAGATGCAGAGAGCAAAGCTAGCAAGCTGAAATGTTCTCTGTATACCACAATTTCTGTTCCACAGAATTTTCTTCCAGCTCGTGAATATTTCATAGCAGGACAATTTACTTGTCTTGTGAAGGAAAAAAAAAGACTTGTTTTGGCTTTGAGTGTATAGAATTCTTAGTTGGAGAAGACAAAATTGTGGCAAATTTTCCAATTTTACCCTGGAAAATTTTGACTTCTCTCTCTCTCTGGTGTCTACATATTCTTACGAACTTTTGTGTTTGAGTTTTGCAGTTTGGTCCTTGTGATTGTGATGTGCCTGGGCTTTTTCAGGATAAAAATCCTGTTTTGAGTTTCTGATAAGGAATCTAATATGATTCTTTGCTGTGTTGACAGTAAGTGAGACACACATGTGAGGAGATGGGGACTGGGGACAGAAGGAAGCCTTCTTGTGTAATTAGATGAGAATATTGTGATATGTGCATTCTCTGCAGGAGACTTTTAAATACAGATTAAACTAATGAATCTTTTCCTCAAGCCTAGCCTTATGTGTTAAGTCTCCTAACTGAAATCTCTACAACAGATTTAAAAATCATTATTAGACCTTTAAAATGTCATAAAGATTCAAAGACAAAGAGGTCAGTTTGCCTCTTTAAATTATATGGCATTCAAGGATGTGTTATTTCAGGAGCTTTTCCAAGACACTGCACTGTCACAGCTTCATTGCTTCAAATGTCACTTCAAGTAGGAGCAGTTTTTATAACTACATAGTAAACTCAAAATGGTTTAATTGAAATTATTTCTTCATGTGTCAAAATGACCCCTTTGTTTCTCATTTTACTCTTTTGTTGCCTGCAGCTAATCTGGTTTTTGGGTTATCAGATCCAAGCATCTTACAATGCTGACTCTAGCAGTGGCATTCAGCTGGAATGCTGCCTTTTGTTTACTGGTTTCACCAGGCCTCCAGTGCTTTCTTTGGTCATCTGGTGGCTCCACTAATGTGATTTGCACTCCCAGGCTCTGCAGGTAGTCATGAGCTTTTAAAGGGAATTAGAGGAAAGCCTGCCACCCTGGTTGCTAATGAATCCACAGGGTATTTCTTATTAGTGTTTTGCTTTTCCAGATTCTTTTTTCTGTTTTATGGTATTTTTTTTGTTGTTTTGTCTGCTTGGACTTCAGTTTCTAAAGTTGGTTTAACTGGCTGTGGTGTGGTGACATTCACTTTGCTTGAAATAAAAGTACCAAATCCTATTGATCAGTGTGTCCATTTGGAGTTTTCTCAGGAACTGTAAATAAGTGTGGAAAAAATAGATAGCTACACAAATACCCAAAACATCTTTATTACAATACATATTATACAAAGCTGGTTCTTGGCAATAGGGGACGTGGTAAAAAGAGACAAACTTCCACCTTCATGAAACTCTAATAAAATAGTAGATATTGGCTCATGTGGGGAAGTTGAAGTGTTTGCTAATGAGATTGCAGCTGGAATAGTAAATTTTTGCAAGCACACCAGTGGATGATAAACACTCTCAGTGCAGTCTTACAAATGTGAGCCAGTGAAGGACATAGTCAAATAAATACTCTATTAGAGTTTTTGCAAAAAAACAAGTTATACTGGAGAGGGTTTTTTAATATGAAAAGCATATGCACAGAAGAGGATATATTCTTAAAACATCTTCAGCTCTTTTTTCTGGAGCAAAGGAGAGTTTCAGACCCTGAGGAGTTAAGTTGAGCAGCTTGTCAAATGCTGAGTAAGATGCCATTCCTTCTTATATCCACAACCTCTTTCTTAAGTATCCTTTTGGATTTGAGTGGGGATTAATAGAGTGATTAGGGTGGGTTGGGATTTTTTTTCCAGATTAGTCCTGCAGTTTTTTTAGGGCCACTATTTGGCCTGCACAAAAATAAGCACAATGTCAATGTTTTTAAAGCTTCACTCTAGTCTAATTAAGACTCAACCTACTGTGGCAGGATGTGCAATTTTTTTATAGTTTCATGAAATATTTTTCATCCGTTTCTGTTGTTTTAGAATGGAAGAGAAAAAATCTGTGATAAAGGCAAAATCTGAATAAGACTTTGGAAATAAATGAGCTCTCTCCATGCAAAAACAGTTAATATTGAATCTATTCTTATTGTTGTTACCTTGAGAGCAAGTCTGTCTTATTTACCCAAGTCTGAGAATTTAGATTGGTAAGAGTTGTGCCTGTGTTTTGTGGTTTATAGGGTTGGGTTGTAAGAGTAGAAGAAAGCTTTAGAAAAGCTGAAGTACACAAACACGTTTGCTTTGTGCTCTTCTGTGGTGTTGGTGCTGTGGGATTTCTGTTTGTGTGTTTGTGTTTATGTTTTCTAATATACAAACCGAATGTCACGGCATTAAATTTTGTTCAAAGAATATCAGTATAGTTGTTGACTTTGTATTTTTGCTTCAGAAAAAAAAAAGCCTGTAGAAATTTGGGAGCAGGGGTTTTAATAGTGGGCAAATAAAATAAGAGTGTATTGATTGAGTTTTACGAGGCTGGCAGCAGCATTGAAGGTCCTTGTGATGCAGAAATTTGTGACCCATGAAATCTCCATTTTCCTTCTGTTGGTAATGTATCTTGAAGTACAGAAGCCTGAAAAATGCATCCTGGGTGACCTAACACATTGGTTATCTACAAACAGAAAAATATTTGAGCTTATTGCTAAAAATGTGTTTGATACTAGTAAATATTAGGGATAGGCTTAAATTAGATTGTTAAACAAGTGTTCCCTGAGCACAAATTCACTAAGGCAAAGGTCAGTCCTGACAGGTATCTGCTATATTTTCCTTTAAAATGCTGATTTCAGATGCTTGGACATTTTGCTGATTCAGCTTCATCAGCTTGCGTGCCAGTGCCTAAAAATCAAAATTTTGCTTTATGAATGGTGCTTGTGTCTGATTGAAGGAAATAAAGGGAGGCAAGGATTGAGCAGGATTATTTCTGAAATGGGTAAATATCCAAGGTTCATGAAAAGAAGCCTGTAGCACACAGGCACACCAGCAGGCAGATTTTACAGCTCTGTCCAGAGCACAGAAGGAAGATAAATCATGGCCATCCCCCTCTCATTTTTGAAATGGTTCAACCCTGGGGTTTAGCTGAAGGACTTAAGGAGTTTTTGAAGTGCAAATAGACTGGTGAAGGGTAAACCTTTTCAGAGTTTCATTTAGATGGATTTTTTTTTTTTTCTATGTGGATTTCTGGCACCAGCTGAGATCTGGAAAGCCACAGGATTGTTTTGTTTTTGATCAATCAAGCAAGCAGAACTTGCCATGGGGGTGTACATTCTCTGCATACATATTGATCCTATTGTGTTTAAAAGTAGTTAATTTAATCAGGGCTTTTTGAAACCTTTCCTGGTAAAACTTGCATTAATGAAGCTGTCATTTCAAGGTCATGTTTCAGTGTCAATAACTTAATGGTAATGACAGAAGTTACCTGTAAGTTTATTATCAATTTTTCAATCATTCTATGTTAAAATTGCATTGAATGAGAACTGATTTTACATACATACATGTAAAAACGTTCAGCTTCAATTGGAAAATGTGACTCTCATAAAAGGAGAGATTTTCAAAGCAGTCTGGAGTAACCAAACACATTAATACTGGCAGTTCTGATACTGTTCACTGCTGTTTGGATCAGTACCCTTGGCCTGCTCTGTTCCATACAGAGTTTGGCTCCAGTAATCTAATTTGCACCTTGTCTCTCTTCCAGCAAAATGGTTGTGATTATCAGAGTTTTAATTCAAGGCTCTTTCTAGTAGTTTTGACCTTTTACCTCACATTTTGTCTTGTTTAAAAGCTGCAACATGCAGAAGATGGATTGCATATTAACTATAAACACTTCTCTCTACTGTGATAAATATTTAGAGATAAAATGTGTAAGGGCTGGCTGTTTGATAAGATGCTCATCTGAGTGCAGAGTACAGGTTTTGTAAGGCAGGATACAGTTTACAACATTTTCATCCATATCTGATGCCAAGATCTACAAGTACTTTGGGTGAAAGCATTATATATTTTCAAGATTTTTTCCTGTGAGGATGTTAAGTGCAGACTTCATTATTTGCTTCTTTGATTTATTTGGGTTGGAAGGAGCTTCAGAAAGTTGTTCTGGACATGGTGACACTCAAGGATGTGCCGGTACACCGCCCAGAGTCAATTTTCTCATTTCTTTTCTCCTTAGTAGTTGCAGTATGCCTTGATTCCTGCCAGTTGCTGAGATACAAGGTGGAAAGCAGAGTCTTGCATAAAACATTTTCAATCATATACCAGTAATGGTCTTCTGTAGATTTTCCTGTTTGCGTTTTTCCCAACTCAATGGGATTTTATCATAGATTTCAGTGTCACATCACTCAGTGGCTCAGAATGAGAGAGGAATTATAAAGGTGGTCTGAGGCCCAGAGTTGATATCCTCTTTAGGAAGGACTAAGTTGGTTTTTAGTTTAATTTCTGTGTGTTGGATGTTCAAAATGGTACTGCAGAATGGCATACTGTGGGAAAATGGCTTATATTAAAAAATGGTATATTTATACATCTGTATTTCCAGTCTGGTGGTTTGATGTGGTCTGCTATGAGAGCACAGCAGAAACATTCTACATCAGACTAGGAACCTAAAATCATCACAAATTTATAAATATGGTCAAATACAATCAACAAATAAATATTAAGAAGTCTATGTTGTGATTTTTCTCTGTCTTTACACTGGACAAGGCCCCCTGTTCTGGTCTTTTACTTTACAACTCCAACTTTACATCCGTAAAACTCACACGTTCTCAGTCTCATGTACTGTAATGATAGTTACTTCATGCAGTATTTGAAAACTGAATATGAAATGCTGTTTAAAGCTTTACTGAGAGACAGGGTAATTCTTTGTATCTTACTGCAGAGAAGGGGTTCTCAGCATTTATGGTGTCACTTGCAAATATGTCACAAGTATGTATGGGAGAAGCTAATATGACCTTTCCTTTTTCAAAGTAATATTTTCTACCACCCAAGATTCTTCAACAAGTCCCATTCCACTGACAGGATGGAAAATTTTGTGTGTATTTCAAATCAGCAGGTTCTAGTCCAGTCTTGCAGGCACAGAGGGCAGATTTTTGTTTAGGAACAAGCATCATTCTGTAGCTGGATATGTGGGTGTTGGTTGGCAAATTTATCATTCTAATTTAATTTTTTTTAAGTGGTGTATGCTCAAATGTCAAAACACTGAGGGGCCATTACTTGCAGATTGCAGATTTATCAAGCAGCTGTGACATTAAAATAATCTTACTCTGGTTACAGTTTGCATTTGTCAAGGGCACAGGCTCACACGATGATTCTGAATTCCTGTGGAATTTAACTGAGCAACAGCTGGTCTGTAGGATGTGTAGATTTTAACAAGGTAATGTCTGTGTTTTGGCAGAGGACTTGTGTGACCTTCTGCTGAAGCTGTTCCAAAGTGCCTTCTTCCTCCATTCAAGTCTGTAGGGGTCCTGAAATAGTATTTGTGTGAAATTTCTCCATTCTTTCTTCTCCTCTTGATTTTATCACAAGTAAATTCTACAAAATCCTTCAATGGGGTATTAGATGGGGAAAAAAAAGGAAATAAAAAGATCATCAACATCACTAACTGCAGCACAGGATAGAAAGAATACTCTTTTTTACTTGTAATTGTGTCAGATTCCTTTTCCCCACAGTTGTTGGCTGGGATTTTTTTCACTTGAGAGAGGTTTATGGTGCTGTGTCTGCCAGGATAACTGTGTCTCAGGGTTGAAGTTGTATTTCTCCCCAGTTCCTAGAGGTGATGTTATCTTTTGTTCACTCAACAGTATGGTCATTCCTGAGAGCATCTGTCACTTTGGGCATTGTAAGATGGATGAGTCTCAAGTGAACTGCTAGTTGAAGCAAATGGTAAAAATAAGAGAAAAGACATGGGGGTTGGGGATCTTCAGAGGAGACAGGCAACAAGGAAGCACTGTTAAAAATCAAAAGTAAGCCAGACCATAGTGGAAGAAAGAGCCAAGATGTGGATCATGTTAGCAGATCTCACAGGTCTTGGTAATGAAGATTGGTGACTGATGAATTCTGAAGAGATCTTCTGCATCTTGGCAAAAATGCTGTTGATTTGTTTCCTATTTCATTTGCAAATAAGAGAGGATAAAAAGGAGATGACCTGAAAGTAAGATGAATTTTTTTTTTTTTTTGTCACATTATGTTATATGGTCAGGACAAATTAATGTTGCCAATAATCAAGAAAATGGTTAACAGTATTTTGTGTGTCTTAAATATTGTATGATAATCTGTCAGTTCTGAGTGGGCACAAAACAGTATAAAAACTAAAGCAGCATATCAGCAATTTAGCTTCTGAAAAAAAAATGGAAACTTTAAATTCATAGTTGATGGTATTTCAGAAGGTACTTAATATTTTTAAAAGAGGTAAGGTTCCCTACAGCATCTCTGATTTAGCAGGACTAATTGAGTTAGGCTTTTTAACGGAGAGAAAGTGGTGCAAAACCACATAAACCCCAAGAAAACTCCCTCGAATGCTGTGACCAGCAGCAGATCCATACCCCCACCCCCAAGCTGAGCAAAGGTCTGTGTTTGCAAAAGCAGCCAGCAAAGGACAAAAGGCACTTACAGCCCAGTGTGTGTGTCAAGGTTTGGGAAGGGTCCAGGAGGATCTTGGCTTGAAAAATTATTTTGTCACACTGTTGGCATTGGTCCATAAGGGGAAGCACTGGTTGAAAGGCGAAGAAATTAAGATGATTAGAAGCTTTAAAGCTTCACAAATGGTGGAGTATCTCTCTTCTCAATGGATGTAAATAATAGATGAAAGACCGAGAGTGACAACAAAGGCTCAGGGCCTTTAAGAGAATGTGTGCAGCCTGAATAGAGGTCTGTGGCCTAGGGCCAAAGGTCTTAGCTTTGAGTGTAATTAGAAGAAAATACAAAAATGTCATTACTAGCAGGTGAAATGTTCAGCACGTGTCTGAAAAATAGCAATTTCAGAGGCAGGAGCTGTTGGAATTGGATTACTGGCGTTGTGCAGTCGCTGAAGGCTGTGCCCAGCCCTACAGTTTGGTCGGGCGTTGCGGGTGTCCGTGTGTCTGTCCCTGGTGTCCGTGTGCGCCGCTGCTCCCTGGCTATGGAGTTGTTCAGTGCCTTTCCTCAGAACACAACAATCCTGCCCAAAACCTTTCCTGAGCCAGAGGCGAGGGTTACAGCTGCTCTCTTAAACAGGCTCGTTTTTAAAATTGAGAGGAGGGGGAGGAAGCTTTAAGGTGTTTAATTTTGAAAACTGGAGTTTGAATTCTGGTTGTACAGCTGCGTTCTGGTTTTGCCAGCAGGCCTGTGCCTGTAGTCCCAGCTTTAAGCCTTAAAATCCCGTTTGTGAGCACCAGGGAAAATTCCTTTACAATTTTTGGCAAAATATGGTCTGTTGCTATTGAGAAACCAAGCCAGTTTGTCTGCCTAAGAAATTCTTGTCAAAGTCCACTCAATGATAGCTTAATTTAAGGCTTTTCCTGGTGTTAATTGTTGTTCTGTATAGCCCTAGGTATTTTACGAGTTGTTCTTCTGCTTGCTACCTGCTACACCATTTTTGCCATTCCTTAGGGTATTTCAGGTGTATTTTCTCTTAGAAAATGCAATTTCTATTATTAATGTTTTTACTTCAATATTTTTATGGAAAGCCAGATAGGAGAGCAACCAGCTAGTACTTATTTCATTTTGAATATTGATCTCCAGGGTAGATAACTGTTCACTCATTTAGTTTGTTTCTTTATAAATAGAAAAAGAACTGCTTCTGCATTATCATATCTTTTTTTTTTTTAAGTTTCTTCAACAGTTAATTTTATTGTATTAATGTGATAAATTCCTCTTCTGTCATATAGTGACTTCAGCACCAAAAATGTGCAAATTCTAAATTCTACTTCTGGTAGAGTAGAGAGAAACAATCAAGCACTTTCAACCAAGTATTCCTCTAAAGAAAAATGTGCTTTTTAAAGTCATTGGCCCTTATTTTTTCACCCTAGACCAGATTTCCACAGGAAGGGTTTTTTGTCTTGTTACAAACTATATGCTGGCATGAGTCATTCTGATTTTTTTTCTCCCTTTTTATTTTTCAGGTTTTCAGGAGTTTTAAACAACTTTGCAGCAAGGCTACACAAACTCTTAGCTGCATCCTTTAATCATGACTGCATTTCAAATAGGTTAAAAGGAAACTGAGAAGGTACCGTACTTGCCTTTCCTAATAGACAATACATTGTGTGTTTGTGATCAGCATCTCTGCTTTTATTTCCATTGACTGCCTTTTATGAGCAGTGTGGCCTGTAAATAACAATTTTATTTTTGCTCCAGGCATGTAAAATGTCCAAGTTCTTAAAAATATCATGAAAGCCAGTTTATATAATTAAAAAGCCTTCAACAGAGGTCTGATTTGTGCTTCCATTTTTTTTTTTCATATCCACAGAAGTCAACTTCATTATTTAATGACAGTTCTTTTCAAGCTGTAACAATCTTCTTCTGCTGTTTTACTTAGGGGCTCTGTAAATACCTAAGCAACTAGCTAAATTTATGTTTTATGCACTTGAAGGGTGAATGTTTGTTTGTTTATTTGTCCTTTCAAAGGGTTTAAAACAAATGGGAAGAAGAATGCAGATCTTCATAATGATTGGGATAGATTTGTGCTTCCAACTGAGATTCTCACACGTCTTTTTTTTCTCCTGGCTTCTGAGAGGGGGGGATGCTCGCCTCAGTACACAATATTGGGCTGGCATAGTTTCTTGTTGCATTTAAATAGCCAGCGCACCCAGAAGGCTGAAAGATCTATTCCTGCTTTATGACCTGCTGTAGCCCTGGGGGCAAGGGCAGCCCTGAGCGGGGCGAGGGGGTCACGGCCACAGCCCCGCTCCTGCGTGGCTCCCAAAACCTGCCCGCTCGGCAACATCTGGAACGCGGTGCAAACCTGCAAGAGGGGGGAACCTCTAGGATTTTGCTTCGCCAGGTGCTAGGAGGAAGCAACATTAGCCTTTTTGATGGGGGGGGGGAGGCAGATTCTGTGGTCCTCAAGTTAGGCTAAACAATTGCAGAGGTCAAAGGACAGCTGAGTGCGGTCAATGAGACACCCTGGGGTGTATTTTGTTACTTAGTAAAAGGAGCAGCATCCTAAAACCCTAAAGGATTCTCTTGAAAAATCTGTGTTGTGAAAAGGTTTTATGAGTCTGATGGCAAAAAGTGCTGATTTAGCTGAGGAATGCTTGCTTTTGTCTCAATGAAAGGCTAATCCTTACCAAATGTTGGCAGCTATTATAGTGGAGTCAATGCAGGTCTGAAAGGACAGTTAGAGTAGAAGTATACTTTGGGATCCCAAATGTTTATCATTTTAATGGTTCTGTAACTGAAAAGATTTCTGAAACTTTCACCCTTTATCCTGAAATTTAAGCCATGAGCAAAATACCTGAAAAAGTAATATGTAACCTTTCACTTGTAATTGAAAAAACTGTTCACAAGGGAGCTGTGCCTGCCTGGTTATTCTATATTCCCTAACAAGTTTGCTTTAGATTTTCAGGGTACTGCCTGGCTTAAAGTGTAACTTCCTCTAATCTGCTAACACGTATTAATTGGCTGGAAAAAAAGTGTGAGGTTTTTTTTCTGTTCTTGAGTAATTTTTACTGTGCTTCTTTCAATGCTCATGAGAAAAATGTAAAGAATAGGTTTGGGGTAATTAATTCCTATAATTTGTTTAGCATTATCTTTCTTTAAAAGGACAGCTTATTAACACCTAACATTTGTCATAGAAACAGATAAGAAATCAATGTCAGAGCCAAGACCTTGTAAATAACCCAAAAGGAAATGTAATAATGGCTGTCTTCACCACAGAGGTGGTGGGGGAAGGAGTGGGCATGTGGCAGAAAAAGTTCAGTGCTTTTTGTTTTCCTTTGGAAGGGGGGGTTGCTGCAAGGCACGACCCGGGGCCTCTGACTCGCTGGCCCTACTGTCTTACGCAAACACCCGTGGTTGTATTAGGAAGAAAAAGGTACTTGGGAGCCAGTGGTGGTGGCATTTTCATAGTGACCAGCCTGGGGTTTCATCAGGATCTTTAGAAGAACTCTGTTAGAAGAGTGAAAAAGAATAAACTGCAGAATTTTCAGGGTGGAGGGGAAGCGAACAAAGGAGTTGACAAGTTGGTTTGGTTTATTTTTGAAAGAAACCTCCTTGCGAAATACAGCTCTTTGTAGAGTTTAATTTTTAAACTCTTCAGAAGTACTCCATACAAATGCTTAGCATTGATTTATGTCAAGGTTAAGGCACCTTTAAACAAATAAAGTTGGGAATGGATAAACCTACTGAAATACAAATCGCCTATTAAACACAGAAGATGTTTGTATAGCATTCAGGTTGCCACAAAACTGACACATGTCCTGAAATTCTCCTGATAACCCCTTCTAAACTCATCAGGAAATGGTGGCATGTGTTTGAGAGGTACACAAGGGAGCAGTCAGAGAGGACAGAGATGGAAGGTCAGGCCTTAGCTTTGACTTTCTAGGCTTCAGCTTCATGCTTTTGCAATAGAGTGATGGCAGATGAAGAAAGGATTAAGTGATTTATTCATCAATGAGACTGCTCTGGCTTTTGCTGTAGGAATTCAATGAGAGGTCTGAGACTATTTTCAACTTTATCCCTGCAGACAATAACAATCACATTTTACATATATATCTACGTGGAATTAAGTGCTATATCTGTATAATTAAACTGCTTAGAAGAGTGCATATTTGAGCTGTAATGCTTAATTTTGTTTGTAACTTCAGAATTTAACTACTCAGAGTACATAACATGCATTTAGATGTGTTACTATATTTTTTTTCTCACCTACTGGAGAAAATTGCTCTGTGTTTATAAGCTGTTTATTTATCAGGTGTTTGGGGTTTTAAAATTTTTTTTAAGCAGATTTCAGCCCACAGTGAGAATGCTATGCATAGTATTTATATTCTGCTGTGACAACAGTCACAGAAAAATATTTTTGAGCACTAATTTCTTGAGTGTCAGGATTTACTAGAAATTTTATATGCATGCCATCAAGAATGCATAGAACCTGTAAATATTCTGTGTTGTTGACTCATTAAACTGTAATAGCAGCTTTGGGAATCAAGATTACCTGAGCTAGCATGTTTATGTTGCACATAAATTAAGCCTAGCCTGTAAACATCATTAAGATTTTGGGGAGAAAAGTAGAAAAATATTTAATGCCTCCAACAAGTCAAATATTTTATTATAATTTTTTCTTCATGTAAGACATAGCCACCTCCCCCCTCCCCAATTTGTCATGGTGGCTGATGAGTTACATTACAGAACAATATAAGCATTAGAAATTGAAAATTTCCTTCTCCTATTAAGGTTTAATAGTATGTGATTTGAGTTTTTGGATTTCTGTTTTGAGTAAAGATAATGGTGAGGGTTTTTCCTAGACCTAAATGGCATTATATAAATGTCATTTGTGGGTATTTGTCCCACAAATAAGTTTTGAAATTCCTAAGTATCTAGAAAAGCTACCTTGAATGTCAAAACTCTTCTCTTTTAGCCATATCCCTGGATATGGTATTCAAGTTTTCTTCTTTTGATTGCCTGTTTCTTGCAAAATTTCATCCTAACCAAAATCTGGGATATTGCAGACAGACTAACAGTGATGTCCATCTTTGATCTCAAACAGGGTTTTCTCCGGTAATTTCGGAGATTCTGGACAGAACTTTGTTTATTTTACAGAAGAATTTGTGGTATTCTGGGGAGGGGAGAAAGTAGAGTCAGCTTTGACACATGACAAACACATGTTGTGGAAAAGGAAAAAGCAAAGGAAGAACTCTACAAAGCACTCTGCACTTGGATGTTCATTTCCACTAAAATTATCTATGAAAAATTTGGACACAGTTTCCTACCAACAGGGAAATTGCAAAAAGTGTCTGAATGATATTAAATTGACATTACATGTGGATTTAAGCTGATTGTTATTGTTTTGACTTATAGAGGGTTTTCTTGTCTGTCCCTAGCATTGTTTTTTGCATAGAAATGGGCATGAAAGCAGCTGGCTTTACTGTGTTGGTCTTTTATTGTCTCTGTATCATGGGCTAAAAGTGACTGTAGAAATGTTAGATATGGCTCTCTACCTAGTGACTGCATGAGAGCTTCAGATAAGAAAAGTCTTGTTTGTTCCTTTTTAAAACATAATTTGAGTCCAAAAGAGCCAATGCGTGATCATTTTGACTTATTTGAAAATGGTACTTTTGGAAGAGCTGTGCAGGTACGTGCTCTGAGAGAACTTGACAAACATTTTGACACAACCCTCTGTGAAAGAAGAGGGGCTTGTTTGCACCTTTGCTAGCTCCTTTTTAGGAATGACTAAGCCTTGTAAAACCAAGGAGAACTCTTGTTCAGGCTTGCCTGTTTTCAAACAGGGCTCTAGAGAGAAAAACAGTCCTTTTTCAGAGGATGTGAGGAACCAACAACTTACCTAACCTTCTACCCAAGTGCATTAGTGAAGGCTGGTTTAATTACTTAAGGCTGACTTTATTCCTTCTTGATTAAATTTTATTTTTTAATCTATAAATCTGTGTTAGGGACTCTTTTAATAATCTATCTGAAAAGAGAGAACAACAAAACTTGATAGTGCTCTTGGCAGAATTATGCTCTTTACAAGTGAAGGAGAAAGGGGAAATTCCACGTGTGAGTCACTTGGATGCAGGGTGTTATCCTTTGTACAGAGTCATAGACATGTTCTAGCTGCAGAGACCTTTTTTTTTTTTTTAATTGGTAACCCTGAAATTACTTTGACATTGCACATTTGAAGAAGTGCCATAGTACGTCTCCAGCTCTGCCAACTTCAAGGGGAAAAAGTTTGCTTGCAGCAAAGGAAAGGTTGAAGTCAACAAAGTTTTACTCCAGTGCTTTATTTTTAGTCTGTTGCAGCTGTCAGAAACCAGAACAGGCATCAGATAAGATGAATACTATGGAAAAAGAAAGTATTAAGTGGGTATTTGTGAAGAATTGGGTCATCTTTGTTTGGGAAGTTTTAAGAGCCGATGTAATCTGTATCACCATTATGCCTATTATTCAGAAAGTTTTATTTTTATTGCTGTCAGTTCATATGTGTTTCGAGAACTGAGAACTTTCAGAACCATTAATGTCTCTGCAAAATGAATAGCAATTTGTTTATATTGCTTGGCAATAAAAATATCTTTACTTCTCTTATTTAGCAGTGCTTTCACATAAGAAAACTTTAAAAAAAAAAAGAAAGAAAAGACCATGGGGAAAAACAGTTATTGTAGATATACATATCTAAAATTCTCTTTATTAAGGATTTTCTTTTTAATGCTGTACAATCTGATCTTGAGATATGTCAGAATTTTACCTTTATCATAATAGTGAATTTTTTTACTGTTTTCCTATCAAACAGTGTCATCTTGGTGAGCAGTCTTTTAAAATGTCAAGCATAAGTTCCTATATGAATGGTACCTTCTGCCCACAATAAATAATTAGCATAAGCTGTGACATTTAAAACTCAAAATTTTGCAGTTCAGTGGCCTAAGGATTTACAATAATTTACATACAGGGTTGGCTAAGCCATAATGTACAGTCCTACTCCATAGTCCTGCTGAAGGCAACACCAGGCAGGTGAATATGTACTTACAGTACTGAGTTCTGAAAGCAAATCAGGAGAACTGATGTGGAGAGAACTTTCAGGAAAAAAATGAAACACAAACAAGTTGAGCAAAGTCAGTGGCTGGAAATTACTTCAATATCATTAGCTTCATGTGGTGGTCTTTGTTGTCCAGTTGTGTTGAAGAGTTGGTCACAAAAATCAATTGATAAGGCATTCAAAGTTTGCCTAGGATTGTAGGTGAAGTGCTCAGCTTCCAAGTGTCCAGTCCTAAAATGCTCAATAGGTGCTCAGCCCTTTCATCTTCATGGACAATGCCAGCTGAGATGCCATTGTGATTGCTTCTTTTTATGGCATTTATGTGGCTCTTTTGAAATACTGGTGACTTTGCCTTTCAATTTCTCAGGATAGAAGCAACTGGAAAAAAAACCCAAACAAAAACATAATTCATAAAAGTGTGCAATTAGTGATAGTTACCAGCATTAAAATTGGTGACAAACATAGACTTGTGTTTATTTAGAAAGGCCATTCACTGAGCTTCCCAGTTATGGAAATTGGGTTTTTTTATGGTGGAATATTAGACAGTGTTCTGTCAAAATGAACATTGAATCTTCATTAGAAACAAAGCTTTAAACTAACTGCTGCATCTGAGAAGATAGTTTATTTCACAGATTTTTGTAAACTACATAAATAGATTTTATATCTTTAATGCTTCTGAATAATTTGTGTCAATTGGTAATTACTAAATATAGTTGCTAGCTAATAACTTCACTAAGATCTGTGTTTTTAGTGAATCACTGAACACTTATGTACATGAAAAGTATATAAAAATAATGAAGTTTCCATTAAAATACATTGGCTTTGGGAACAGTTACTGATTTTTGAATACATTATTTGAAGAACAATTTTGTGCTTATTTTATTATGTTAATTGCTTACATACAACATTAATTTTATCTGCTGTGTTATTAAGAGTGGTAGTTAAATGAATTCATAGAATCATAGAATGAGTTGAATTGAGAGGGACTTCAAGACCATCTAGTTCCAACTCCTGTGCCTCACCACCCTCACAGCAAGGAATTTCTTCCTAATACTTACTGTAAATCTATCTTCTTTCCATTTAAAGCCATTTCCCATTTTTTTCTGTCACTCCTTGCCCTTGTCAAAAGTGCCTCTCCAGCTTTCTCCTAGGCACAGGAGGTCTGTCTGGAGCTTTCTCTTATCCAGGCTGAATGGCCTCAACTCTTGGAGCCTCTTCTCACAGAAGAGGTGCTCCAGCCCTCTAATCATATCCATGGCCATCCTCTGGACCTGCTCTAGCAGGTTTACACCATTCTCAGTATGCTGGGGATCCCAGAGCTGGATGCAGCACTGCAGGTGGGGTCTCAGCAGAGCAGAGGGGCAGGATCACCTCCCCTGACCTGCTGGCCACGCTGCTTTGGACAGAGCTCAGGATGCAGTTTGCCTTCTGGGCTGCAAGTGCACATGGCTGGGTCATGTTGCTCTTCTTGTCAGCCAACACCCCCAAGTCCTCCTCCTCAGGGCTGCTCTCAATCCATTCCCCATCCAGCCTGTATTTATGCCTGGGGTTGTCCCAGCCCAGGAGCAGGACCTTAATGAAGTTTTCATGGGACCACCTCTCAACCCTGTGAGGTCCCTCCACAAGGGATCCCTTCCCACCACTCTAACCCCATTGTAGAGTATTACCAAACCTTTTGGCATGATTTGTCCTTAATGAAGCCGTGTTGGCTGTCACTAGTCACCTCCTTATTTTCCGTGTGCCTTGGCACAGTTTCCAAGGGAATCTGCTCCATGATCTTGCTGGGCACAGAGCTGATTCAAACACATAAACTGCTTGACTGTGCAAACACGCCAGGTTGTTAGAAGAGTAAATTGTAATTTATGTCTGCAACTAACTGCAAAATCAAAATTACACAGAAAAAATATGCCTTGATCCTATAGCTAGGATCATAGCTAGCATCATTGCTGATTTGGTTGTATTGCACTGGCATTAATAATGTGGTTAAGCTATGTATGAGCATGCATGTTTTAAGGAAGCAGGCTGAGGCTTTCAAAAGTGCTCCTTGGTGATTTATTTGTGCCATCCCTGTGATGACTGTGTGAGCATATACTCCTTTTAAAATAATGAAACCTTTTAGCAATACCTAACAATTTAACAATACCTAGTTTATTAATACCTAATGAACTTCAAAAGCAATGTTTGTAGGTTGATAACCCTTTTTTTCCCACCTGAAGGTTTTTCTATTGAAAGAGAAGTGTATCCCTTCTATTAAGGATGCATAGTAATATTCCTTTTCCTATGAATACTACGAAAGGTCCCTGCAGCATAAAAGGATTTGCTCCATCTTCTACAAATTTATCTAGAAAACCCTACAAAACCTCTACAGTAACTTATCTGCTCATTTCATAACATCATTTGAAAGGACTCCAAAAGTTTTGCAGTCAGAGTAGGCTAAATCCACATAATTGACTCCTGAAAGCTTTTTTATGTTTTCTTTCATCTGCTTATTGCATCTGTTTTTTGAGGAAATGGCATCAAATGAAGCTTGGAACATGCTTAATCTTAAATCACCTCAGTCCTCACTAGAGGAATGTTTTTTGGTGCACTGACTGCACCAGTTTTCCTCTCACTGTGTTGTAAGAGTTTAACCTATCTAGAATGCAACTTAATGCAACTTTTTTTTTTTTTTTTTTTCCCCCTGAGTGGGAGCCATAGCCTGGAGAAAAGCAAAGCCAGTGCCATTTTGTAAAACTTGACTTGAGCTCAGCTCACAGTGACCTCTGTACCATTGTGCCTCTCAGTGTATTCTGTGTTTGATCGTGGTTGTAAACTGCTCTTTGTGTGCACAGCTCTGTGGATAACACTGTTAAAAAGAACTAAAGAAACATTTCAAACTTTAGGTAAAAGAGATGAGATTGTGTTTCGGTTGCTGTTTCTTGGTGGTTTTTGGCAGCCTCAGTGTTACATCACTGCTGGTTCATTCTGTGAAGCTGAAAACTCCCAGGTCACTGAATTTCTAGAAATGCAATTCAAACCTAATTTTTGCAGCACTTGGGGGCGATTTGAAGTTGATAGCTCCATGCATTTAAGTTCAACCTAGTAACACCATCCTGCATCCGAGTGTTAATTTTACCTTTAGTATGTTTATTGTTTTGTGAGCTGTTCCTGAGGACTGTAGGAATAGTTGTGGGGTGGAAGGGATGGAGCAGTAAGGAGCATAGCAGCCTCCATAATAAGAGCACTTGTGATTAGCTTTCTGTTTGATGTTGTGGGGAAACAGCTGCTCCCTCTCACCATCCTGCATGTAGCTCTGTAGTATATGCATTTTTCTGTCTCTGCCCAAGGAATTGTCCAAATCCCAGATAATCTGATGCAATACTCCAAGTACAGACACCATTAATTGAGCAATAAGAGAAATAACCTCTTCAGGAAAAAATATGTGTTCTTGATCCTTTCCATTACTCTTACACAGTGGTGGCAAAATTAGACTGAAAAATGAGACTCTAAATGGCATTGGATGCAAAAAATATTTTCTTAAAAATGAAATGAAAACTAAAGATTAGAAGAAACTGCATTGTAAATAGGGTAAATCCAAACTAATAATTCATTTTTCTTGAAAGACATTGTGAATGAGTTATTTATCTGTCACTTGCTACATAAGATTGTAAGCTCTTTTACAGCTGAGTTTGAGTATCCCTAATGAAGACAAAACAGGCTGAGAATCTCAAGATGTTGAAAAGACTGTGAGGGGAGGAAAAAAAGGGTTCTTACAGTGGTTATGACGAAAGGCTTCTACTCCACCTTACAATCTTGTTTGAGTCACACATAAGTCTTCCCCACTGAATTCTACAGTAGATGCTGTACGTGGACTTTTGACTTTGAAGTCTGCACTTTTAATGAGTGTACATATTTGTTATTGTCATTATTACCTGAGATTCTTTCTGCTGCATACATGTTCAGGGTGCATCCTAGTGATGCTCTAATGGGAAGAAATAATACTCCAGGAACATGACTGAGAGTCATGTAAACAATCAAAAACACTAGTTGTACCTGAAACAACCAGTTCAGTTATTCTGCAGCACAAATAGATGTCTGGTCTCTCTTTGCCTGAGATAACCCTTTGAGATACAGAAGCTGTGCTGGGCCTGGCAATGCCTTTGTGGAGGAGCTTGCTTTCTTTTCCTTTGAAGAGAAACTTTTCTGTGGGGTAGGCCAGATCAGAAGCCAGATTATGTGTTTTGGAGAACACAATTACATTATTAGGTTAAACACAAAGTAAGGACTTGATAGAGCTGACTTAATGGAGGGTGTTTGCATCAGATTCATCATTCGCTATCAGGTAATTGTGAAATTGCTTTAAGCCATAACAACAACACTCACCCCCTCCCTCATCCTCCAGTTCGGTTCCTCTCCTTTAAAGTCTCTGGGGTCATGACCCACCTGGAGGCCAAATATGTGCTATCTGGTGTACTGAATGATCTGATTATATTTTTACTAGCAGAGCCTTCAACTCAATGTGCAGTTCTGGCTCCCAAGAGTTATTGAGTAATAATCTACTTTTTAGAGGTGTTTTTTTGTTTTTTTTTTAATGTAAAGAAGAATAGTAATTTTTTTTTCTATCTAAAAGTGGGTAGTGTTTACTGTATTTACACACTGCTGGATCTGGGTTCTGTTTTTTCTCAAACATCCCATGTCATGTTTCTGCACAGATCTTTTGAAACCTGGGTGAGTACATGTAACAAGATTATTTGCTTGAATTGACAAGGCCTTTTTGTAAGTTCAGCCTCTGGGTTTGAAAGAGTGATTAGAATTTCCCTGAGTCCTTCACCACACAGTTAAGTTCAGTGTTAAAATCAATTCTCTTTGAAATTTTGCTTTTCTTATGTCTACTTCTGTCTGCTTTGATAGAAGCTCATGGTAATTGTAGTTTTGCTTTCCACAACAAATGCCCACATTAATTGTTTTATTAAAAGCTATAGCAATAGTCCTCTTTTACCTGTGGTCAGGTTAGTGGAATTTCACAATTGCCTTGTTTGTGTGTCTTTGTAAGGAGACAGATTGCAATGTGAGGGCTGCCTTCCAGCTCTGTTGTAAGGCAATTCTCCCTCCAGCAAATCTCATGGTTAGTAATCTAGTTCAGTAATGCAAAGAAGATTTGAAGTGGGTTTAGAAAATTTGCTTTGAAGAAGCACAGCAGCAATGGAGATGTGTTGAGTGGTACCTTAGTGTCTGAATCTTTTCTGAGAAGAACGCGGAGAGTGGTAGAACCTGGAGGTGGGGTTGATCTTGATTTTAGGAAATTCTCCTATTCATGTTTACTTTCAGATTTAATTTTGAAATTATTCAATTCTGATAATGTCTTCTAATCCCCATAGTAAGTTTTAAGGAAATTAAATAAAATTCATCTGTGTACAGTGGGAAAGTTGTTGAGGTAGAGGGGAAGCCTTAGAAGGACTGTTGTCAAATTGAACCTCCTTCCTTGGTAGGGTGGTAGGGAAGGAAGAAGTATGGCAGCTAAATACACATACACTTTGCACATACTAACATTCTGTAGAAGTCAATCCAAAAGGGACCTCAAAAGGCTGCCAAGAGAAGTGGGCAACTAAAGAATTACACTGCTATCCATCCAGTGGTGCAGGTAAAAGGGAAGGCGAGGGCTGGAATACTGAATTAGAGAGTGCTGATGGCTCATTGTCAGGAATCTAACCAGCTGTGTGCTGAGCTAGCTACAATTAGTGTGCATGTAGATATGGAATTAATGATTTGCCCTCTCATCAAACCTTCTGCCCACTGGAAACCTCTCGGTGCACACAGGCAGGCTCCAGCAGAGTCTGTTGCTGAGTGTGGAACAATGGACGGGGGGTGAGCCCTGATGTGCCAGAGTTGGCAGCATAAAAACAGGTTTGTGAGAGGGGAGGAGCTCCTGAGTCAAGTCCAGCTCTGTTTTCTCTCAGTCACTGCGTCAGATCAGCTTAGGTGAACTCAACAATGGAATGTCTTTCCTACATCCTCCCGAGCTCACTCATGCATCAGATGGGCAGGATTTTAAGAAAACCTTGTCTTAATTCACTATAGAAAGCAAGAGGGGTTGGTTTGTTTCATTTTTACCAAATGGCCTCATCTATGAATGTTGGATAGACATATTATTTGGGTAACTTTTTTAAGAATAAGCATTAATTTAATTATGTTAAATCATTGGCTTTGATTGTATTTAAATGCAGATATGGCATATCCATATCTTAATAAAAGAGGAGTTCTTTGGTTTTGGTGGTGGGGTTTTGTTGCCTCCCTTTAAATTCCATCAAATTTTTTTTTTCCTCCAGGCTCTGCTGCCTCCTCAAGCCCCCTCAGCATACTTGAGCCCATTTCAAGCACAGTCTGTCTGCTCTGCCTCTGCTGAGGTGTGCTCGCTGGAGGCTGCCTCCCATTTACACTGTGAGGAGGAAAATTAACCATTTCCTAATTGCACCAGGCATTTAGGGGTAGAATTAAGTGCAGAAACATTAAGAAGTTACTCCCTTGAGCTGGTGCTCCTGGCTTTTGGGGAGGCTGGATCAGGATGACACAAGCTGAACCCTGCAGCAGCTCTCTGGAGGGTCTTGCCACCCCTCTCCCCTACAGAAGGAAAAGCCCCTGCTCTTCCTTCCCCAGCTCTATTGAGCTTCAAATGAGGCCCAGCTGCCCTAATGGCCTCAGGCAGTGTTAGGAAATCAGCTGCCCCATGCTGTTCTCCAGGGCTCCGGCTTTCTCAGCTGCAGCCCGGCAGGACCCGCAGCCACTCCAGCCCCTGATCCCTCTGCTGCCCCACGCTGCATAAGCACATCCCTGCCACGCCTTCCTCCTGCTCTGCTTCCACCCTGCAGGGTCCAGAACTCACCCCAGCTGTGCTTCCTGAGCTTTTCTTTACCTGGCACTTCCACCAGCAGTCCAGTTTTCTCTTGACTAGCTAGAAACATCCTCTGGTGACATTAACCAGCTTTCTCGGGTAAATCTGTGGCAATCTCCATCCACAGGCGAATCTCTTTGTCGAGATGCCAGGAAAGCACATCAAATCACCAGAATTTTTGGTGTGCATGTGCTGTGCTTTATTAATAACTTCCCATCGAAATTAAAGTAGTTGTCATAGATTTTATGCAGCAGGTAGGCTGTAGAAAACATGGAGAATGAATAGACTTCAAGGCAGATGTTGTGCTGTGGGAATTGCAAATTTTCCGATTCATGAAGATTGATTCATTTTCATCATGGTGTTTTAACTAAAATCTTTTCATTTGAATACATTCCTGAAATCTTACCTTAATCATAACTGACATAAATAGCAGAGAAATTAAATTTTAGTGCATGAAATTAAATAATAGTCTGTCATGATTTCCCTTTATATTTATGTATTTCAGTAAATACATATTTATATTTATGATTTCAGTAAAATCAGTATTTCAGTCACTTAGCTGATTTCCATCAATTCTTTTTTTTCAAAGGCACCTGACAGGCTTTAGCTTACTGCAGCCTTAACACTGTTTCAGTGTAGATTTTTCACTGACACACTTTGTAGTTGTGTGTTTGTACATAGTCCCTACCATTTCCAAAACTAATGAAAACTTAAAGAAGGGCAAAGAGAACCTACTTATCTTAGGTATTACACTGCTGAAATTGCAGAATATGTCAGGTTAAGAAATGGGTTTTTATCTCTGGTTGGGGTAGACAAGTGTAGTTGCCACAAAAGTGATTAAAAGCCAGTCTAAATCAGAGATGGGGAATGGTTTCCCTAAAGCTGCACAAAGTCTCTGAACAGGGAACTCTCCCAGGTTAGAGGTGAATAATTTGATTTGTTTCACACCTATATATCCAGTAGTGTAGTAATAATTAGCTCTTAGATATTTGTCTATACCAGCAGACCTCAAAGGCTGCTGCAAGTGGCTGTCATGATGATTGCCCTTTTACAGGTGGCCCCAAGGACCTTGAGCAACCCCGTGATAAAGCAGGAATGGAGCTGTAGGTTTTCAAAATGCCAACTTATCTTCTTGGCCAAGGTCTCTTCTTGTTTGTAGGGCTAGGTGACATCTAGTGAGGGGAAGTACAAAGATAATGTTATAAGGTCTTATACTTTTGTGTCTGTTGATTTCACTGGGGAAAACTTTTCTCCGTTGAAATAAATTTCTCTGAAAGTTCAGCCTCGTGTTCTGAAAATTGGAAAATGTTAGATTGCTGTTTCTTTGGAACAAATGTCATTCAGTATAATGATCTAGCAAAGTGGAAAAGTTCGTATTTCAGTGAGTCTCCCTTAACTCATTTTAAACCTTCCATGGCCACCCTGTTACTACACGTTTAAATTTGAGAGTCCATTCCTAGTGCTGGGTGCAAAAATTAAACAGTCTATGGGCTGAGTGATGGCATCCAAGGAGAAGAAATGACCTACAGATCTGTTTGTGCTTGAATATTTAATTAAGTTCCTAAGTTCATCATCGATATAAAGAGAAATATTAGTTGTTAAAGCAGATATTTAAATGATTGTTACCACTCTATGAGTGTAAAGCATAATTTCAAGTAAAGACATTTCACTGCATTTGCTGCATGTCATTTAGAAGTTATTTCTTTCTCTCTTTTTTTATGTATATCTTATGTATAATTAGATCCTTTGATAGGTCAGACTACATATAAATCACAGTATTACATTGAAGACAGGAGGTGAAGACATTCTGAAAAGACAGAGAAACTGACCTTCCATGTAATTTCAGTTAATATGAGCAAGAGCAAAAATTCAAGTTATTGGATGCCTTTGTGTAAAGTTTTTCTCCAAACAATGGCATACTGACAAGTGAAAAACTGTATAAACACATTCTTTGACAAAAACTGATGAAGCCCAACTTAATTTTTACTTTTTTTTTTGTTATTTACCATTCTGTATTCTGAATATCCTAAAAAAACCCAAATAATAATGATTTTATCTACCCTCTGTTAATTTTTTAATACCTGACAGGTTCTTGAGGCTGTTGAGAGGCCATGTGTACAAGAAGACACAGAGCAATGTGTAGGAAATGTGCTAAAAGCTTAGTGGGAAAGAAGGATGCAGTCTGCCAGATTGAGAGAGAAACACAAATGTGCAGTGCTAGTTAGAGATGTTGTTTCCACAGCATGTTTTTGTGTGGGAAACTCCTTTGCTTTTTTAGGTTCTTTTTTTTAGGGTTAGGATTAAAAGCATAGGAGGCTGAGTTTGTGTTCGGACTTCGGTGCTTATTGTTATCAAAGCTACAGCCTCACTGGACATGAGTGCTTCTACAGGCTATTTTAACAAGGCAAAAATGGAGATCACAGAGAGAAGCTTCAAGGTCTTTTAAGCTTAAATTACTTAATTATGAGATGCTAACAAATTTATTTAACTTTAAACTCAATAACTAGTCACTCATGTTGTGCACTGCGGGATTTCTCAACTAATTATACAAAATTACCTAAACTTGTGGAGAAGAAGACTACACTTTAAACTCTCCATCTTGTTATATATATTATCTTAACTAGCTACTTTAAATTCTAAGTTTTTTCCTTTGTGATATAGCACACTTCTACTCAACTACGTGTGCACAGGCTCAATACTATCATTCAGTTTTAGAAGTCTTTCCTAGGGTCTTAGGTCAAATGCAGTATATTTTTGTGGGTCATTCCTTGTTAGCACAGAAAGTCTGAAATCTTCTGTGTCTTGGCTTCTAACATGTTTTTTTGCTAAATTTGTCTCACTGTCGTGGATGATAGCAAGACCTCTGTCTTCATCTGTCAATTCTCTGTGCATGGACGTTCCCATCCCCTTATCAGCTGTTTCCTTTGTGGTTTTAGATCATGGGGAATTCATATGCAGGGCAATTAAAATCTGCCCGTTTCGAAGAAGCTCTCCATAACTCCATAGAAGCTTCCCTGAGATGCAGCAGTGTTGTCCCACGGCCAATCTTCTCACAGCTGTACCTGGATCCTGACCAGCCTCCTTTCTTGCCGGAAGGTAACCATGAAAGTATGGCACGTTTCACTTGTTTCTCTGTGTGTGTAAAGGGTGGGGTGTGTTTCATTTAAAAAAAAAAAAAAAAAGGCAAAAACTGCACAGCAGTTCGTTGTGTGACAAAATCTGAGTCTTGGGCATCATTAAGGAGAAAGAATGGCATGCTGGTTATTTTAAAAGGAGATAGATGTTGCATTAAAAGAAGATACTGTTGAAAAGTTTAATTTTCTAAGTTCTTTTTATTTTTCCTATATTTTACTGGTTTTCCTATTTTTATTCTTCAGATGTGAAGCCAAAGGTGGAAGAGTTGGATAAAGAGCTAGTACATCGCTATTCACAAAATGGAAACCTGGACTTTTCTACCAACCAAACTGTTAATGAAATGGAAGATGAAGAAGAGGATGAAGATATGTCAGATTCAAGTAGTCCACCAATCCCATACTCACAAAAACCTGCCCCAGAAGGGTCTTGCACTACTGATGGTTGGTGTCCTTTTTTTGTCTTGTACAATCTTCACAATGGATTCTAATGATAATGTACACTCTCTTCAGTTACAAATTCTTGAGCTAGAAGGTCTGAAAACACAGTCAAAGCCTTAAATCTGAGAAAATACAGATTAGAAGGACTTGTTTGAGCACATGAAGTTAAATGTGTCATTTGAAAACAGTGTCGAGGATTGGCTGTGGCACTCCATTAGTTTTTGAAAGCCCTTTTTTGTCTGTGATTTTCATTGATTCACTGTCCTCAAAGAGGTTAACTTAGTTGGCGTTAGTATGGCTGGTTCTCAATCTATCCCTAAATGATTCTGGGAAACATTGGCAAAGCTGGATTTAGTTGCTTCCATGGGCAGAAGGAAGAGTTTGGGGAAAGAAAATGGGGAAGAGAGTGTACTTTCTGCTACTGAGGTGATAAGAAGTTTGGTAGTGGAAGCTTGTCTGTTTTGTCTTCCCCATGTACTGTTGGCCATTGCTTCCCTAGGCTGAGCTATCCTGATTTGTTGTTGCTCAAGATATGCAAAATTGTTGACCATACTATATTTGTTTGGGTTTAAATGTGTTAAAGAATGAACCAGGTCATTATACATGCACCTACTTGGCCAAAGAAAAATTGCTGTGGTTGGTTCATCTTGTGCCCAAATCATTGTATTCTGAAGATTTAACTTCCTCAAAAAAGGAAGATCTATTCATATTTATTAGATATGCTTATTAAAACATCTCCCTACTGACTGCAGACACCTGAAAACAAGAACTGTTCCCATCAGGTCCGAATGCCCTTCTTGACATTTTATTCAATAGCCCCCCAAATCATGGAATTCCTTGTGCACAGTGCATCAAAAGCTGGAACGGTTTGTAAAATGGTTTTGTACCTTACTGAAACATCTGATTACATGAAGTGATAGAAGTGAGGATCACTGGTAGTTCTTTACATTTCTGGGGGATATTAGTGGCATGTGTTGCCATCTTTGCCTTTTCCACTTCCAAATGCAGCTCACAGGAGCACGTTTGCCCTCTGTAACAATGTACTGCCCGTTCACTGCAGCACAAAAAACAGAAGGACTGGCTGGCTGCTGTGAAAAGATGGGGAATATTGTTGGGAGAATTTGTTACTCACACAGAAGTGTGGATTTCTGTTCTTTGAAGGCTTGTAAATTTGAAGGAGGAGGGAAGGAGAAAGTATAAAAGCGTGCATTTCTAGGAAAGTGTTCTTAGTTGAGGATGTATCAATAAAGTCTGCAAAATCTTCTGTGGAAAGCAGGAGCAGTACCTTTTTCACTTCGCATATTAAATGTATGTAATATTAAACTTCTTAGTATGTCCTGGAAAATTTTGACCTTTCAGGGGCAGTTTTGTGTTTTGATTTTTATCTATAAGGCTTTTATGATCAAAGCACTCTAGAAAAAAGTTTCATGTGTTACATCTGCAGAATTTTGGGGTTGTTCATTACTCATTTTTAAGTTTACCATTCTGAGTTTACAAAATCTGCCTTACTTTTAGATGTTCTTAAGGAATTGATTTAAGAGAGCAGTTTTTCTTTATCTGGAAAAAGAAAGGAAAACAGATTTTTTTTTTCCAAATACTTCTGGTGATCTGTTAGGACAATTTTACATAATTGTTTAAAATGCCCTGGTTCCCAAACATTCACACTGCAGACCATATCTCAACAAGATATTAATCTGGAAGCTCATCTTTCATCTCATGAGTATGCCTTGCAGAGATGTAAGACAGGATCACTGCCATTGTTTGCATCCCTTATCTTAGTTATTTAATTGCAAAAGTAAATAACATTATGAAGATGTTAAACAATACTGATAGACCATTTGAACTCACTGTGTTTGGAAACTTTAAATTAAGCATGTATTCAATTGCTTATCCAAGAGCAAAATATTGGTACTAGAACCTGCAGTTCATAGCTCTGCTTGCTGTAAAACCTGTTTCCCACCTTTTGGATCAGGTTGAAATCTTTTTCCCTTTAAAGTATTTGTGCTGTTTGCTTTTCCTGAATTCAGGGTGTGTGTCATAACCATCATACTATTTTCTGTGGTGACTTGTTCTTTTATTCAGATGCATTTGTCGGAAGCAGAAAAGATCTTAAAAAAATAAGTGCCACACAAGTGAGTTTGTTGGAGATTCTTTCTCAGCTGGTTGTAGTATTAGATCTCTTAATTCTCTCATTCTCTCCTTAGCCCATTGGAAAGAGCAACTGCATTTGCCACTAAGCCTTGCTGTTAGTCATGGAAGTAATTCACTTGTTTTCAGGGGCTTTGTGGGGGCCTTTTTCTTTTTTTCCTGCTCAACACCAAGTTTTGTAACTAAAACTTTCCATGAAACTAGGGTTTCAAGAAAAATAATTAATTTGTTTTCATGGGGGTACCTCAAATAGGTAATAAAATTCTTGCATTAGCAGCAAGCTGTTCTGAACCACTTGCTTGCTGTAGCTTTAAAAGAGGCTGCTTCTAATTTGTGGAATAACATCCTATGCAAGCTGTGGGAAACACAATAGTATCACCTTTCTTTTGTTAGCAAATCCTCAATTTACCTGATGCTTAAAGAAAGGCCAAGGTAGTTTCAGAAGCAATTAGGTAAGCAGGTACTTAACACCTGATCAGTTACTGTGAGGTTACAATAGCGAGTGACAGTGACCCCTAATTCATATGTAATTCCTGGAAGCTAATTCCTTATGCAAATACCCCCTTTATTACAGTGCAACAAGGGGTTGGTACCCCACATGGAAACTACTTCTTACAGTGGGGAAAGGGAAGACAGATCCAAATTTAATTTTAAAGAAGATTTTAGTGCTTATAGTCTGTGGGGATACATATTCAGGAGGATGGGATTGGGTTACTTTAAATAAAGTGTTGCTGGAGAATGCAAATAATGCTTCACAGAAACAAAAACTAGTGAATTTTCTTTCAAAGAAATGCAGATGACTGTAAAAGCTGTCAATATTTTAATTTTTGGTGATTGCTCCTGATATTTGCAGAACTTTAATCAAAATAGAAATGCCTGTTCCTTATTTGAAACAAAGCTGCGATTCTGTGAGAACGCGTTGGTTTTGGAGTTTTTCTAAGCAGTTCAGCAGTTCAGCTTTTTTTCCTTTTTACAAATACATATTAATGAAAGATTTCACAAAGAGAAGTTGGTTTCGTTTACTGACTCGTGTTTTCTTCTCTTTGTACTTAGTTTTTCATGAAAGGTATACAAGTGAATTAAAGTGCCATTCTTTCTTCTTTAGAGGAAATGTTTTACTGCTGTTTGACATAGAAATGTAGGTGCCAGCACAATTATAAATGAATAGCTGTGAAATGTAAATGGATTTTAAATGTTCTAAGCCTTAGACGCTGACAGAACAAGTTCATCTAGTACTGAGACATTATGTCTTGTCTTTCCTAATGTGGAAATTATTATTTCTAACAGATAATTAATTACCAATGCAAAAATCATTCAAAACAGAAAAGAAAATGAGGTTGGGGTCTCTGTGGTGCTTGCTAGTTAGAAAAAGAAAATGTAACAGAAAGAGGGTTAATCCCCCCTTCATCTCCCCACAGTCAGTTATTTGCTTCCAAATCAATGTGTTTTGGGTGGAATTTCCTCATTCAATTTCAAAAAGCAGTAGAAACTTAAAAGAGTGCTTTTTGGCCCTAAAACTCAAGGGAAAGAAGGGTAATGAAGGGCTCTTGAAGTATACCATCTGCATGCCTTTGAAGGAAAATTCAAACCTTTTACTGCACAGAAGCAGATTTGCATCCTCTCTGTATCTCCTGGTGTAAGTCCTGGCTGTACCTGGCCAAGCTCTGCAGCCCTCCCTGCTTGTCCGATGGCAGCTGCTCAGTGGGCAAGAAAAAAGCTCGTGGGGGCTCTGGGGGTCTGTCTGTGCTGCCTCTCCCACTGCCCACCCATCGGGATCTCTTTCCCTCTGCAGAAGGGGAGCCAGAGGAAACCATTTGGTATCAGCCCTGTTTATTATCTCGCCACCTCAGAAAATGAGGTTTTGGCAGTCTCCTGTGAGCTCTGAGCTGGTGGTTGCTCTCTGTCATTGCTAGCAGAGGGGTAGAGATTATAAAAGTGGTGAATTTCAGCGAGATTTCTGAAGCTCAGGTGCTGGTTGGATGACAGCAGTGCCCCCAAACTTCAGACCCCTGGGGCAGCAAAGTAATTTCAGCTCTCCCACAGGCTGAACATCACAGAGATATGTGCTGGTCAGCCAGTCTGCACATGCATACCTCTCTGATCCAGAGATGTCGCCAGCCAAAGCAGAGGAGGATGCCAAAGGAGATTGTGAAAGGAGGCAGAAGGGGGACTGGGAGCATGGATAAGTGAGAGATGATACTGAGGGTAAATTGTAGGTATTGTTTGCAGATTAGGTAGGATGCAGCATTTCTACAGTCCAGTCCTACATATCCTAAATGGTGGGAAATATTAAGTATATTAAGATCTACAGCCTCTCAGCTAAGAGGCTGCTGTTTCCATGATAGCAGGCTGTTACTGAATTGTGTTTGTAAGCTTGTTAAGATGTTGTTTCTTAGGGTTCTCCTGTAGCTTCTCCCTTGGGGACTGATGCAGGATGGTGACACACAGCTGATCAAAACGTAGCTGAAGTTGTTTTGCTCGTAGTCTGGATAAAACTGAGTTTTTCTTTCACATGGGATTTCGTGGAGCACTGCTTTCCTTCACTGGGACATCAAAACCCTCAAGCAGTATCAGGGGCTCAAAGCTTCTCATGTGATATTCGCCCTTCTCAGTGTTGTGTGCTCCTTCAGAAAGCAAGTCTGTGCTGACACGCAGCAGCTCTGACAACCTGGCTTGTGCTAGTATTGCTATTGCTAGCAATTCCTTCAAAAGCCTCCCATTGGTCACCATTTGTGCTTCTGGGCATTTCTGGAACTTTTTTAGGTAGAGACTGGGCTAGAAGCTAATTGTGTAAAGCACGGGTCTGTGTTGAAACCTTACTGCACTTGCTGTTTCATAATCCTTATCTACAAATTTCCTGTTTGCCCACATTGTCAGCAGTGGGTAATTTTTCTATTTTAAATCTAGATGTAAAGGGGTATTTTCTAAGCATGTCAACTACTCAGATTTCACTGAATGCCTAAATATTTAAGGTCAGTTTTGAAAATTCTGGATATAATACCCAAGTGGCATAAACATTTGAATAAGCAAATTTTATTTTGCATGGAAGGAACTTTTCCCCTGGGTTTATCTGCATCTGTTTCTTTCTAAATTGCATCAAAAAGTCTAGATAATACTTAGCCTTTTATTTGACTATGATCAATATGTTTTTAGAGAACAGGCCTTGAGAAGAATGTAACAGATTCCAATCAAATGGCACTTAATCAGAAAATAGCTGTTAAATATGCAGATTTAATCCTTCTCTCCTAAAACATATGTAAGTTTTTATTGGTAAATCATTGATATACTCCACTGATTCATTCATGAAAATTTTAGGTGCTTCATTTCAATTCATTGCCTGGAAACAGGTGTATGTGAGGGGTGAATCCAAGCTAGCTTTCCATGAGCTGCTGCTGGATCTGAGCTGATTGAGGAACTGGAGAAACCATTCAGCCAAGAACAGCAGATTGTGAGTGCAGGCACTAGACTGAACCTGTATTGGACCATGTTTTCAGCAAGCTGCTGCTTGTGAGGAAATTCATGCAAGCTGATTCTGTGCATTCCACTTTGCACATGCTCTGTGCCTGCTACAGTTCTGAGATAAAAACCAGATCCCATTAACTTAATTTTTGCTGAAGTTGCTGTAGGTTTTGGCACAGGAGCTAAGAGCACAGACATACATATCAATAATGGCTGAGGTGACTTTTGGTTAAACTGTGATCACATTGTGTTAGCAGATGCTTAGACAATGTCTTTCTCCTGGATTTTCTTTTTCTTAAAATTTCTGTGACAATCAAGGACTACATCAATAATGTTTTAAATCAAGTTTAAGTAATAAATATTCATAGTTATTGCAATATTCTCAAATTTAACAGTAATCTTGATTCTTGCAATTATGATTTTCTTTATTTATTGTTTATTTAGGCTGGACACTGCTCTGGGTTGCCTTGCTGCTCTTTTTGTGTGAGCCAGCCTGCTACCTGCTCACTCCAGGGCATAGACCAGCAGAAACTCTCTCAGGTCCCCATTTTTGCCCACTTCTGCAGCTTTAGCTCTACACTGATTAGAAGCCCAAGAAGCAATGTTATTGTTGTGTGCATATGTTTATTTGAGTAGGAAGAAAACATAACTGGGGATTCGAAAGTCATGCAGTCCACTGAGACTTCAAGAAACTCAACTGGAGACTTAGAGGAAACACGATTCACATATCTAAAACTAGTGAACTATTTATTTGCTGGAATTTCTAAAATGTGTAGAGGATTTAAAAATTAGATATTAAATTCTTATAATGCAATAGAATAATTTTTAGTAGCCACTACTAAACTTCAGTCATCAATTTTTGTCATTCTTTCATATTATTTAATGGTGTTTATGTATCAATGCTAGTACAAGCAGCAAAGACAAAATTGTTTCTTTTGAAAAAACCATAAACTAAAGTTTAGCAAAGAAAAAAATCATCTTTGGCATGTTTTAAGATATGTTTTCTTTTATTAAATCACAAACTTATCCTCTTATTTTGATTGTTTTTGAAAAGTTTGGTTTCAGAGCCATTTGATATCTAATGTTTGGATGCTTAAATTTCTTTTGTGTCTGTATATGTTCAGCAGAATTAAAATAATGTTATCTATTGCCTCTGAAACCATCAGCTGGTGGCTCTGATGAGATGCTATTTCAATTTCCTCTATTTCCCTTAAAAAGTATGTATTAAAACTCCAGTTTACAGCATCAAGTTGTGAAGCACATTTGCTTTTGTAACTGATAAAACGAAGAAAATGAAATGGATTCTTTTGAAGAGTTATCATTTGTTTTGCTTTGTTTTGTAGGTTTTTGTCAAGCAGGCAAGGATTTACGGTTAGTATCTCTGTGCATGGAGCAAATTGATATCCCAGCAGGCTTCCTGTTAGTAGGAGCCAAATCTCCCAACCTTCCTGAGCACATTCTGGTCTGCGCTGTTGACAAGCGGTTTTTGCCAGATGATCATGGAAAAAATGCACTTTTGGGTAAGAGATCTTCTTTCCTTTGTGCCACAGTAATTCAGAGAAAAAAAAGCCGGTTGAAAATTATCTAATGTCATTTCAGCTAATAACGTTCTATTAGAAGTATGTTGAGTAGAGAACTGATTTCATTAAATCAAATCTGTAGATGAACCTGCCTTAAAAGCCCATTTTAAAACAAGTCCTTGATTCCACAATTAACCACAATTGAATCTCTTGGATTTCTGTGTGGGCTGAAGTCAATTGCAGCCCTGGCATTCTAAATGTGAACTGTCCATATACCCTTTATCTCTGCTGGACCTTAGAGCATTTTCATTTAAGAAGAAATATGCTCACACAATATTGAAAATGAACTGTATAAATTTATTTTTTTTTTTAATTAAGGGATGATTACTGCCCTTGGCTCCACCAGGATCATTGTTTTCTGGGAGCAATTTGCTTCCCAAAACCCAATACATAGGGACACTCTCCTGCCTTTCCCAATTATGTCGTAATCTGTTACATTTATGAAGTTTAAAATTTTAGTACAACAGTGCCTCTTGGTAATTGAAGACAGGCCTATATATGCACCTAGATTTCCTGTCTGGGTCACAACTGGTACACATTTTAACAAGCCAGTAGAAGTGATTTAATGTCTTTTGGCTCCTTCAGCCTGTTTTGAATTTACTCTCTCATTTCTCCCTCCAGTCATTGTTCTGCCTAGGATATATTCAGAAAGACCTTTCATCAGGAAAGAAATTACAACAAAGGACAGATACCCTGATTTAACTGCATAGCTCAAATTCTGCTCCAGACCAGCAATATTTTGTGTAACTATTGGAAACAGCTTTGTTTTAGGCTTTAATGTTACCTCTCAATTAAATCCATTTGATATGCTACTACACACTGCAAACCTTTGGGCCTAAGGCAAAAATGCCCCTGGCCTGGGTTAGAGGCTGTGGTGTGATGTGCCCTCACTGGGTATGACTGGGGGTGTGGGATAACGGGGTGCTCTGGTGTGCACTTCAGCATTCAGAGAAGCTTGTCTCTGCTAAGCAGAAGAGGAGTGTCAGGAGCTGACTAAGAACTATCTGATAGATAGGTAGATGATGTTCAAACCTGATTAAATGTGGTACTGCTTGTCTTTGTTGGTGAGCCTCCCCCCCATCCCAGCTTAGTCTCCATCCATCATCTCTGGTCTCATTTGATCATGAGCCTGGTGAGTCGCATCTCTGGCATTGCTGGTGTGTTGAAATGCCTCAAAGCTTCTATGGCTGGCACCTGGGGGCAAAGAACTGGCTCTGGAGCTCTGTGAGACCCTGGTTACTCTTTCTGAAAACTGTGGAGATGCACCAGTAGATCCTGTGGGCTGCAAGGGGGTAAAGAAAGAATGATTCAGTCTCAGGAAGAACAGGATGAAGAAATTTGCATCTTGGCATCCTTGTCCAAGCTGATAATGAGGCACAGAAAGGCTAAAGACAAAGGCCTAATTATTAATTAGAGTTTTATGGTAAGGCATTTTGTCAAAAACACTGAATATCTTTGTCATAAACCTATTAATTTGGCTGGCAGGTGGGTGTAGGAACCAGCATCCTCCAAGGTGTTTGTCATTGTGGAAAATAATGACAATAGCAAGAATGAAAAACTGATTCTCTTACAGATCATGAACTAATTAGTAAATGGAAAAAAACTCAAACAAACAAAAATAAAGCATTTCCACTAGGTATTAATCTGCTAGCACTTATAAATCAATATTGATATTCCATAGAAAATCTGTTTAATTAATGATTGAAAGCAATTCAGAGATAAGTGGCATGACAAGTAAGAAAAGGGGGCTTAATTGTTCAGCATTGGATAATAGAGAGGTGATTCAAACAACAAAGATTTTAAGGCAGACCCATTTCAGAACATGCCCTGTGCTTTATTCTGTGAAATATTAGACTGGTACCATTATGCCAGATTCCCATTACCATAGCTGTGAATGGCATTGGAAATCAAGGGTGCGTATAATTCTTAGTCTGGATCGTATAATCCAAACCTCAACTCAAAATTTCCCCTCTTTTTGTGAAACCTTGTTGGAAACGCTGCAGAAAAACAGCCTTTGTCTCTAAATTTGTTACTTTTTTGAGAAACTGTAGGTTTTTTAAACTTTTCTGAAGCACTCCTAACTTTGGCCATGCAAATCTTGACATCAGGTGATTGCTTTCAAGACTTTAATGAAATGTAAGATTCAGCTTACTTGGGAAGTGTTTTGTGTAAGAAGCCTCAGGGGAAATTTATTTGATGTTAATTTCAGTCATATGAAATTGCTCTGGTGGATCAGCCACCATTTTGAGAGAGATGTCTGCAGTTTGGAACCCATGGGTTTCTAATATAGAAAAAATGGTTTTGTTTTTTTTTTCTCCTTGTGGAAATCTCCTAGTATAGCAACATAGTTCTCCCCCTGCCAAGTAGCTACTCTTCTCTGCACTGTGTGGAGTGTAAAATTGGTGATGGGATTCTGGCATGAGCCAGGATGCCCCAAAGAGACAGAGGAGTTTCAGAAGAGCTAAGACTGACACACATGTGCTGTGTCTACAGAAGCTGGCTGGAGGCCTCCAGTCCATTGGAACTGGGTGTGTAGGTAGGTTTAGATGGCCTTATTCCTAGCAGATAGTACATGACATTTAATCTGTTTGTGTATCTTCTGCTTTGTTCTTCCAGGATTTTCTGGGAATTGTATAGGCTGTGGAGAAAGAGGATTTCGGTATTTCACAGAGTTTTCCAATCATATCAACCTGAAATTAACCACTCAGCCAAAGAAGCAGAAGCACTTAAAGTACTACCTAGTAAGAAGTTCCCAAGGTGTACTGTCAAAGGGACCCCTTATTTGCTGGAAAGGTAATAAAGGTGCCCATTCAATTAGGGGTGTTTCATGCTGTTACAGGTGATGTTGAATGAAAAATTTAAAGTTGCTGTTGAAAATGTATACATTCAAAAGCAACTGCTTGAAGGGAAAATTCTCCCTGATTTCACTGAAGTTTGGATTTTTCCAAAGAAATTTAAGTCTTAATAATAACCATGTGATTGTAACCACTCTTCTTTCATCTCCCCGTACTTTTGGTGGCAGCCCTAGACCTGCCCATCTTAGAGTGTGCAGTCATCTCGGTAGAGGAAAAGAGGTTACTCAGTCTGATGATTCTTTTGTGTGCCTGAAGCAAGGGGACTCACAGCCAGGGCTGCAACATTGGTTTTCCACTGATACTCATCTTTGCAGGTGCAATCCAATCTATCTCATGCCTGAGGATAGCTAGTGTGCCATAAGATTAAGAAAACTCAGGTCATTGATCTCAGGGAAAGCAAAGACTTGGACGCTCCTGCCATTTGCCATTTGTCTATACTTGGTCTTACCCTCTACCAGAGCAGCCTGTGTGATATTATGTGCTGCAAGAGGGTACATTTGTGACCCTAAGGCAAGGTAGCCATGGGGTCTCTTGTGGGAGAATGCAGGTTTTTGGAGCTAGAACCATGCAAAAATTCAAGGAAAGAGTGGTTTACCCACTCACTGTCTGCCAGGCTACCTGGCCTTTTCATCTGTGGTCTCACTCAGTGAAGACAGAGTTCGATCTGGTCCCTGTCATTCCAAAAAGCTGATGTGAGGAGAGGGGAAGCTCTGCAGGAGGACTGACAGACATCTGAGGAGTCACATCCTCATGTGAATAGCAGCATGACACCAGAAAGAGATGGTTATCACCGAGCTGTATGAGTGATTATGGTTTGTATCAGCTAGTGGTTCAAAAGGATCCTGGCTTCAGCTGCTTTGCTCTCTTGCAAGGATAATTAACTTATGCTTTAGAGAGCATGTAATTTTTCAATAGCATTTTTCACAAAAATGGCACAAATATTTAATTTGGTAGTGAAATTCCAAATACAGACAAAGGAAGCCTTATTTTACTTTTGGAATCTTTTTTCTCCCTGATGCTCATGCTGTTGGAGTTGGTGTGTGTCTTGGTAAATGCAGTCAGGAGTAATGCATATGTGGAAGAAGCAGATACTGGTTTCACTTTTGGTTATAAGCTAATAGCAAGGGTTTCTGACCACCCATGAAAGTTTAGAAAATCAACCAAAAGTCAACCTCATAGTCATTAAACCTCATAGTCATTACTTTGATAGGTTCTATCCCCATATTACTGCCATCCATCTGGTAACCTTTCACTCTTCATTTAAATTATAAGTCTAATTAGAAGAAGAGTGCTTTTAAATACTTAAACCCTCCTCTTAAAACAAATCCTGATTAGATCTTAGTTTTAAAAATGGACTAATATGTGATTTTCAAGGTGACTTTCTCCCCCCTCAACTCAGTTTTCATCCAGACAGACACTAACAGCGCTGAGATCTTGCTGAAGGTTTGTGGAGGCAAATTAAAAACCTGGTTTTCAACACAATTTCTCCTTTTAAAGGGCAACATGTGATGGTTTGTATACAGGTTGTGCCATAGAAGTCGCTGAGCATTTTCTGGGACATGTCCAATACCTTCAAATCTCTTGGAAGCTGTGATCTGAGGGCTCTGGCTCTTTTGCTGCATCTGGTCTGTATTTGCCTGGCCCCCTGAGTGGCCCCCAGGGAGGTTTTCTTAATTAGAAGACAAAGTTGACTAAACTGCGAATCCGTATTTTCGTTGAATGCTGCCATTTGCCGCTGTTTGTTGTACGTGCTCTATGTATGCTCTTAACATTTTGTCACCTCTCGCCACCGTGTTGCTGAACTTTGCTGCTGCAAGGGAAGGCCTTGTTAATCTGTACTGTAGCTGCTTCGTTTGCAGAATGTAGAAGCAGGCAATCATCTGCTGCTAGCCTCTCTGCTAAACCAAATCCTTCGGTGTCACCGTCCACGACCCCAGAGGGTGGATCAGCTAATGGATACAAATCAGGGTTCACTCAGACAGGTAGGAGCTGAAAGTGCTGTAAAGATAACCATTGGGGGTGGTAAGTTACCTCAGACACTGGTGGGTCAGGGATGCTGTAAACAACTGGGTATTTACCTTGAGCCGTGTATAGATTACACCGGAGAGGATGCCTTTCAAAATTTGCTTTGGCAAAGATTAAGACCCAGGTGAGGCTGAAGGTTAGATTGGTCTCAAAACAACAGCTGATGTAAAAGCATTAAACGATCTTTTGATTAATTCATTTGGTTCTGTGCCTCCCTGTCTTTGTTTCATTAACGTTTTTTGTGCATCTCAAAAAACTTCAATTACGCATTTGTAGGGCAGTCTTTACCTAGTATATAAAATAGGCTATTTGTCTGAAAAAGGAGAATAATCATGTTTTAGGGAGAGGAGGCCATTTTTTTTATTTACTTGCTTATTTCCTTATTTATTTAAATTTTATTGCACACAAAGGTGTACTTAGAATTTCAATTTCCCCATATATGCATATGTGTTTGTGCATATGGGTTTGTGTTATGTGAACTAACAGGTCTCTCACAACTATTCTAGAAAGCTATTAATGATATCCTTAAATAAGGAGAGAAGATAAAAATCAAAAAGGCATTGACTGACAAAGAAGCAGCATCTTAATATCAAGTATCTATTTATTTATTGCAGGTAGACAAACTGCTTTTGTTTGAGCCTTCTTCCTCATTGCTTTATTGCAACTTCATCTATGCTGTCATATGCTTTTGTGTCTGTTTGTGCTATTTCTTGAAAAATTAAAAACAAGATGACCTGTTAATTTTGTTATTAATTGATATGAATGCCCAAAACCATATTTCTTTAAAGGAGTATGAAATGCAGATACAAGGCAAGATGGTTATAATACTTTCTACACATAAAAAGTTTGTAAAAAGGAGTAATGAACAAAAGCTGAACATTGGCACTCATATGAAATTATAATCACTGATTAGCATTTTCAGAGGCACTTCCCTCAGATGGTTTTCACTGTCTCTGTTGAGGAAGCTAAAATCCTTTAGGCTCTGGGTGAGATTAAATTGTTGTTTAAAACATCTGCATTTCATTGCATGATCCCTTGGCTTCCAGATCCAGGCACGAGAACTGTGCAGATGCATGAGAACCTGTTTATTTGGAACAGCAAGAATTCTGATATTTACACAGCTTTGTCTTCTATTGTCTCTGCCAAGTTAATAGATACACCTTTTATATATGGCTTTCTCCTTATCACTCCCTGCCATTTTCAGTCTGCCTGGTGTTTCTGTGTGTCACTGTTTGTACTCCTAAGTCATGCTCGTCAAAACCTTTTCATCTGCTTCTACTGTTATCTTCTAGTGAAGATAATGCCACATACATACACACGAATCCCCTGTGACCAGGAGGAGGGGGGAGAGCACCTTTTATTCAGTGGCATAAATTCTGACATGTCACCTATGATGGAGGGCTTTTCTGGCTTTTTCTCTTCTAGATTCTGCATAGCTCTTTCTACTGGAGTTTGCTTCTTGGTTGTTTTAAAACAGGACTGCTTATTAGCAGATTGTTTTCTGAAATTGTTTTCAGTTCACCATCAACTCATACTCCTTTTTTTCTTTAAAGGTTGGGTAAATATTTCTGGTGAGCACTTCAGTCCTTGAGTTCTATAAGATACATGTAGGTAGTTATGGGCATACAGTATCAAAAATACAGTTTTTGGGCAGATGCTTGAGAGGGGAAAATTCAATTCACAGGTTAAGCAACTAGAAACAGGGCTTTACAAGAGAAAGATGAAGAATTTTAATAACAGGTATTTTAATAACTGTAAGTCCTTCTTAGCTAACAGACTGGTGTTTAAACATATACCAGCCACATCCACATTCACAGATAATATTTCAAGAAAATGTATTACAGCTAGAGATGGGGAAAAAAATCCCCAAAGCTTCTGGACAGTTTACTTTAAAGAAACTTTAACAGTACATATTTGCTACATCATATTTGATGACAGGCCAGTGTCTCCCTCTGAGGGCCCTGACCTGGTGGTCTATTTTGTTAACCATTCAGCATATATCCTGTGAACATGGACAAGATTTTCTGGTGGGGCAGCAGCAGCAGAGGCTTTTCTGTTTGTTCTTCATGTCAGCTACTCTGTCTGGCAAAGCAGAGCTTCCTCCCACCCTCCTTCACCAAATGGTGTGTGGCCTGCGGGTGAATGTGTTTGGCAGATCAAGTTGGTCTTTGTCCTCTGTTTTCTTTAGCTGGCTGTTTTACTAGGACATCTGTAGGTGAACTTAGCCTCCTTTGCCTACTTGTTTCAAACTACTTTCAGGACTGATGCTGAGTTAATATTTCACTTTGGTTGTAAGAATTTGGATTTGCCAGTGTATCAGCATCCGAATGCAAATTTTTTCTTGAAGTAAGTTGCAATTATGAAATGCCTGATGTTAAAGGGACTTAAATGCTGAGATGTTTGGAATCAGTTTTATACTGGGCAAATATTAAAATTTTTTTGTTCTTCAGTTTATCCTTCTATAAAATAAGATTTATAAGTTTTAGCCTTGGTAAAATGCTCTAAGAAGATTGCTAATTCATGCAATGAGTTTGGGATCAAATATCATTAGTTTTTTACCCAGATTTATAAATGGACATACACTTCTAATAGTTTTATAGACAGTAGGGCTGTAAGGAGGCTATGGTTTTGGATTTGTTTTTTTCTGCCCTTAGTCAAGCTTAACTGTGTCTGACAGAGATTCAGTAGCTCGCTGTCAAAAATTTCAGCTGATGGAGATTCCACAACCTCTTTAGGCAACTTATTCCGGTGCTTATTCTCTATGCTTGCTGACTGCAAGTTCCATAAGCCCTTTGTCCTAGCTTCCTCATGTGAACCAAGAGAAAACTGCATTTACTTGCCTATCCCATGAGCCTATTTTGGCTAGCAGTGAGATAGCCCTTTCCACAGTTAAAATATTTTTTGAATGTGTGTGTGTGCAAAATATTGTGGAAGAGATCAGTCGTGGGTTCAGTAGATTATAAGATTCTATAGAAATGCCCAGTTAAATGTTTGTTAAAACTCCTGAAAGATACATGGTAATTTCTTAGGAGTGTAAAAAAATTGCAGTTTATGCAGAGATGAATTTTGATGAATGTGTATATAATAAAAATTATATATGTGTATATATATAAATTTTAATCATTAATTAAACAATTTCTATTCTCAGATTCTTCAGTGTTTAGTCCAGCAAAATCATCTTCTGCTGCTGTTAACTTAAGTGGAACACAAGACCCATCCCGGAACAAGAACATTGTGAAACCTCTGGCTCTGTCAGTACAGCTCGTAGGAAAGGCATTTGCTGCAGGTATGGCTTTGCTTCCCAAAACACCTGAGAGCCAAGGGAATCATCATCTTAACAGCCAAGAAATGAGAAATTTTGTTGAAAAAGAGAAAGGAAAACATTCACTAGCATTCTTCAAAACTCTCATATTCTTGCAGTCTTTGGCACAGAAATTTTTGTCGATAGTACTGTACCCAAGCTTGAGCCACACCTTGGCTTTCAGATTTAACATTCCAGTAGGAGTGCAATGATATCTCTTTCTGCACTTCTTAAGATATGTAAAAGAACATGTCACCTCTTGATATCACACTGATTCCTGCCTCAGTAATTGAAAGCTGTGTGTAGTTCTGCATTTATAACAATTATAGTTCATCAACATCCATTTAGTGGAATTTTGTCTCATTTTAAGAAGTTTTAATATTTCTGCTGTTTTAATTACTTATTTCTGTATTGTGTGTTTAATAAATTATAGCCCTCAACTGTGACAGCTAAGTTCATCACTGATTATTTTTCACTTTAGCTGATTTGTCTTTTAGCAATAAAAAAGAAATCATTACACATTGCAGGACAGTATACTTGAATAAGAAAATATATCAATTTATTTGGTTTATATATGCACATGAGCATTGCACTTTACACATGATATATTATGTCTGCTATTTAATACAAAATATACTGTTATGCCACATAATTATGTTGTATCTAATAAATCATTGACAGTTCTTTGTGTAAAATACCTTTTCCCCCTCCATACCTCTCTGATTTTATTTTGCATTGAAATTCCTTCCCAGCTTTTCAACCACTTATGTAACTGATCCATGTCCACCATATCTGTCCATACAAAATAGTTGACTCAGAGTACAAATGGGGAGCTTACAATGGGCAAGTGAGGTTATTCATCTTTTGTAGCTGGCAACCAGAGAGTCTTGTGCCAGGATTTATTTGGATGTCTGCAGCTGGGGAGTTGCATTGTTTTAAGCCACAAACCCACATCTCTAACACTTCCAGTTGCAGCTGCCATCAGCAAGCTGCTGCACCATCTCCTGGTGTTGGTCCTGGAATATGTTCTTGGGAGCTAAATCCTTGTGGAGCTGGCCAATATCAGCAAGGAGTTTTAGTTTCCACTGGCCTCCATGTTGGCAGTTTATGCCAGTTTTTTTCCTTCTGCAAAAACTGTGTTCTGAAAAAGAATGAGAAGGAGCTCATATGAGTGAGGGTAACTTCTGGCCATCATCAGTTGTTGTAGTTTAATTTTGAGGCCTGAATAGTGGGTCCTGCCAGAGTGCCAGGCTTTCTGGGACTGGAGGATCACCTTAGGCGGAGGTGGCAAAATGAAGCATGGTTTGCCTCAGTAATGCTCAAGCCATGTACACTTCTCAGCAAACTGCCCTGTCTTCCCCTGCCCAGTGTCCTGTGCTAAGGCTTTGGATGAGAGCCCTATAGTGAATTACTGTGCATAACATATGGATGACTGAGGGAAAATTCTGTAGATACGCACAAGTGGCTTAGAAATCTCTACAAACTGAATTTGCGATGTATATTAAAAAAAAATAAAAATCACTGTGTAAAAAAAAAAAGTCACCAATTTCCCACTAATTTTGCATGTGTGTAATTTTTTATTGTATTTTGGTAGGGCTTTCTTTGGATTTTTTCTTTTCTTTACCTATCACTCCCTACCTTGAAAACTGGACACCCCTTTTCAAGGCTTGGATTTTGCAATATGAATGTTTCTCTGCTGAGTGCATTTCACGCTTCCTCTGGAGTATGTTTTTTTCAGTCACGCATCTTGTCCTGTTCTTTTGCACCAGTGTGTGGCTGTACTTAGTAATTTTATTTGTTTGTTTTCAAGACTGTCTCAAGCCACACACTTTGTATTTTATTATACTCAGCTCCTCTTTCACTGCGTGCCACGGATGTTGCTAATGGAAACCCTAATGGAGGAAGAAATAACGCTTTGAGTACTACAGTCTCTCGGCCAATGCCTCACTCGACATCCCCAAGTCCTGGCTGTGCAGCTGGAGACCAAGGTAAAGAAAACCTCTCTGTTTTTTTATTCTAAGCTGCATTGCACTGTATGGATTGCAATCCTGATTGCATTGTTGAGCTCGAAATTTGTAACCATGTTCTTCTTCCGACTGTAGCTGTTTCTACCATCCAGTCTTTACAGATCCATGGTTGCTTTTTGGCATGACCTTTAATGATAATGCTGGACTTTTTAACACGATATTTTTCACATCATAGTCTGGTTTTATGTAAATCTAGGTATGAGCCTCTGTTGCTCTATGATGTGATACCTGCTCAACACCAGTGTGAAGTGCAGGGTGGGCTGGAATTTGGTCATTTCAGAGGACAGGGTTTAGAATTAGTTTTTGCTTTCCTTTCAGCATCTATGTCCAGTTCTGGACCACCAAAGAAACGTCACCGAGGATGGTCTCCTGGGTCCCCAGTCCCACCTCCTGCTTTAGCTGTACCTGTTCCTACAATCCGGCCTTCGACAAGAACAGGTAAAACTTGAATGACACAGAGATTTCATTTCTTAAAGCCTGAGCTCAGCCAGCCCTTTGCTGCACCTCTCATGTGTTGCACAGCAAACATAACTGATCTTGTCGATTTAAGCACACCATGAAGAGGTTTTCAGGTGCCCCCAAAAACACATACATGATTGCTTTGTATATTGTAATCTAAGATGTGACACAGAAGAAGTAGAAATTCTGGGGGAGAGAGAGGAAAGGAAGAGGCAAATTATATTATTAAAAATATAAAGCTGAAAGAAATCCATAGTCCCTCATCTGTAGCTCAGTTCTAAAATTGTGCAGGTGTATGGATATATGAATATATTTCAAGGATTTTCATTAGCCTTTACCTTGACTGTTGTGTCTCAGTCTGGTGTGGGATGCTACAGAAACTGTACAGTCTGTTTCTGCATGGGAAAAACAGCTTTGTATCATTTTGGCCTAACAAAGCAGACTGATATTCACACTAGGTGATATTCAGTTAAAAGCAGAAAGTGAGATTAAATGTTTGTTGTGCATGGAAAAGCTCTAGGAGTTTAATATCATGACACGAAATAGAATTAACTATAAGTACTCATCAATATCCATGTAGATACCTCTTTATTCATAACTGTTAATAAAACTGTTCAATATTTGAGTACTTTTCAATTCTGAGATTGAGCATATTTTCTAAAGGGGAATAAAGAGTTACTTATTTTTCTCCCTATAGAGTGAGAGAATAAGCATCCTAAGATGAAAAAAGCCATTCATCAACATGCACAATGCATTTTTAGCTCCACTCTTGAGGACTTGGTTTTAAGATAATTTGGAATTATTTTCAAAGATATTCATCATAGGAGGAAGGGTTAAATGGTAGTGCAGGACTGCTTATCTGAACACCTCAAATTGCAGCTTTTGTCGGTTTTTGTCTTCAGAAACCTGCTGAAAAGACATGATATAAGGCAATCTCCCCTTTCTGTTGAGTTTGTCTCCACTAACCTGGAACCTCTGTTGTGTACTCCATTTTCTATGAGTCTTTAGTAGTACTTTTTTCTGTTGGACAAACAGTTTCCCTTGGTAAAATGTATGCATTCATTCATCCTGCCTTTGATGTTTTTCTGTTGATGGCATGGTTTGAAAAATTGGTTGCAAACCACCAATGAAGCCTAAAAGAAACTTGTGAAGCAGGCCTTACTCTGAAACCTGATTACAGATTACAAAATTCTTACATTTGGTTTCCTTTACTTCTGAAAGCTGCTATTGCTCTTTCATGAGTAAAGCCTGATTTTTATCCTTGTGGCAACTATCTAAGGGCAGCTTTGAGATTTGAGCCTGCTTTTATTTTTCTTATCTGCACATATTCTAGGTCAGAAGTTGAAGCAGTTTCTTCCCTTGTATTGAGAGGCAGGACTGGGAGGTGGCCTTTTGGCTTAGTACTTGGCTTTGTTTAAAGATGCATATTCAAACCTGTGTTTTGCTCTCTCATTCTCACCAACAATACAGTGGTCAGAAAAAGTTTTATTTTAGGGGTGGGGCTACAAGAGGCTATAGGCTCTTCATTTAAATTGCTTAAAACTATAGCAGGAAATGCAGAGACCTTTTGAATTTTATTACAGTTAGTGATTTGCAGTAATTTTTTTCTTATTTGTTCATAAGGCCAAATCACAGTATGAGCCTTTTAGTAATGGAAGTCTCTCTTTTCTTTATTTTATAGAGCCTCTTTTGTCAGTCCCAGTTCCTCAATCCATGTTAACTGGAATTTTACAGCCTCAACCCATCCCAGCAGGGGAGACTGTAATAGTTCCTGAAAACCTGCTGAATAACTCAGGAGTCAGACCAGTGATTCTGATAGGTAAGTCTTACACTGGGGAATCAAATGCTGCATTTTGTACTAATACACACTCACCAGAAGCAAGGGGGCTTTATTTATTTTTGTTGTTCTGGCATTCAGTACAATATGAAGCTGGTTTTTCACAGATAGTTTCCCTCAGTTGCTTAATATTTAAAACTGAGAGTCAGACTTCTGGAGAACCTGATTTGCAAGCAGGTCACCACTAGGTCAAATTTATGCAGAACCACTGGCCAAATCTAAGTTTTATAGAAATAAGATTTTTGTAAAACCCAAGAAGAGAAATATTTCCAAGTAATGAAAATAGCTTTCTGGTATAAACAACTTATAAACTAAGCAGATATTTCCTGCAGCATTTATAGTTCAGATCCTGAAGCCCCAGAATTCTCCGTGAGACCAGAAAATTGATTTGCACTGACTAAACACAAGTAAATCATACTAACATTTTGTCATTTATAGTTCATAGTTCTTGTAAGCAATTGAGATAACAGATCAGACTTCAGGCTTTTAAAATCCTTTAGCTGTATAAAGTTCTTTGTTAACCCTTAGAAAGATATTGTTTTAAGAGTATCACTTTTAATGTGAATATGCCTTTCAACCTGAGCTGTTTTGGCATAATACATAAAAAAAGATGGGTCAGCTAGTGCTGCCAAAATTTTTATGAGTGATTTTTTTTTTTCACTCTACATTTCTTTTAGGTCCAATATAGTATAGATGGTTGTATAAAGTAGCTTCAGTGTCAACAGAACATGCCTATCAATACAGTCCGAAGAATAATTTACCAGTCCTGAAGGAATGGTGAAGTTCTCCAAGCTGTGACTTGCACAGATAATTTTAATACACGCAGTCCCATGAGAATTAACAGGGCCATCTACACCAGTAAATCTGTCAAGGGTAGGGTTGTGCTTCTGGTTTGTTTTGCTTAGCGTTGTTTTCTGGAAGCCGATTATAGAGCTCTAGCGTGGTGCTCTAATGGTTTTCAGAGAAACACTTCCTTATTAAAGATGAGGGTGCCTACAGCCATCAGCTTAAGTGCAAATTGAATGCAGCCCTTGGGCTCTTGGAGAGCTGCCATTAAGTTCTCAGTTAGGCTAAATGTTAGTGGCCCTGAGAAACAGCATCCTATTAATAGTACAGAACCAGATGTACCCAGAAGGATGGATTTGGCAAAATCTCTGTGGAAATGCTTCTTTTGAAACGAAAAACATTCTGAAGGAAAAGAGGAGTTAGCCTGTGCTCATGTGCTTTACCTTACAGAACAGCATGTTTAGTTGTTGATGTTTATTTTACCTGTTTATGAAAACAGAATGGGAAGGTGGCAAAAAAGTGAAATCAATCACAGCAGTACCACAGAGGCTGAATCAATGCTAATGTGACTTATGTTGCTTTTGTAATGTTAAGATCAATGTACTTTTGCTTTCATTGATTTTTCTTCTTGGTACACTATATTATGGAGAATCTGTATTTAAAGGTCAGGGTAAGACCTAAACAGATAATATTCTCATCTGTATTTGGACAACAATAGTTATTATCCTGCTGGATATCATGCAGTTAATGTCAGTTCTTGCAAGTGTGTGTGGTCACTTGTTGTAAAACACAGCAGAGGATCCCTGGCCTGTAATTTATTTTTTAAGCTGTTACAATGCCAAGAACAGTTATTAATGCAATGTACTTTGCCAGACACTCTTAAGAAGAAGTTTGGAAATGTATCATTGTGCAAGATTTCATGTAATGGCAAATTTTGTGAATTTCTGGGGGGTTTTGTTTCTTTTATCATAGGCTATGGCACTTTACCTTATTTCTATGGAAATGTGGGCGATATTGTTGTAAGTCCCTTGCTGGTGAACTGCTACAAGATTCCACAGCTGGAAAACAAGGATTTGAATCTCTTGGGTTTGTCCAGCAGTCAGCTGCTAAGTGTGGAAAATATGATACTTTTAACCATTCAGTATCTTGTCCAACTAGGTAAGCAATTTGTCATAAGCACTTGGTTTTATTTGAGACTGTCTTTTTTTCGTCATACCTTCTTGATATCCCTTTTAGGGCCAGTTTTCTGGCTGCTTTTGTGGCTGGAAGAGGCAAGTGGCTCCATCTAGTGTGACTCTGCCACTTGGTTCCTAAAACGGAAGAAGTGAAGTGAATTTAAAGGCTGATACTGCTTCTGCTCTCCATATGGGGATTGACCAGGTCACCTTTGTGAAATGGATTTGCAATGCAGATAACTCATTTGCTTAGGGTATCAAACCATCAGTTATCACAGCCCTTTCTAAGGACACTCGGTCTGCTTTATTCAGTTTTGTGACAAATGCTGGCAGATGTGTGATGGTTGTCATTGTTTTGGTGACAGCACTGTTTACATGAAAACCACATTTGTTATTCAGACTAAGGCAAGTGATTCTGTGAATATCTCATTCTTGTGTTTTTGAAATGGACTTTTTGCGAGTTTGAGAGCAAGCCAGCAAGCCACATTTTCTTCCCTTATTGTAGGTCCAGTCATTTTCCTTACCTTTTAGAATAAAAAGAGCAGTGCTAACAGCAAGGTTTTAGAAGTTAAAAATGCAGGAAGGTGTTGGGAAACTTTCACCAGTCTCACTCTAACTTTTGTATTTGAAAAGATGCCACTTACCATAGAGTGGTGTGAAGTTACTTCTGTGAAGAGCACAGTGCATCTGTAATACATAATGGTGTGAAATATGCAGGTGTTCCAAAAGCAGCACAACTGCTGATGGCATGACAACTTGGGAAGAGCAGACATGCTCCATGCAGGTTTCACCCATGAGTGCTCACACTTTGCTGCAGTTCTGTAAGAGACAGCAAGGAACCCATTTTCTGTGCTATAATACTCTCTAAATGACCTGTTAGCTTTGTTTATCATTCTCTGCCTCACTAGTCCATTGGATCCCATGTTAGAACTGACAAAGGGTTTCTTAATTTTTTACAGGATGTTTTTCTGTTACCTTCTTTCAGTGGGATAGGAATTTGTTACTTGAAGTTTTCATCTTTATTGGAAAGTTTGTGGAGTGTGCGTGTTGAAACCAGCTGCTTAGCACAATTCTGGATTGATAGAGGCTGCTTGCAAATTTATAGCAAACTGATAACAGCATTTCCAATTAAAAATAAACTATTTATTGGAACCTGTGAGTCAGTGAATCATGCTCCATGAGCAAGTCTGGCTTTAGATGGATGCAGCAAGTCTATACTTGCTGGAAACTAGAGGAGGCTTCATGCAAAGCTTCTGTAGCAGAACTGTGTTTATTGAGCACTGTGACTTCAGCATAAAGGAGTTCTCTTACTAGGAGGTGTTTAGTTTGGCTTTTGTTCTTAGCTGTGCAAAGCTGAATAGTTTCCTCTTTGACCTTATGTGGAGATGTGTGCCAGTACTGTAAGATGAAAGAGCCTAATGAGGAGAAAAGTAAAAACATTCTGTAGAGGAGGGGATCAAAACATGTTGCTGGTTTGAATATTGTTATAGACTTAAAACTGTTGGAATTGTGACAGCTGCACTGAACTGTAGCCTTTGTCCCATGTTGTTAAATCAAGGCAGATTAGACATGATTGGAGGGTAGCCAGATTCAAAAGTTTTTGACAAGAGACAAATACACATATAAATTAACAATTTATTCAGTAAGCCTCTTTTTTTTTTAATTGAGAAAGTAGGACTAAAGTGTTTTTCTTTTCTCCAGAGTATATTGCGAAAGAGTAAGATTAAGGCAAAGATAAAAAAGCAGGCAAAAGCACAAAAGACAGTCTTGCCTAATTTTTTTCAGATCTCACTACTTGTATAAAATATATTTTCAGATGAATCTGATCCTCTGATCACAGATGATAAGAATATTATCTATGGAAAGGCTTCTTTTTTTGAAAAAAAAAAAAAAAAGATATGACTGAAAATTCCTATCAATTTTCTTGTAAAATTATGATGACATTAATTGTAGGGTGTTGCTGTTGTGTTTCCAGAAATCAGCTGAGCAACTCATGATATTACAAATCAAAGTAAAAAAAACCAAATGCATTTCTGATGCTTTAAACCTTCTATGAAGACTGTACATAGTTAGATCTGTGATTGTGAGCTGTAGCACTGCTATAAATAAATTCCACTGACTGTGATAAATGAATAAGTAAAAAAAAAAAAAAAAAAATGTATTTGTTTTTTGTGGGTTTTTTTTGGTTTTTTTTTTAGTCTACCTCCTGAACTTGGATTTCACATTTGTTATCTTTGGCAGCATTCATGGTGAAGTATTCACAAGCTTTGCTTTTATGCGTCAGAATGCCCATATTTTCAATATGGGTTACATTCCATCATCTGTAATCTTCAGCTTTTTACTTTTCCACTGCCATTTCTACAAACACAATCTCAGCCTATGCAGTGCTACAGTGGTCTGTGTTGTGGTTGAAAAAGATTTCTGGACCCTTTGTTATACCACCTGTTCAGAATTCTGAAATCATTCTCCCTTCTCTCTTGTTGTGGTACATTTGAGTCTTTTTGACTCTGTGTGCTGTGACACCCAGAGGTGATTTGTAGTTTTGATATACAAATAGACATCTAGACTCAAGGTTCTTGCAATGATTTGTCTTGAGTGGAAGGGATAGTCAGAAACTTAAGCAAGAGCTTATTCCAGCAATTCTCCTGTCTTAGATGGTTGGAGAAGTAGTCTCTATGGGATGCACGTTGAAGTTTGTCTACCCAGAAATGAGTGTCATCTGGAAATGGATGACATTTGAATATGTTGACTTTAACTGTATAGAGTAATAGAATAGAATCATAGCAGCATTGAATCATTCATGTTGAAAAAACCTTTAAGATCAGTGAGAACAATCCTTAACCCAGTACTTCCAGGTTCACCACTAAACCATGTCCCCAGCTGCCACATTCACATGTCTTTTGAATTCCTTCAGGCATGCTGAATACACCACTTCCCTGGGCAGCCTATTCCAATGCCTCACCATTTTTTCAGTGAAAAAATTAATCCTAATATCCAATCTAAACTTCCCCTGACACAACTTGAGGCCATTTCCATCTGTCCTGTCACTTGTTATCTGAGAGAAGAGATCAATCCCCACCTGGCTGCAGCCTCCTTCAGGTAATTGTAGAGAGCCATGAGGTCCTCCTGGGCCTCCTTTTTTCCAGGCTAAACAACCCCACCTCCCATTTCCCATAGAGCTTGTGCTCACCCCCTTATTTGCCCTTCTTTGGACATGCTCCAGCACCTCAACATCACTCCTGTAGTGAGGGGCCCTGAACTGGACACAGGACTCCAGGTGTGGCCTCATCAGTTCTGAGTACAGAGGGATGATGCTTCCCTGGTCCTGCTGGACACATTATTTGTGGTGCAAGCCAGGCATTGGCCTTCTTGGCCACCTGGGCATATGCGGGCTCATGTTCAGCCAGCCATCAACCAATGCTCCCAGGCAGTTTTCCAACCTCTCTTCCCAAGCCTGTTGCACTGCTGGGGGTTGTTGTGACCCAAGGCAGAACATGGCACTTTGTTTTGTTAAATCTCAAACCACTGTCCTCAGTGCACCTGTCCAGATCCCTCTGCAGAGCCCTCCTCCCCTCTGTCACCTGCAAACTGCCCGAGGGTGCTCTCACACAGAATTACTGCATATTCTGTGTTGAAAGGGACCCATAAGAACCATCGAATCCAGCTCTTTTGGGAATGGCCCATGTGGAGTTTGAACCTACTACCTTGGCATTATTAGCACTGTTTTCTGACCCACCAAGCCAATCTCACTCAGTCCCCTTGTCCATATCATCAATATAGATATAAACACCGAGCCCTGGGGAGCACCACTTGTGACTGGACACCAACTGGATGTAACTCACATATTAATATTTTATGATATTATTTATTTGGCAGTTTTCTTCTTGAAATCAAAATGATCATTTGAATGCTCATTTCTGTAGAGAAGCTTCTATATATTCCCTTTTAGCATCGACATATTTTTCTTTAGGAAACTGTTCATCATCAAAATCAATATCTATCATTTTGTCTTATATCTCATCTGGATATTAATTCCATTATTCTTCTGGACAGCTGTGGAGAAAGACTGCCATACTTTCTTATAAGTAAGCAGAGTGAAATTCTGAGTATTCTCACACTGAGAATTTGCTTTTCCATTTGTATCGTTATTTTAATCTTGGATTCATGATGATGACCCTTGTGTTTACAGCCTGTCTCTTTAAATAGCCCCCCTGAATCAGCAGAAGTTTGCTTTTATTTCTGTTAGTGGGTAGCATCATTTTCAGGGGTATATGTTTCAAGTAAACTTTATTTCTTCAGAGGAACATTCCTTCTCTACTGATAATTGAGGTCTTCAAGGACCTAGAATGTGTTATACTTACTTAGAAGGAAAAAGAAAACACATTTCCAAAAGAGAACTCTCAAAGGGAGAATTATGCCCATGCTGCGTTAAATTGGACTCATCAGAATTTTTCAGTTTGCATCAAAAATGAAAACAGCCTTGCACTTACAAGTTCATAATTGTCTTACTACCCTACGGTAAATGGGTGGTGGCACTTTCCATGTGTTATTTCTCAAAAAGGCAAAAAATGACAACAGGTGGCAGTTTTTACAGATTCTGTACTGTGGGTTATTTACCTAAACCCCGTTTCTCACACAATCTTTTTGTTTCCTGACCTGAAAGAAAACATAAAACCAAACGCAGTATTTCACATGTCTCTGATATTTAAGCACCCCCCCATTTTGTCATAGAAAAGCAAGCTGCTGAAGTGTGAAGCTGCCTCCTTTGGCACTGATACGAGATCTTGGAAATATAATCTGTGATTACTTTTTACTCTGTGTTCATGAATGTTTTTAACTGTTCCTGAATATCTTTGACAATGGGACAAAGCTAACTGAACAGAATGTTAATTGAAGTTTTTGTGGAGGACTGATGCCAAGATAGGATGGCTTATATTTCTGTTTTGCAGTTCAAGTTGACAATGCAGTTGACAGAGTCTGGGGAATGTAGATCAAAAGATGCATATTCTTCTTTATGTTAGATGCTTGCAGATTTGCTAAATTAATTTAATTTAGCTGAGGAAGAGGTTTAACATGTTTATTTGCATCCATGCTTACTTGATAGTATGCATGATGAGAAAAAGCAAAGCAAAGAGCACTTAACAGGCTTTGTCAGGTTGCACAGCTGTGATTAGGCTACAGGGATAAGCATTTTGGTTTTCTGCTGCAAAAACATATGGCTGCATGCTTAATCCTTCTCTTCCAGGCAAAAGGCACATATTTTCCCACTCCCTTGTTTGTCCCACCAGCTGCTGAAGCTAGGAATGAGGTGGAATACCTCACTGTTTGGAGGAGAAAAAAAAGAAGGTGGTGGGGGAAGAGAAAGGCTTCTAAAATAAAAAACCAAGAGTAAGCCACATGGGTAGATATCCACTGAGTAGCAAGCATTTTTTTTAAGATCTAAAAAACGTGGTGAAGGAGCTTGTCAGATCAAGACAGAGATGTAATTATTCCTGGTTCAATAACATTTTAATATGAGACACAGTTCTTCTGTTTGTTTGTTTTCATTGTAGGTCCTGACCAGATACCCCTGAGGGAAGAATTTGAGCAGATCATGTTGAAAGCTATGCAAGAGTTCACTCTGAGAGAGAGATCCTTGCAAATGAGTGCACAGTGTATCTCTGTGTCACCAGGTCAACTCCCTTGGCTTGCCAGGTTAATCGCTAGTGTGTCTCGGGATCTCGTGCATGTGGTTGTCACCCAGAATTCCCTGGCAGAGGGCATCTCGGAGACCTTGAGGTCTCTCAATGAAATGAAACATCAGCAAAAGCTACCAGATTATGTAGTTGCCATTTGTGCATCAAAGATTAGAGGAAATGAATTCTGTGTAGTGGTTCTAGGTGAGTATATTTGCAGACTGCTTCAAATGGCAATGCCAAATTGATTTTCTTGAGTTATTGATCTGGTTTTTAAATCCCTTTTGTTGTTTTTACTCTCCTTTGTGTTGTTGCACTGCAGTGTCACAGTTTACTATATCTTCAGCAAGACTTGGAGTACTGAGGTCCATGAGGATTTAGAAAAATATCTTTATGCTAGTCATTACTACTTCTTGAGAGATCTGAGATTTTATTGTTTGTATAATTGCCTTAGAAAATATCTTGAAGTGACCCAGTGGCAAGATAGTTGGTTTGTCTTTGTTTCATGTAACAACTGCAATATTTTACATGGTAGAATCTTCTCTAGACTACTTGAAAAAGAATGTGCTTTTCATCCTTTTTATCATTTTTATCCTTTTTTTTATCCTTTTTATTCTGCACTGATGACTGGCTGTGCTGTTCGTGTGTGAATGAGTGTGTCTGGATGGAAATGAACATTGACTAGTCATCTTTCCTCTGTAGGCAGATAAATCAGTAATGCTAATTTTTTACTTTTTCTACCTTCCCCCCCCTACTTTTTTCATTTTTATCCAGAATCCTCCATTTCTTCCAAGGTACAAATGTTTATTTTGAATATCATTTATCATGCATATATACAAAATGATGTGGAACAGCAAAGAACCTGCTGAAATTAGTTATATCAACTAATCCTCCAGTCAATAGTGAAGTAGACTTGCACCTGCTTTCCCAGTCTGCTGGGTAAAGGCAGTGGAGATCCATGACTGAAGATCAGAGTGCCCCAGACTTCTAGGATGAAAAGATAGTGTTGACAGTAAACTGTATTAAGGTTTGCTCTCACTCTTTGCCTCTCTCTCTTCTCCAGGTCAGTATCAATCTCGGGCACTTGCAGAGAGCATGCTTACCACCAGTGAATTTTTAAAAGAGATCAGTTATGAGCTCATCACAGGGAAAGTTAGTTTCTTGGCATCACATTTCAAAAATACATCTTTAGGTGAGTGATTCTAAGAAACAGACGTTCTAGCCAAGACAGTGTTGTCTTTAGGGTTGGTGTGTCTCCTGTTCAGCAGTTAAAGTGCACATGGATACGGCTCTGCTCTCTCCATTGGGAGGCATTCTGTTCTTCTCTCCTCCTTGTGTGTAAAAGAAGAGCTTGTCTCCTTCACCTGTGTGTTGGCAGTTCATAACCCTCTGGCAAAACATTTTTAACACTGTCTCAGCTGTTGAATGTAATGGCAGTGCACGTAGTGCACCCATAAGTACACAAGTGTTTTCTAATTTGTGCTTTTAGCAAGGTTCTAGAGGTTGTTTTATAGCGTGTGTTTCTTTGTAATCTTCAGATCTCACTAGTAGCTGTAAAGCCACAGACCTGAAATTATACAGCTCTGGTTCCTTTTTTTTTTCTTTTTTCCTAATTAATCCAATTGGTAAATCAGTATATAATAAAGCATTCTCAGTCCCTCTCTTCCCTGCATGCCCAGTCCCTTGCCCAAGTGCAGATCTGACATCGTGGGTGTATGTAATGTTCGATGTTGTTTCTCTGAAATGGCCTCCAGATAATTTGGTGTTGCTAATTCTGATTTAGGTGATGATTTGGACAAGCTGCTGGAGAAGATGCTACAGCAGCGAGGGGAAAGTGTCATTATTCCTTTTAATGGAGATGTTAGCGAGTGTGTGTCATCTCAGGAAGCAATTGCCATGGTTTCTACCCAAGAACCAGGTAATTTTTTTTATGTGCAAGAAATTAAATAAGTGGATAGCTTGTTAAACATTAAAATGCATATACCTCAGGAGAATCTGAGGGCACATTTGCAGTCAGTGTGCCAACCTTAAAATACTAATACTGCCAGCTAAATGTGGCAATACAGCAGTTGCTCAGACAGGAAATCTCAGTAATAACCTTCAGCAAATTTTTTCCCCTCATATTTTTATATTCTCTCATCTAAAATATGTTATCTCCTGTTAGGCATCAGGCAGAGTAGAGATGTTTCTTTGTAACATTGGCAGAGTGGATTTATCTTTCTGCATGGAGGAAAGGAATATAACCTTGAGTTTAAAGCAGAGGGAAAATGTGTTCTCCTTCTGATCTCCTCAGTTGTCCTCTTCCCTGGTAATATGCATTAGAGACTTGTGCTCTGAGGCTTAAACTACTAGGGAATGTGTTTTAAGATCTTGGACTAAAAGTGCCAGGCAAGTGTCATCTGTAATTTGTTGATCTGAGATGCATCTTATTCAGATGCATCTTATAAGATGCTTAAGTGTAAAAGGCAAGCTAGGATTTCCTGTCTAAAATTGCTAATTTTCAGAATTATTTAGCTATTCAGAGTTCTACATATACTTTTCTTTTCATATCACAATAATGGCAAAAGATACACTAAGCTGTTGTGAACACTGAGATTCTTTCAGATCTAGTATCAAAGCAAATTCAACCTTCAGTAAAGCTTTTTTTCTGTGAAAGAAAGGTATGTTCTTGGTTCATGTTAGTTAACTTAAATTCATCTATTTGGTGTTAAATCTGAATGAAAGCAAAATGGTTTCTTTTCTCCACATGGATCAAGAGATTCAACTAGAAGGGCTGCCAGCCACTTTGTTCTGGCACCCTCAGAAATACAAATCTCGAGCTTCCTCAGAAGATTAATTTGAAGGGAGAATGATCTTTAGATTCAGGGAGTTTTTTTCTTCTTCTGTACTTTTTTTTAAACCTGCATATTTTTCTCAAACAATTGTTATGAGTTCATTTTGTCTTTAATATATGACTGACCCTACAGTGGTTGAAGCTATTAAGAAACTGCCTGAATAAAAAAAAAACATAAAGAAGTAAGTCTCCTAGGCAGTGAGAGGGACATTTCTTCCATAGCAGATCTGCTGAAATGGACACTAAGGCATGTTTGAACAGAAGATGCATGCACACACAAAAACATGTCCCTGTGTAAAACCAACAGTAGAAAAAGTGGCACAAACAAAAACTGTAATACCATTATAGGATTTAATCTGGTAATCTGCAAATTGTAAATACTCAGTGATCAATGAAACTTGAATTGTTGGAGATAGAATTTACCTGATGGAAATACTGAAATGGAACATGCTTTTTTTTTTTTTTTTTTTAAGGCAACATGGGTTCTCTGGTCAGTCTCTCAGTTCTCTGCATTTAGTGTGAAACTGACGTTTATTATGTCCATATAAATCTGAGTTTCAGGAAAACATTAGAGCTTTGTACCTCTCTCTGCTTTTTATTATATGAGCACATGCACATCTTTATATATATATATCTATATATGTGCTTGCATGTTATGTATGTGTTGGTTCATTTAACAGAATGCATTTCACTATGTTGTCATTGAGGTTTCCTTGGGTCGTACTGCTAGAAATCCTTAAAACACTTAGGGCATTTTAAAAAATAGGCAGTGCTGTACTTGAGGTCATCTGATATATTACCACATTTTGATCAAAGAAAGTAAGTTGACATTTGTGATCTGGACCAAACTCTTCTGAGTGTTGAGATTTATTCTGGTGAGTGATTTTTTTTTTTCTGATAGTAGAGGGTAGGCTGTTTGGAGGGTCGTGTTTTGCTGGGGGAGTGGGAAAGTAAACATGTTTCTTGCTGTGTTTTGTTTTCTTTTTCAAACAAACACACTCTAGATTTGGATGTTGATACCTTCCAAATTTACCAGCCACAGCTCACAGTTGCCAGAAAGCTCTTGTCCCAGGTTTGTGCTATAGCAGACAGTGGCAACCAGAGCCTGGATCTGGGCCACTTCAGCAAGGTGGATTTCATCGTTATAGTGCCCCGCTCCGAGGTCCTGGTGCAGCAAACCCTCCAGAGGATTCGACAATCAGGTAAAAGGGAGGGCAGGCTGATAAACACCACTTTGTGAGGTTATTACATCATGGCTGCTGTAAGGGCAAGAGTATGTTGCTCCAATATATCTTTTGCTGTCATAATTTTATAATTTTTGCATTTCATTTTACTTCTTAAAAAAAATAAAATTCACAAAATCATCTCTGGAAAATACCTAATTGACCCATATTTCAGAGTAGTTTTTTCCTACTTCTTTAATTCAAAAGACATTGAAAGTCATAGACGTTGCACCATGCCTAATGAATATGACAGCAATATATCTTTACAAAGATTAGTTGTATTGACGCAAACATTTTAGCAGAGCATAAAAAGTATGCTATATATGATATATGATATGATATATGATATGGTATTAGGGAGAATCAATTTTATATAAATTAATGATGTTTGCAGAGGAAAGGTCAGGATACTATTTTCTGACTCAAACAATATTAATATATTAGCTTAAAGTAGGCAAGTTTGGCCTAGGATCATGGAGCACAGCCAACTGAGTGCTGCTTTGGAAATCTTTGCAGAGGCCAGATTTTTTTACCCCCATTTTTTCATAATGTGAGTTTTTGAAAGGTCTTCAGGCACTTTTTGGAGGAAATCCAGAAGCCAAGGAGCATGTTTTTGGCCTCCATTGTGAGAGAAATTGCATTTGGATAATCATTTTCTTACTGGGGCCTATCAGTGGTTTGGCAGAGAAGTGGCAACTTCCCATTGACTGTTCATTTTTGAATGCACTCAAAGGAAAAGATTTTTGCTGTATTCTTCTTTTTGACAGGTGTGCTTGTGGACCTGGGCCTAGAAGACAATGGAACAGCCTATCAGAGAGCTGAGAAATATGTGGTTCGTCTGGACAATGAGATTCAAAGTAAATTTGAAGTTTTCATGAGGCGAGTGAAGCAGAACCCCTACACGCTCTTTGTGCTGGTTCATGACAATGCCCACGTGGATTTAACAAGGTAGCTGCTTCAATCTTTTTGTTAGGTTTTTCAAAAGACTTACCATCTTAGACACTTACTGCTTTCTTTAGCATTTTTAAGGCATTTTGTGCCGTCTAATCAGAAAGAATCTCTTTTGGTTGCACGTGATATTTGGTACCTAATTCTGATTCAGCTGAAGGCAGGTGAGACTAGTTTCAGATTAATGGATGCCTAACAGGGCTCTTTTTAGGGTTATGTGCTATGGTACTGAAATCAAGGGGAAAATGCTGAATTTTGCAAATTTCTTTGTTCTTCTTGCTGTCTTTTTTTCCTATTACTCTTCCTTTTCTGTACTCAAACCCAAATGTCTCCAGTGCTCACAAGCTGGTCAAGCTTTAATTATGTTTTTGTCCCTGATAACAGTGTTGTTTGTGATATGAGAAAGCTTGTAGACATTTCATTCTGTGTCATAAGAAAGATGCCATAGCTTCTGTAAGAATAGGATTTAAAAAATAGCTGTATTGAATTTGGCTTTAGTCTAAACACAACATATACACACATGCAAAAACATTTCTTTGCACCAAATCATAACTTCATCTTGAAAGAAGAAAGAAACAAGTAAAACTGATTAATCTGTTCTTGTTGCATGAATAAACTAGGGAGAATAATGTGATTTACACATGATATATGTGGGATTCATTTCAATATCAGAAACACTGAAAAGTGTCCCTGCCCATGGCAGAGGGGTTGGAACTGGATGATCTTTAAGGTCTCTTCCAACCAAACCATTCTATGGTTCTATAATAAGCAAAATACTCTCCTTGAAGAACAGCTGAAAATAGACAAAAGCAAGATTATGTCTGCCTGGTCTTTCTCATCACATTTTCTTTACTGCCTTTGCTATACTTTGAATTTGGAATTTCTGGATACATAATGGAAGTAAAGGCAATTTTAGGAGCTTGGAACATCAGAACATCAGTATATTTTCAGGCTCCCCAGCCTTTTAGAAATTTATTGTTTCAGACTGGAAAAGCCACTGGATTTCATAAAATTGCTACTATACCCTTTCCTCATAGCTCATGGAACAGTGTTTCTTAATGAGAGGGATTTAATCAGCTTTGGCTTATTTTTTGTTTCCTCTGTGTGATGCTTTTTTAAATTGTCACACTTATCGACCTTCTCACTGGCAACAGATTTTGGTTCTTTATTTAGATGTTTGTTGTTTTCCTTTGTTTTCCTGAATTTACCCACAGAGAACAGTCAAACATTTTTTGAAGTCTTTTACCTTTCCAAAGAGATTGTGCTGAGCTGTGATTCTCTGCGTCATGGTCATTTAGAGATTTTTCTGTAGGAAGAGAGTAATCCATTGAATTTCAGGATATCAGTAAGGCAATTCTTTGCATTCTTGTTTCTGCAGTGCCATTTCAAGTTCCCTGTCACATGGGGAGCCTAATCATGGTCTGGCTGATAGAGTTATTAATTGCAGGGAGGTGCTTGAAGCATTCAACCTCCTTGTTCTTCAGGTCAGCTCTTTCCCTTATGCCCTGCAAACACAGCAGTCCAGGATCAGCTCTAGCAACGAGGTACATTGGATACAGCCTGACACTGTGGTAAGTGTTTAACTGTTCATTTTAACTGCAAACTTTAATGTGGAATTCACTCCTAACAGAATCCAGAAAATGTGTGGAGGGAGCTCTTTCTCTGCTGGAGTTTTTTCTCTCAGATTCCAGATGGACAGCCTTGAGATACTGATGGTAGAGGTAGCACCTGATATTTAGGACCAGGAATTACCCAGTTTTCTTTATCCAGTCATGCAAGATGAGATACCACTTTCTGTGCTCTGGTCAAACAAAGCTGGGTAGACATGCCATAAAGCTTCAGAGCTGGCTTTCCCCTTTCAAGCAGTCTTTCTTTTCACTGCAAGTTACATGTCACAAGTTACATGTCAAGTCTGTTCATTACTTTCCCAGTCCCAACTACAGTTGTGGGCTAGGTTAACAAATTTTGGTGCAGTAGGTGCTGTCATTGTGCAGAGGACAAATCTTGTTGGATATTCTGCACTATTAACGTTTTTCATCATTTCAGCCAGCTGATTCTGAGGATGTTTTGGATAAACCTGCTAAAAATAGCATTTTCTCCTATTATTTGTTTGGTGTGTTTATATCAGATTTGACTTTACTGTGCCGAGTGGACCATTAGTTTCTGCAAAGTGTCCTAAAGTGAGAGCTGTAAAAAATAGTTAACATTAAATGACAGAGTGGATGAATATTCTGTTTGCTTTTTGGTTGATTATTAATATAAACCATGTGGTGACTTTCTGTAAAATGGTCTAGACAATTTTTTGTTTACTGAAAATAAAAAGAATTAACAACTTTCAGTCTTCTGATTTAAAAAATAACCCACACAAAAGGGGGAGGTTGTAGGTGATTAATTGCATTCCTAGAGATTACTGCTGATATAAATGCACTGGAGAACATGATGTGCTTCCATCAAAGGCTCATAAAATTGAAACACAAATATTCTGCCTTTCTGATAGCTGTCTGCAGATTTACATTCCAACAAAAAAATTATTTATTTGTGGTTTCCATTAGAAAAGCATGTAGGCTCTGACAATAAAGAACAACTTTGGAAATTAATAATCCTTCTCTTTTCAGGTTCTACTCTAAATAGAAATGAGATGACAGTTTTCAGTAGATATAAAGCCAGAGATAGGGAGTCAGAAAATAATTAGCAGGATTATAGAAACCCCCTTCAGTCACAGGTAGGAGATATACTGAAAAATTTTCAAGGACCTACAGGTGTCTTTCCCAGCTGTAGGCAAATAATAAGTTAAGAAACATTTACATTTTATTGTATCTGTTGAAACAAATAACATCACTTAGGGACAACAGATAAAAAGAAAGGATTTTTTGGTTGGGAAAGTGCTTTCTACTTAATTTTTTAAATGACACAAGAAATAAAAATTTGTTCCAGAATACCTTATATTTTTGCTGTTTGTGTATGAAACAGGATGATGCAGCAAGTGAAGAAAAGCTGTACTTTGGTTTGAATGAATACAGCAAATCCCTCCAGTGGGGAGTCACAAGTCCCCTTTTGAGATGTGATGAAACCTTTGAAAAAATGGTCAACACACTTTTAGAAAGGTAAATAATAACCTTATTATTTAAGGAAGCTTGGGATTCTGCCCAGCTGGGATCTTAAAAGATATCTTTATGAGCTCCATTATGGGGGATGAAGACATGGTGACCTTTAATGTTGATCTTGGAAAACATGAAGCATGTGCAATTTTATTTTTTTAACAAATTTAGTGCAATTGAAGATGGGAGTGAATATCCTTCATTTGTTTTTAGAAGAGGTCAGGCCTGTTCAGCAGCAATCTGGGCTCAGCTGTGCTTCTCTTTTTTTGGCTCGGCCTTCACTGAGCTCAGAAGGTACCAGAGGTTCCATTCTTCACCACTGTTGGTGTCTCTCTTGTTGGTGAGGGACATTGCTTCAAAAACATCATTTTTGTTATTTCAGTAGTTGGCCATGCTTTTGGTTCCTGCAACTCAGGGCCTACTAGTACCCTGCAGCAGCCTGAAAAAGCTGCTTTCATGGCACGTATCCAAGATACAGTTAAATGTGCCCATTTCAGGAATGAAGGGAATACTGTCATTTCCAGCAATGTGGAATTAATCTGCTGTGAATATCAGTGGGACAGATCCCTTATAGCACTTCAAATAATAGGTCTCATGTTTTCATATTTACTAGAACAGGATTGTTCTGTGTTCAATACTGTGTTTTCTGTTTTAATTAGGTCAATATAATAGTTGTAAATGTATCTGTATTTATTAAGTAAAATTGAATATCAAATGTGTTAAATTAGCAATATTAATAATTTAGTACTTCATTAATACTTAATATTTGTTATTATCCACAAATAAGCAATAATAATTAGGTCAGTTCCTTAGGTTTCTCCTATGCTTTCTGGTCAAATCCAATGGCAGTGGTCACTATCACTTTATGTTTAAGTGTGGATGGGACAAAGGATGAAGGAGGATTTATGTAAGTGCAAATAATCATATGAGATTAGGATAATATTAGAAATTGATAGCAGGTGAACATCTCTACCTTGGAGCCAGGTGAATCTCTGCCTTGGAGCCAGGATATGTTTCTGTGTCGCAGTTTATCAATTTAGGCTCTGTTTTCAAGAAACTGAGCTATTCTGTCTGGGCGGATGAGCCGTTCAAGCTTACAAACTGAAAATATTGCAGACATTTTTGTATTATGAGAAAGGCTCCATTTGTTTTAGTAGCAGAATTGCAGTGATACTTTTATGGCCGGAAGAGTAAAAAGTATTTTAAAAACTTACTGGTTTAATGACTGGCTTATGGTATCCAGAACAAACTACTGTATCTACTGGCTAAAGAAAACCCCAAAACTTTCTTTAAATGGATATCATATTGTCTATTAGATTACTCAAGAAAGAGACCAGAGAAATTTGGAACTTCTAGTTATTTTAATTATTTGGACTTATGTGGCATAAGACCAGCTCTCAAGACATAACAGTGTAGTGTTTTTCTGTATTATGGTGGCAAGTAAGTTCATGGAAAATGTCTAAAAATTGTGTGAGTTTTTTTGCTTAAGTAGGTTTTAATTTTATTTCTCTTAAAATTTTACTTCATATTTGTTGTCACTGCATGTAGCTGTAATGAAGGCAAAGATGTTGGCTATGTAAGTTAAAAGGCAAAATGGAAGTTCAGATTTGGCTCAGAGCCAGCAATTCCTTTTGCTATGGCCAACTTTCTGGTGAGAGGTTCAGAGATGTGAAATTATGAAGTACTTCTCTCACAAACCACTTGAAGCTACAATGGTCCTCAAGTTTGTAGAAGAAGCAGCTTGTGGAAAGCAAAGCAATTATAAGTGTGTGCTCTTGGAATAAATCAGATCTGAGGTGTTCCTTATCTAAGTTAAGTCAAAAATCTTTAGCGGAAATTTTGAACCAGATGCGGGTAACAGAAGTTTATAATTCCTGGTACTTGAGCTCAGGACTTGGGCCAAATGCAGAGAATTTTTGTTCAAAATTTTTGTCTATGAAAATGGAAGACTTTGAGCACTACTGGGAAAAAATAGGCACTTCTTTACTGTGCAGTTCTGCATTTCGGTTGATTTTCAGACCGTGCCGTGATTTTGCACGTGCTAATGCAGAACTGTGTGTCCCCCAAGGTACCCCCGGCTGCACAGCATGGTGATCCGCTGCTACCTGCTCATCCAGCAGTATTCCCAAGCTCTGATGGCCCTCACCACCATGGCCTCCCTGCGGGATCACAGCACGCCTGAAACACTCAGCATAATGGATGACCTCATCTCATCTCCGGGGAAGGACAAGAATGGCTGCGGCCACATGCTCGTCATTCGGGTGCCGTCGGTGCAGCTGGCCATGCTGGCCAAGGAGAGGCTGCAGGAGGTCAGGGACAAGCTGGGGCTGCAGTACCGTTTTGAGATCCTCCTTGGGAATCCTGCCTCGGAGCTCACTGTCGCCAAGCACTTCGTGACACGGCTCAAGGTTAGCAGAGACCAAGGGTTGGTTTGTTTGTTTGTTTGGAGTCATCTGGCTGTTGTAGTTGTTCTGTGTTTATTCCCACATGTTTATCAGTTCATTTTTTTATAGGGAAGGGGCAGGTGTTCTGTATGTGTCACTGTGAATGCATTTCTGAATTTTGAGCGTAAAAGATAGAGAGACTTGGAACAAACCTGAATTGTTACTGGTCCATGAAGTCAAGCACCAGCTGTTATTTCACTTCTTAAAGTTGTACAACAGCATGCATCACATAGGGCTCATCTCTAAAAGCAGAGCTCAGGTCACTGTAGGCAAACTAATTATTTCCACCAACTTATCTGTCTGTCTAGTGTATCTGTTGTCTGCTCTGTTCATCCATCTTCTGCCCTTCTGATAACTGGTAAAGTATGCTGTTTGTCACAGATTTCTTTCCTCAACCCCTGCATGCTGAAGGCCTGAAGAGGCTGCATGCATATATACCTAGCATATCTGCACCAGCCTAAAAGTTTGCATGGATTTACAAGAGCATGGTTCAAGTAGCTAAACCCATTTCATGAATTGACCTCACTGCATTAAACAAAGGGCTGATGGGTTGCCTGCCTTAGGTATCAGCCTGAAAGCAATACTGGTTATCTGTCCTGATCCTTGCTCTAAGTCTCACAGAGAAATTAATGAGAGATTAATTTTCTGCTTCTACTATGAGTTATACAGTGTATTCAAAACCACAGAGGAGAGGAATGAATTTTGTGAGCCTGTCTGAAAGAGCTTGCCTACAGCCAAAAGCATATAAAATGTCCTTTAAAGAAGCTCTGACTCCTGCTTCTCAAACTTTATCTGCATCAGGAGAGGGAAGAAAGTAGTCATAAATGAAACAATGACATGTGAGATAACAGCCCTGTGCTGGTGGGTTTTTTTGGGTAGGCATTAATTCCACCCTTAAATCATTCTGGATTGAGTCCTGTGAGGGCTTCTTAAAAGTGCTTTGCCATATTGAGTTACAGCCCTTGAAAAGTGCTGCAGCAGCCTGTGAGGCCTTGACTGTGGAGCTGTTGAAGGTGGATATCCATGTAGACATTGGTCTGGAATAGAGAAATTTTATCAGATAGAGAGTGAAAAAGCTTCTAAATTATTCTTATTCCTCTCTCCAAAACATGAGTATTTGGACTAAACAAAGCTGTAGGATTCTGGGCTTGCTTCTTTTCTTGCAGTTTACCAGAAGAAAAGCCTTGAGATCTGAACCATGCATATGAAGGGAGTGAAGAGAGGCATTCAGTTGCCCAAATATAAGCTTGTAGTGCGATTTTAGGTAGTATTTCAGCATAATAAATATCACCTGTGAGGCTGGTGCTGCACTACCATACCTGCTAATCTCGTGCCTGGGATAACACAAGATTTCTGACACAGTGTGAATATATGTTTGGGGAACTGATTTCCATTATAAAATTCATCAGCCTAGGTTATTGCAGACAGTTTGATTGTCTCCAGGCTGCTGGGCATTTGTTCTGACATTAGGTGGAGTACTGAAACTGAAGGACTAGAGCCAGTGGTGGAGAGCTTTCACTACCAGCATCCCAGCCCTTTTTTTGATACTTAACCTCTCTCTCAGACAGCGTTATGTATGATACCAGAGCAGGGCAGAGGGGGTGGGCAGCTGTCTCTGCACTGCTGGTGGCTGCTGTTCCCCTCTCTGTTGGACAAGACTGCTGGGCAGGCAGACCAGCCAGACAGGTCATTCCTCTCCATCAGGCAGCCAGAGGTACAGAACGAAACAAGAGATGGAAGACACTATAAATACCTATTTCACTGACCAAGGATGCTGGCATGGCATACCCTTTAAGTGTAACAAGAATCAAACTGTTTGGGAGACATTCAGAAGTGAGGAGCCCTGAGAGTTCACTTCTCTGATCTTCCTGAGAAAGATGGTAAAGAAATACATCTTCAGGATGCAAGTTTACAGCTCAAAGCCCCAGGCACTCATTCTTTTTAGATCCTTACGCTAGTGAAAAGAAAATCAAGGAAAAACAAAAGAAGAATTGTCTTACTCTGTTTCACCTTCTAGTCATGCACTTTCACTGAAACTTTGGTCATCAGAGAGGCAGGGAACACACAGCTGGACTAACCTTGTTGAGCCAGAAATTCTCTCTCTGCTGCCAAGGCTGCTTTACCAAGTCATTAGATACTGCTAGGTAATTGGAGAAATAAATTTTTTCAGTAAGCTCTGCTGAACCAGGGAAACTGAAGGGTGTAAGGATCTGGGACTGATGCTACCAACCTTTACAGTGCTAAGGGAAAATAGGGCGGTTTTGTGGTCTCATGCCTTGATAGACTGTAGGTAGAGTTCTTTTAGGGGAGGGGGATTACCTCCAGGGAAAGGCGAAATGTATTTCTGTCACATAATCTTTTGTTGTACAAAATAATTAAATGAGGTTCACTGGCCCATTTTCATACTCCACTTTAAAGTCTTACTTCAGCTTTGCATTAATATCTTTTATCTGTACCAAACTGAACACATCAACTGCTTTTTTCTCTGACAGACCACGCTAATACCACAGAAGGTGAATATTTCCAGCACCAAATAACATATGCTATACACCTGTTTCCTTTGCATTTTATGCTTGGCTAACACTTGGCTACCAGAAAACAAATGCATGCCTGCACCCAAGGCCTCCTTCCTGTTGGCCATTGAGTAAGCAAGCCCCATCTACAAAGCAAAAGCAGGAACTGATGAAAAAAGGAAACAGCTGAAGATTTAGAAGATGTTGTTCAGGTGTGACTGGAATGTTCTCTGTTCACAGGCTTGGAGGGGCAATGAGCAGGATGACTGGATTCCTCGCACCTATCAGGATCTGGAAGGTCTACCTTGCATTGTTATTCTCACTGGCAAAGACCCTCTGGGAGAGACTTTCCCCAGGTGCTGTTATTACTCTTTCAGTATGATTGATCTCTAACATGTTAAGATAAGTTGGGTTTGATACCATCTAGCTGTCTTTTCACAAAAGAAGTGTATTTTTGTAGACTAGTTAGGAACCGCTTAAAGGTTTGGAAAGTGCAGTTTATGAAATCGTTTTATTGTGTGGGTCAGCAGGTGTCTGTGCAAAGTACCAAGAAACACAACTTAAATGCTGAATATTTTAAGATAATTTTATATGTAAGGGCTAATAAAATTGTTTATTAATACTTAGTAAGCAATTAAAGATAGGGAGTGTTCTTCAAAGTCAGAGAAAACAAAACTCCTTTTTTCATTTGTATTGGCTTTCCTAGGTCGTTGAAATACTGTGACCTTCGGCTAATTGACTCCAGCTACTTAACTCGTACTGCATTAGAGCAAGAAGTGGGCCTGGCATGCTGCTACGTCTCCAAGGAGGCAATTCGAGGGCCTATTGTAGCTCTTGACCTCAGTGAGAAGGAGCAGGAGAAGGCAAATGGTAGTGAGAATGACTCTGATGAGCTGCTGATAGACTTGGACCGGCCCCAGAGCAACAGCAGTGCTGTCACTGGAACCTCAGGTCAGTTATTCTGCTGTTGGTCTGAAAAACAAGTCTCTGTTCCTGTGTTGTTGGAATTTGGATGCAAACAGTGAGATGTTTTCTCAAATGTGGGTTGCGTAGCTGGATCCAGCTGCATGTTAGACAATGAAATATTAGCTGCAGATTCTTCACACAGTGAGCAATTTTCCTGTCTACTGCTAAAAGGAGATGGTGTTTCAGTGGGAGGGGTGGTATGCCATAGCTAAGCGTCCCTTGTGATTTTAATTTTTAAACATTACATTTCATATTTACATTTATTTATTCAAACTTACATTTCAGATTTGTTGCTAGCTTTGTTCAGTGGATTCTGAAAAGATCTTAAAAATATCTTAAAAATCAGAGCAAAAAGGGTTAGTACAAAATTCTAGGAATAGAAAGAGGCTCTGTAACTCTGGGAGTACCTATGGGTGAGGATGGATATCTGCCTCCTTGCCAAGATCAACAGAATGGTTGGGTGTTGTCCTAATTCTTCAGGCATCACCTCCCACCAAGCCTTCCCTTCTTTGCATTCTGCAGACACTTGTGGTTCCTTCCCTTTATTTCCCTATGAGTCTGAGGTGTGAGTCTCTGGTAAAGACCAGCTGAACTAGGTCTTTGCTATGCACCAGGTCTGCCCATACACTAACTAAAGCTGACAATTAGGGAGGAGGAGACACAGCCCAGTTTTAGTCCAAGTTGCAGTGAAATAAGCACTCTGTTATTCATAGAAAGGAAGATGCAATTGATGTGTATATTCAATGGTTTGTTAAACTTTCAGAATGTTGTACCATGAAATTCCAAATTCTAGATGGGAAATGATAGCTAGCATGTAGAGACTATGATTGAGCACTTGGAGTCTGAACTCTGTTGCAGCTGGGCATTTGCCTCTACAGCCAAAGGGACAGACAGATGTAAATGATTTCTTTTTACGTAGTGAAACACGGACCTAAGCTGTGTTTCAGCATTCATTAAGCAGAAGTATTTGTATGTTAGAATTGTCACATAGACCAGATGAATTCCTGGTTTTCTTAGGTCAGTCAGTAACTTTTCGTTGCCTGCTTTTTGTTTTCCCAGGTTCCCTGGCTGACAATGGTGTGAGCTCCTCGAGTGCCGCAGACAAGTCTCAGAAGCAGGCACCATCCCTTAACTTCCAGGCTGTGGCACACAGCTCAGTAGATGAGGGAGCTTACTCCACTTTTACAGCCACAGAGACCCTGAAACAGGAGTGTGACTCGCTGGGTAACCAGATGGCGAGCAGCACCACTCCCAAACTCTCCTCCCTGTCTTCAGTCTCCCAGACCTTCCAGTGGCCTGCCCAGTCAGCCAAGGACAGCAGGGCCCTCCGTGTGGCGCTGCCACGCATCGTCATCCTGTCCAAAGCTGCCTACTGCCTCCTGAGCTCACAGAAAAATGGGAATTTGCCTTCCTCCTCTTCCCTCCTGCCTCACGCCGACGTGTCCTGGCTGAGCTCTCTGAGGCCTCTGCTCCACAAGGACATGAGCAGTGAGGAGCAGTCTCTGTACTACCGGCAGTGGACCACAGCCCGACAGCACCACGCTGACTTCAGCAACCAGGCTGAGGCGTCTGGCACCAGGACTTTTCACCCCAGGAGGCTGCTTCTGACAGGACCGCCACAAGTAAGGGCACGCTTCCTTCCTCCTGCCTTTTTAGCAGCCTGAGGGGGCCAGGTTTGCAGTGATGTCTTTTGAGGTCAAAAATCAAAGACAGATTTTAAGGCTAAGTCCATGCTGAAAGTGGTAAGGAGAAGAAGGGTGATGCTTTATGTCATGTTTTTGCTTAAATGAAACATGTGGGTGGCAGTGGGCATAACATTGCCATGAGCATGTCAAAAGAGCAGCAGTTATCACTTCTGATCTCCCTTCATGCAAAAGTGATACAGGCTGTGGCCAGGTTGTGCTCAGAGACCAATTTAGTAAAAGTGCTTTCAGCATAGTGGGCAGTATTACATCTTGCAGTGTTTTCAGGCAGAGCTGAACACAGAGCTTTGAGGTAAATAAATAAATAAATGCCCAAAGGCATTTATCTGAAATTTACCCTTCCGCTGTAGTAGTCTGGGTTGGCATTCAGACTTTTTTCCATCTCTGGCTCAGGTTGGAAAGACTGGTTCATACTTGCAGTTCCTAAGGATTCTGTTCCGCATGCTGATCCGGTTGCTGGAAGTAGATGTGTATGATGAAGAAGAGATTAATGCCAGTAAGTATTTAGTAGGTATTCTTAAGATGTATCATAAGGAGCCTTTGGTGTGTATTATTCAGCAAGGAAGATGTTAGACTCACTGAAAGCCTATGAATTACACCTACTACCTGTCCTCTCCATTGGTGTATAGCTAGGCTCTAGATGTCTGCATATATTTCAGTATAGATTGGTAAAAAAGCAAACTTTAAAATGGGCTCATCTGAGAACTATTAAATATATTCTAGGTGGATAGATTTGTGTAGCACCCAAATGAAAAGGGACACAAAGCTGTAAATAGGCAACATCTGCCCATGTTATCTCTCCTTGCAGGTTTTTAAGTGCTGACTGCTTTTAAGCAGACAGGACATTCAAGAACACTTTGTTTCTGGCTGAAACCTAACTATTATTTATGTTTATTTATAAGCTATATACCCATTTGCAACGAGATTGTCTCCTGCCTGCAGTTTTCAGGTTTTATGCTGAGGATAAAGGGAAGCAGCATCCTCTTTAGATTTGTGCTCATTTGTCAGATCTTACATGTCCATTAACTGCCATGGCAGGACTTAGCCTTGAGAAGAGCAAAGCCTTTTAAAAATTTGTCCTTTTCATGGTCTTGTACATAACTCTCATTATCACTAGACTGACATCCTGAAAACGTGGTTGTTGTTGAACTTTTGAGAAGGTTCAGTTTGTATTTATGTTCATACAGTGCTATTAAATGAAAAAAAAAAGGGAAAAATAGAGGGAGAGAAATATTTTCCTTTGATTTTAAGCTTTGGGGACAGTTACTCCTTCATTATTTGAACTAAAGCACCTCAGAAACTTAGGATGAAATACCAAAATGTAAGAGATGCTCTGCATCATGCAGAGCAGCCTGCTGAGATCACAGCAGGGTCTCACACCCCTGCCAGGAATGCATGGAACTCCAGCAGAAGAGCAGTTTGGGTTTGGTTGGGGTTTTTGGTTGTGGCTTTTTGCTCCCACTACTTCTGTTGGAATGCTTCTCCAGAGCCCTCCTGTTCTCAGTATTTTAAATACTTCTTTATTCTCCACCCCAAATATGTTTCTGTCCCGTTTATGCGCATTCTCTTTGGGACCAAACAAACATAGTAATTTAAATTAAAATACTTTTTCTCTTCTTTGAGGTTTGTTTCTTTGGAGTGGTCAGGCAGCTAGCTGTCTTACCTCCTCTTCAGCATTCATCTAGGTAGTCTGGATCTTCTTACAGGATTCTCACAAATGACAGGCTCTTTATTCTCCTTATCAGTTTGGTACTCTGGCCTACACATCTATTTTCAATTTATCCTTCTGGTGCATGGGTGAGAAAAACTGAATGTTTAAGCAACCCAGCCTACAACAGCTCATGTATTCCCCTGCCCCCACTGAAAGCCCCATGACTGATGAATCCTATGTTTGCACTGGTCTTTTCCATTCTCCCTTTTCACTGGTATTGATGCTTAGCTTGTTTCTCAGCAACTCAGTCATTTCCAACCAAGGCACTCCCAAACTGCTGCAGAAATGCTTGTTATTAGTCCTTGAATGTACATATGACTCACATTTTTTCTGTTAAATATCACCAAGTTTTTGTTGTTACAGTTTTCGAGGGTGTTGAATTCTTTCCAGCTGATCTTTGATTCCTTCTCTATGTTGACAATGACTCTTAGGAGTGTGCCACCAGCAAACTTAAGCCAATTTTTAATTTAAGCTGGTGACACTAGTGAGAATATTAAACAGTGGGCTCCTCTACTTCGACCTTTTAACTTCATTGGTAATCTCACTTGCCTTAATGCTTACAATGTTACATTCTGCCATCTTCTATTTAGCCAAGTCTTTCAATTTACAGACCATTCCCTGTCTCCATTTTCTTCATCTGTGTCAATAATTTGTCCTATAGTATCATACCAAGTACTTGAATCCAGAAGGATAAAATTCATTGCAATTCCTTTGTTCAGAGCAATAGATATTTCATAGCCATATAATGAAAGTAACACAGGATTTCTTTAGTCAACCTATTTGCATTTTATCACATTTTTCATTTAATTCAACATCTTTAATTGCTTCCTTCATTCTCTCCAAATTTTGAATATTACCCAAGTCAAAGTAATGGACTCAGAGCTCTGTAGAATAATTAGTAGACCTGTCTCTCCTCTTGCATCAGGGTAGGGTGAGCGTGTGCTCATCTGTAGACCCAACCTTCATTCCACCTGAATTCATTTATCCAAGATCAGTAACTTCAGTTACACACCTACTTTTATGTGTTCTTCCATCTCATTTTGATCTGAATTGACTCGTGTTCAAGCTGGCATTCCAAAGCTGGTTTTTTTTGGCCAGTGTTTTCTACCATTCCCATTGCTTAAACTTGGTTTTCTACTTTAGACTAGTCTCTGTTGGATCAATGCAGAAAAGTTTCATTTGATCCTTGCTGGCCACATCTCATTCTGTAATAGGAGGATGTCTTCTACTGCCTTTATTATGTACCAGCTACTAGTTCATAAATATATGCAGCCTCTTTCCTTGCTTTCATCCTTCTGCCTTTGGATACTTTTGCTTCTCATTTACCCAGTGCTCTTCATTCCATCACAGAGAGGCTCAAAATTACTATAGCTGTACATTCTGCACAAATAGGATCATTCATCTGAGCATTTTGTGCTTAAACCAGAGTGAATTATACCTCAGCAGCATGATGAGGAACAGTGCAGAAAGATACCTAGGAGGCTCCTTCCCCTGGCTGCAGTTTCTAAGGAATTGCCCTTTCTTTGAAATGGCTTTGTGTGGATTGTAATTTCACTGGTAATATTTCTGATGTTCAAAGATGTTGCTCTGTGTGTGCATGCATGTAGGAGCTCCAGTGCAACTGTAAAGCAGCAGCCATCACATAAACATCATTTGGTGGGTATCTGACTCTGCTTACCTGAAGTGTGTTGTTGCAGGTCACACAGAAAACAGCGAGATTACTCAGTCTAGCAATGACCACTGGCCAGACATTGAGATCTTCAGCAAAATATCTTTTGACCTGAGTGTGCATGACCCTAAATACAGAAATATAAGTCCTGTATACACAGAACAACTCTCAAAAGTGAAACAAGGTAAGTAAAATGTAGACTTCTTTAGGAATACTTTCCTACAGAGACTCAGTGTTTATTGATTCGTTTGAACATAAGTTCACAAGAACCTTTACTCTCCAAAATTAAATGTAAAAAAATAATTTATGTATTTTTTATGGTTTTTACCAGGGTCACAATCTCTATCTTTTAGCACTCCTAAAATTTCTTTTCTTTGTGCACAGAAACAAGCAAAGAAACAAAGTCAGAGGAACCTAAGAAAAGGGAGACTGTGTCCATGATGCTGACTAAATATGCAGCTTACAACACCTTCCATCACTGTGAGCAGTGCCATCAGTACATGGACATTAATCCTGCTGCACAGGTTGGTGTCAGGGTCTAAGGGTAAACTGCATCCTTGGATTTTTATTGTGGTCTCTCCAGGCATACTGCTCTCATCTCAGGACTCATGCTCTCGCCTTGCCTGAGATGGAATTGTTTAATTTTTCCATTCTCAGGGGAGATATTGAGCTACAGACCCAGGAGCATCAATTGTCTCTGCCGTGTTCTGAATGAGCAGTTTTCCTCTGCAGCTGCCTCTGGCAAAGGGTGAATATTGTGATTAGTTTTCTCAAGCCAAAGCATTATTCAGCCTGCCCAGAGGGTTTGCAGTGTCTCAGGGGAGAAGACTGTAAAAATTAGGATAAATGCTTGTCTAACCTAAATGCCAGCCTTCCACACCTGTGATGGGAGATGGCAAGGCCTACTTCTTCCTTGCTTTGTATGTAGCTGTGCATCCTTCTCAGCAGTATGAGTCACTGGATAGAAATGAACATTTTAATCTGTTTAGGTAAAAAGCCTTTAGTTTCTAAAGCAAACAGTTACACACACAGGAGACTGGCAAGTAAGATTATTCCTGCTTAATAGCTCACACATTATTTCTTAACCACCACCAGCAGTTTACCTGGGAGTTTCTCAGTTCTTTCCTTCCTTGCTCACTCGTGTTTTCCAACAGCTGGCTATTAGATACAGCAGCACAGACACCCCAGCCTGGCAGTGCACAATGCCAGTGTCCTTGGGGCAGCACCAGCAGGTCTGAGCTAAACATCATGCTTCATTAGAGTCCACTGACAGAAGCAAATCCTCCCCAAGGACATCTGTTGTTCCCTCCATTCATCTTTGTGCATGTAGTTCAACATAACTAGTGCTAATAAATGTAAACTTCTACTTGTATGTGTCAGTGTGAGCTGTGTATATAGAATTAAGGTAATTAAGCTCAGGGAAATTACACTTTCAAAGGGGAGTCACTGGAGAGCAAACATTATGAAGAGAGAGATTCTTAAATGCTTTAACAGAACCTAAATAAAGTCCCTTGCATTTTCCATCTTAGGCTAATTATTTCAATTTTTAGCAAAGATTACATAGAAAGCTCATTGGTAAGAGTAAGTATTTTTCACTTTGTAGTAAGACAGATGCATTGATTTGATGAAATCTTATCAGCTATGTAGGCATTTGTGTACACTTACATGGTTTGGTGAAGTGCCGTGCAAAATTAAGCTCACCCAAATTCTTCATAGCCTTGTTAATGGTGTGGCCTGCTTGGTCACACAACTATTTAGGGGAGTATTGCCATATAGGAAAAATACTATACTGATAGCAATATAGTAGTGCTCCTGCTGAGGTGTCTGAATGTCAGTGCATGCTGCTGTGAAGGCACCCCCACATGCTGCACTGCTCTTTGAATCTTCTGGGCAAATTGATTTGGACATGTTTATTCCTTGTGTATGTGTGTGTGTGTGTGTGTGTGTGTGTGTGTCTATATATTTGACTTCTCTTTTTAAATATTGATAAATAATTCCTAGCTGAAATGGACTTCAGAAGAGTCCAGTTTGGCCAAAGACCACTACTGGTACAGAAAGCTGATTCCTTTAATAGCAAGGCCTAAACAATGTACCTTATTTGTGAGGAAAAGGATTACTGAAAGAGATTGGTTTGATGTTCTTCTCTGATGGCTTCCAGTACTGTGACTGTAAGAACTTCTCCTTACACACTCCTTATGTGTTACCTGCTTGGAAATCTCTTTTTGCTGCTTGTTTGTATTCAGGTGTCTGACTCCACTCTGCATGCATTCACGTTTTCATCCTCGATGCTGGGAGAAGAGGTTCAGCTGCATTTTATAATCCCCAAGTCCAAAGAGAACCATTTTGTCTTCAGCAAACAGGGAAAACATCTCGAAAGCATGCGACTCCCACTCGTTTCTGACAAGGTGCGTGTGCTGCTCTTACCGTCTGCTGCATGCAGCCAGCTTGACATACATGTGCAAATCAATGGGAGGAGGTTTCTTCTGTTGCCTTTTTGTTTTGAAGCCCTTTGTGTAAATCTTGCCTGACTGTCCTTAGAATGGGGTTTTTGAGGGCAAACATCCTTTTTTCTGTTCCTAGTGTCCAGTTTGTATGTGTTGCAATAATCAGTGATGTTAAAATCTGATATAAAAAATGAGCAAATAGAAGTCCCTATCAGGAAAAACCTGCTTTTTTCACCTAATGTTGCCAAAATACCTTGTGTTCCAGCAGAATTTGAATGCAGTCAAGAGTCCTATCTTCACCCCATCAAGTGGACGTCATGAACACGGACTCTTGAACCTCTACCATGCCATGGAAGGCATCAGCCACCTGCACCTCCTGGTAGTCAAGGAGTATGAAATGCCACTTTACCGAAAATACTGGCCCAACCACATCATGCTTGTGCTGCCAGGCATGTTCAACAATGCTGGAGTTGGTAAGAGACACCATCCATGCATTGCTGTGAAGGTATCCAAATCTGTGTTGGACAAAGTGGATCATGCTGTTGCAGGAAACATTGCAGCAGCTCCTCACTTACCTACTGTGATAATAGCAGCAATGTCTGTGCAAAAATGTGGAAGAACTACTGTCAAGGGCATGGAATATGTGTTCGCATGGATCACTGCCTTCTCAGCTTAAAGTCTGGTGTTTTATGGGCCGTATTCACTCATTTTACTCAGCCCTGCTGTGTAAATGTCCATTCTAGATGTTATATACATATTCAAATTGCAACATTTTAGTAGCAGAAGGTAAATATTAACCGCAGCTGAATACTGGGAGTTTGAACTTTAGAATTTGTTTTCATGGATGCTGAGTTTATTCTGCAAGAAGTTTTGAGTAGCTTCTGTTTTAGAATCTTAGCCCCTTCTTGGTTCAAGTTACTTCATTAATGCCCACAAAATTGTGTCCTGCAGAGTGTCTTAATGCATCCAGTCTTCTTGGAATCTGCCTTTTAGATTTAATCACACTGAAAAAGGGACATAGAGATTTCTTTTTGAACTAAGGTGCTATGAGCACTAAGTTCAAAAAAGTAATGACTGCAGATGTTCGTGTTACCTTTGTCTGGGAAGAGTGATAAAGTCTAATAAAGATGTCTGTAGGTCTTTATGGTGTTTCCTCAGGTGCTGCCAGGTTTCTTATTAAGGAACTTTCCTACCACAACCTGGAACTGGAACGGAACCGCTTGGAGGAGCTGGGAGTGAAGCGCCAGTGCGTGTGGCCCTTCATCGTGGTCATGGACGACTCCTGTGTCCTGTGGAACATGCACAGCCTCCACGAGCACTCCAGGTTGGTACCTCCCACGCTGGGTCCTTGCTCTGGTCCAGCACTGACAGCAGCACATCTGTGGCCGAGGCTCATGCCAGGCAGGGCACTCAGAGCAGTAGGAAGGCTCTGTGTTTGTCTTGTTGTCCACCAACATTCAACCACCTGCTGTTGAACACTGCCACATCACTGTGCCCTTACATCCATGTCAGTACTACCAACAGTCCTCTGCTTGAGTTTGTTCTTTGCCTGGAGCCACTCTTGTTTCTAGCAACTGTTTTGAGTGATTTTTCCAATATGTTACTTCGTTGTGATTCAATTTATGTTTGTCAGAGCAAACAGTTTATTTGGGGAACTTAGAAGGCACTAAGCTCTTGACCTTCTCAGTGCTTACACTATCCAGTACAGAGAAAATAGTATTCCAAAAATTATGTGTAAGGTGACTTCTTTTCCCTTCCTAAACTGCTGTGTAAGAGCTTATTCTGCTGAAAGGCTTATTTTCTGAATGGCTGCATTGATGAGGTAAAATTAGTGGCCTGTTGCTGAAAAAGTCTTCATTAATGTATATATTTTTTTCAGCATCTAGAGTAAACATTCTCAGCTGTCAATGGAATTTTTTGGTCCTTTTTATACACATATATGTATATATATGCAGTGTATGTAATATAAAAATAAGAAAATATGTTTGTATGTTGTGTATGATCATGTTTTGCAGCCAGTCCCTGGAGCCTGGGAGTTTCAGCAAGAATGTGTCTTTGAAAAGCGTCCTCCAACACATTGAAGCCACCCCCAAAATTGTTCATTATGCAATACTGGGTGTTCAGAAATGGAACAGCAAGCTGAGCACCAGGAAATCAAAAGCTCCCTTCTCCAGGTGCCACGTGCGTGATTTTATACTGCTCAACATAGACCTGACCCAGAATGTGCAATATGATCTAAACAGGTAGGCAGTACATATATATCTATGGAAAAATAGCATATTGACTTGATAATAACCTTGTCACAATGTTTCTGAATGCTGTTGAGATAAACAGAAAGATCACACTTTAGGTAATGAGTGCACAATCACAAAAATAAAACACAGCGTGATACACATTTCATCTGAATGAGTAAGGCATCAAAATAAACCTGCCATAAGCCCAGAAAACCTAGGGAAGAGAGATCAAGGGCAAGGAAGGGCTTCAGAGGACTGAAAAAATGAGGAAAGAAGAAACTTCAGGAGAAAAAAATAACTGGGACAGCAAAAGTACAAGAAAGGAGCCAAAATGGCATCCGTAACAGGAAGAATAGTAAGCTTCCAGAGTGCCTAGGAGGAGGATTCCCTGTATTTCCTTCAGAGTTCGCTATCCTCCCTGTTGCCACTTGAGTTTGCAATAAAAAGAGATGAAAAAATTGCTTTCTACTATTTCTTTCCTTTCTGTCCCATTCTCCCCCTCACCTAACTTCATGCTAAAGCATTTGCAATAAAGCACCCATAGCATGGGCCTTCATTGCTAGCTTTCATCACAGATTCAAGAAATACCCAATTCTTCCTCTTCCCAGATGAGTGAGTTCCAAGCAAACCCTGTCTCTGCTGGCCATAAATGGCCCTGGGGCTTCTCACTGTGGGCTCCTGCTGCTGTTTTCAGGGATCCTGTGTGGTGCAGCAAGGAGCTGCAGCCTGTCAGTGCAAACTGGTGTGACTTTCTTGATGTCACATTTTGTGTCAGGTAGGACTCAGCCCAGAGAAGTGAACAACGACATCATGAATAGTGGAGGACTAAGGTTACTTCCCAGCAGCTTTTTCTCCTGTAGCCAAGTATTTGTTAAAGCCATGTTTTCCCCCTGATTCCAGTTTATGGAGAAATATGTCATATGGTCACTGCAGAGCTTCTGTCAAGTCCAAAACATGTAATACAAAAACCCCAAACATAAAAAGAATTAAAAGAAAAAAACGGCTGGGGAGGAAATTATTGATGCCAGTATGTGATGAGCATGAGAGTGCAAGCCAGATTTGGTGTGGGGAAGAAGCACACAGGCACTCTGAAAAGGGAAGACTAGTTTGGGTTTAGGGTGACCAGCAGCTGCTTTTCTCAGCCAGGAGCACACTGAAGGAGTGAGTGTTCAGAGCTCTGCAGAAAGTTTGTAGTGGCACTGTATCAGATGATCTCCAAAAATCTCTGTTGAGCCTATACTGGTGCATTTCAACAGGGGGTGTGTGAATGCTCCTGCACAGCAGCCCCACAGCTGGTTTAGTGATCTTGTGTTGAATGTCCAGGTATTTCTGTGAAGATGTGGATTTTAATCTGCGGACCAACAGCAGCGGCCTCCTCATCTGCCGCTTCAACAACTTCAGTGTCATGAAGAAACATATTCAGGTTGGAGGACAAAAGGACTTTGTTGTTAAGCCAAAAATCATGGTAAGTCTGGAAGCATGCTGTGTTGTATTTATGGGGTAAAATCAGAACCTGTTTTCTCCAGAAATAATGAATTCTCTAGTTCTTTAGAATTATTTCGTGCTTATTTGACATCTGACATTCATGGCTTAATCCATGGTGGGGCTGCCACATCAAAAATAGAAAACAAGAAATATGTTGCTATTTATAAATTACTAAAACAATCCTCCCAATCTATTAGATAAACTGAGATTGGGAAGAGGTTGGTCTAGCTTTTAAGTGGTATCTCTGATGGAGGAAGAATTTGCAGACTTTGATCCAAAGCAGGCAGGTTGTACCAGATTCAGTTTTAAAAATGTTAGCACAGACACAAGTTTCTAGTGTTTGCTGATTTGTGATGACTTTCAGTCCTTGCACTTCCTAACAAGAAGAGGGCTGAGAAAGTGCTCTGAAAACTGTAATCTTCTGAAATGCCCCCAGTAATTTAAAAATCCAAGTATTTATAAAAATATATTAAATATTTTATACAGAGTATGTTACACCTATGCCAGTTTTAAATGGAGGTGTATTTCAAAGGATTGTCTTTAACCTAGGAATCTTATTGTTTGTGCTCCTGGTGGTTTTGAACACATCCCACACCATCTCCCTTTAAAAAAACCTCCTCCCATACTTCACAATTTAACTGACTAAACTCTGGGTTTGAGTATTTTTGAGGATTGTTTTCTGATTTTCCTTTTCTTGTGGACTCTGTAGTGACCGACTGACTTATTCGAAAACTCCATAGAAAACACTTTTTATGGATGACTCCACACAAGGAGTATGTAATTTCATATAATACCGAGGAGTAAGGCAGGATGAAGGCCACTGTGACAGTTTGAACTCCATATTTTATGTCCCTTCTTTAGGCAAGCAGATATCCACAGAAGTACATAGCAAGCCCAGAAGAAGCAATTAATTTATTTCTGTGCTTTGGTGCTATGTGAAAATCGAATGGGGAGTTTTGATCCTTTTGTTCCTCTTCTCTCTCTTCCTGCTCTGTCATGGCAGTGCCTTCCCCAGTTAGAGGGACTCCTGCAGAGCAAATACCCAGAGTAGGTGGGTTAAAAGGGGTTCCCCTTGGTTTCACTGCAGGTCTCAGACAGCGTGGCACCAATAATGCCTCTTCAGTACGTCTGTGCCCCTGACAGCGAGCACACGTTGTTGGCAGCCCCGTCTCAGTTCCTCCTGGAGAAATTCCTTCAACATGCAACCTACAAACTCTTCCCCAAGGCCATTCATAACTTCAAGAACCCAGTATTGGCCATTGACTGCTACCTGAACATCGGGCTCGAGGTACAAAAGATTGCAGGGGTGATGAGGACAAGGAAATGTCAACCTTTTGTTCAATATCTTTGTTGTGCTGAAATGCCCTTCTTCAGCATCAAGGGTAACGTTTGAAGAATTTAGTCTCAAACAGATTCTGCTGCTGGAAGTAAAGGACCAGTCCACTGGAGGAGATGGTGGTGAAGCCTCCAGCTGGCTGGTGTGGGTAGAGACCAGAGGTCTGTGAGGGATTAATGTCACTGCTGGATTGTGCCAGGTCCTGCACTTGGGTCCCACAATTCCATGCAGTGCTACAGGCTTGGGAAAGAATGGCTGGGAAGCTGCACAAAGGAAAAGGACCTGGGAGTGCTGATTGACACTCAGCTGAACATGAGCCAGAGTGTGCCCAGGTGGCCAAGAAGGCCAATGGCATCCTGCTTTAGATCAACAATAGTTGATCATTCAACTATTCAATAATAGGGATCATTCCCTTGTACTTGGCACTGTGGAGGCCACATCTCAAATGCTGCATTCAGGTTTAGGCTCCTTAATTTAGGAATGACATTGAGGTGCTGGAGCATTTCCAGAGAAGGGCAGTGGAGCTGAGGAAGGGTATGGAGCACAAGGCTTACAAGGAGCAGCTGAGGGTGCTGGGGGTGTTTAGCCTGGATTTAAGGAGGCTCAGGAGAGACCTTATCGCTCTCTACAACCACCAGAAAGGAGGCTGGAGCCAACTGGGGGTCGGCTTCTTCAGCCAGGTAACAAATGATGGGACAAGGGGAAACAACCTCAAGTTGTGCCAGGGGAGGTTTAGTCTAGATATTGGGAAAAATTTCTCCATGGAAAGGTTTGTCAAGCTCTGGAGCAGGCTGCCCAGAGGAGTGGGTGGTTTCACTGTTCCAGGAGGTATTTAAAAGATGTGTAGATGTGGCACTTGGCAACATGGTTTAGTAATGAACTTAGCAAGTGCTTTTAACAGGGTTAACAGCTGGAGTCAGTGATCTCGGAGCTCATGGATCCATGATAACTGTGGGATCTCGATAAGTGTAACCTAAACAATTCCATGATTTGCAAAGGAATTGGGCGTGTCTGCCTGAAATAATATTTCATACAAAGCAAAAACTCGAAAGTGATGCCATTCCTGACAAAAACTGTTGTTCACCCTTTGATGCTTCTCTTTTTATGAACATGGGTGTCAAGGAAATTAGATTTTTGCAAATATGTTCTAGATGTCTGTAGGTGGGGAGATTAGAATTTTTGAAGCCAAAGGTCAGTTTGAACTGAGTCTGGAGCAGAGTCTGGGTCTGTAGCAGGGTCAATGTCTAACAAGGGTGTTTTTCAGACAAATTTCATGGAGTTCAGTGGTAAGACAGAGGAGACACCCTTTGATATGTAACAGCCATCACAGCACTGAAGCACAAGCACCAGTATTTCCTCTACTTATGGAATTACTTAACTTGTTTGACAAGTGTATCTTTATTCTAATAACCTCTATCATCTATACAGTCATTATAAGCAGGTAATTTGTAAAGGGAAAAAAAAAAAATCAAACTGAATTACAGAGAGCCCTGAAATAACACATTGCAGACTCAGCAACCAAATCTGAATCTAGAGGTTTGTTCTGTCACTTCTTTGGGAAAGTTTGCTCAGTCCTTCAATCTTGCTGCATTGGATTTTTATCAGAGCACCAGCTGACTTGCCTGCTATCACTGAGTTATATTCCATTCCATGTAAGTCACCCTTAGACATTTGTGAGAGAGAAAGCATTTCTTTGCCCCTTGTGTTTCAGGTTGCCATATGCTACATTAGCTCTCGCCCACACTCAGTCAATGTCAACTGTGAAGGGGTGTTCTTCAGCGGGCTCCTGCTCTATCTCTGCGACTCCTTCGTCGGGGCAGACCTCCTCAAGCGGTTCAGGTTTCTCAAAGGTAATCTCACTTCTCTGCTCAGCATCCTGGGCACCTCTCACCAACTAATAATAGCATGGAGGAAAAGGGAAAACAACTCGATTAAACAGCTCCATTATTGTCACAGTTTGTTTTGGCACTGTTTTCAAAAGAAATCGATGGAGTGGTTTTTGAGGGGTGTACCAAACTTCTGTTCCTGTTGGCAGATAATTGAACCTTAGGTAAGCGTTGATAAATAACATTAATTAATTTAAAGTGACATCAGCAAGGATTGTGGAAATCAGGGAGTGAATTGTGCAGTCAGCAACTTGAGAGTCATGAGAATAGATGTTTCTGATGAGGATGGGAAATTCTGCTCTGGCAATCAGTCTATATGGGCAATAAATCTTCAGCTCTGTAAATAAAGACAGCTCTTAGCTGCAGGATGATTTGGTCTGTCCCATCAGGACCTGACAAACCACATAAAAATCTTTCTTTTTGTCTTAATGCTGACAATTAGCAAATTGCCAGAGGAATTCAGTAATGCTGGAGTGTGTTGCAGAGCTCCAGGGCAGCTGCAGGGGCACAAGTGAAGCATTTCCCTCTCAGCATGACCCTTAGCCATGTTTTGAAGTTTGCTCCTGTGCTCTCTTGGGCCCTGCAGGGCAGGGACAGAGGAGGAAGGCACAAAGACACACTGGGGATGGTGCTGCCCACCACCAGGTCCCCAGAGCTGATGCAGCCAGAACAGGCACTTTGTTGTTTCTTGGGCAAGGTGTGGCTTCTTACAAAAAGACAGGCGTGGGAAGGGCCTTCAGCCTCCCCTGCTTCAGTCAAACAGAGGAGGGATCTGAACCAAAACTCCATGTGCCAGCATGGGCTGGAGCACAGAACAAAGTCTTGAAGGTGTCCAGTTCTCCTGCTTGTTAAATGACCACGTGTAACACCAGATGGAACAAAGTTTGTAATTTTGTTAAGCCACAGAAGAAATTGCTGACTCTTAAGAGTGCTTTACCAAGGGCAGCTCTCATACTTAAGGAAGTCAGCTGATTTTCTTAAGTCAGTTGTGGGACTGGTTTGGCTTAGTAGAATTTCATCACTGACCTTCTACAAACCCAAGTGTCCCATGAACTAAACAAACAAAAAAGTAGGCTTTATTATTTGGGCTTAATTATTAGTAGTAATTTAAAGATCCAGTTAATGTTCTCTCTGCTCCAGCTAATGATATTAACACTGCCTGTCAGGCAGTGATGCAGAGCACACCTCACACCATGCTTGCTTCTGTGTGTCTGTGCCTTCCTGCAAATGGATACATTCCTGTCCTGGGCCTCAAAGGACTGATCTGAGCCTGGACTGGATGGTTGGTGACAGACCCTTCTAATACCACTTTTTTCCTCCCTAGCAGCAGAGTTTTCTTTAAAATATCTCAGGAAAATCAGTGAAGGAAATGAGCTGTTATTGTAGCCCGAGTGTCTAACGTGCTTTTCAATTGAAGGTGCCACCCTGTGTGTCATATGTCAGGACAGAAGCTCGCTGCGGCAGACAATAGTGCGGCTGGAGCTGGAGGATGAGTGGCAGTTCCGCCTTCGGGATGAGTTTCAAACTGCAAACAGCAGCGATGATGAACCGCTCTATTTCCTCACGGGACGCCACATATAAGCTTCGCTGAGACATCGCTAACAAAGAAAAAAAATAACTTTTTGTTTAAAAAAAAAAAAAAAGTACAATCACTGTGGAGCAAAGTGCAACCAATATTTATCTAGACTGCTCTAAAGGATTCCCCACATTCTGATGTAGCTTTATTCTTTGGGATAAAATTACCACACCGGTTATGATTGCAAAGGATCCTGGATTCCAGTTACTTTCACACTGTTCACATCCACCGACACTAATCACACAGCCAACCCAGCTGCAGGATCTGGGAAGAGGAGGTTGTTTCATCGAAGAAGAATCCTTTTTATATTCAGCTGAGTTAGGGGAAGAAGCTGCTCTCCTCTTGCAGCTGTAAAGCTTGAATGTGCTACATGAAACGCACCCTAGCATGTGGAATTTATCGAAGATAGGTGGAGGAGAGCCCACTGCGACTCTTCAGCTCTGTGCTGTGGTACAGGAATACTCAGGGGTTTGAAACTACAATATAAAGTAGATATTTGTATTACAAGGAATAGTCTTGTTCTCTGTGCAGTGTTAGTTTAAAATTTGTAATTTTGTGTACGTATTGAAACTGTCTTTGGCAAAATTTCCACAGGTGTTCAAAGTTTACTACTTAAACCTGAACAAATGGGCAAATGCATGGCAGGCACTGTGCACCCTTAGCAAAGGTATTTTGCCCCAGTAGGAACCCCCTCCTCAGCTCCAGGGCCCAAAGCCAAAGGCTTCTCAGAGCTGCTCTCTCTTCAGTTAGAGGCCAGAGTAACTTCCCAGTGAATCACCCTCACTTTCTCACTCTCCTCAGAGCTTTGGAAACTTGCGGTCCGTCCTCCTTTGCATATGGAAATGCATCCTCCTGTCTGTCTGGTGCCTTTGTGGTGGACTCCCTGCAACTCACTCTCCATTTCCTTTACACTCAACTCCAGTTGGCTGCAGAGCTGAGATCAGGTCCGAGTTGTACCCGAGTTTTGTATATGAAGCAACACACCAAGAAATGTGCAGGAGAATTACAGTGCCTGAGCTGGACCCAAGAGACAGAAAGTATTCTACAGTAGCTGCAGAGGGGAGCAGGGGAGAAATCCCAAGGAGCTGGGAGCGCTCAGGAGGGGCTCTCCAGCAGCAGAGATGTGTGAATGCACCACCCAAGCCCGTCCCCCGTGTGCCTCTGCAAACCCCGGCTCTGCAGCACTGCTCTGTTTCCAGCCGCGATGCCGATCCTCGCGAAGGCGTTCCGGGATGAACTCGGTGCTGCACCCTTGGGCTGTCAGGGGTGAACGGAGCAGTGCTCTGTTCCCCTCACACTTAGCAGGTGTTGCCTCACTGAGGTTTACACACACCCCCTCAACAATCATCTTTCTGCACATTGTGACACCCTTAATCAGTAAGAAAAATGCAGTGTTCTTAAAGGTTATTACTCCCCAGAAAACAATTAAATTAACGCATACCTGACCTCCGGTCAGAAAGACCTGCCAAAGCTGCTTTTTTTTTTTAAGGCATAGTGTTAATTAAGCAACTTCTTTTATCTTGTGAAGAGATGTTTACAGATGAATAAACATAATATATTTGACAGAGGCCAAAGGAAAATGGTTTGCTTATGTCTATGCTGATGTAGCATTATTTCTGATGCTGTAAATTTAGCAAATTTCACATGAACAACCCATTTCAGCAAATTTGCTTTTTGTTTTCCTTCAGATACAACCTGCCTTACCTATTTTAACACTGGGAAGAAGTAGGGATATAAAAGATGACTCTTGAAGCGTTTACTACACGCCTGAATGTATTCCAGTAGCTCTGGTTTTGCCAGAGGGCTTAAGGCCAGCCCCCAGTCTTAGCACGGTGTCGAGAAGTGTCAGGTATTACATGTTCAAAAATGGTTTCCTTTTTGTTCGTGTATTTGATGTTTGCACTAAGTTCTTAAAATTCCAGGTGCTGAGACTACTAGAAAGAGTTAGCCCACTGGTGGAGCAGAGCAAAACCACCCTGAGGGCTGAGAGTGCATTTAGAAAATCAGAGTATTTGCCTGCCTTTACCAGCTAATAGTAAAAACCCATTTCCTTAGTGCTGTCCCCTATGGAAGCGAGGAGTTTTGGTAACGCTCTGGCCAGAGTGCACTACACCAGCCCCAACAGTGCAGGCCTGTCCCATGGAACACTGTCAGTTGGCTGCCTGTGAATTCCTGGCACGGAGACCCTTGGTTGACAGGCACATGATTGCTATTCCATTGTGGTTTGAAGCCTTGCCATTAAGGCCATTCTTATGAATGTATGAAAATTGGCCAGCGTTATATTTTACCTGTAGATGTTCTTGTCTATTCACAGGTTAAAACTGAATGTAAACTAAGATTTAAAGAATCATATGCAGATGCTTTTTGCTTAACTTATGTAATTGCTTTTTGTGACTTTTGGAAGAGGGTTAAAAATGTTGCTTTCCTAGTGTAAAGTTTTCTTAACCAAAAACTTGGTGAATTTAGCTTCACTAGTCAGTCTACCTCATGTTATTGTTTATGAACTGAAACTGTCTGAAGTTGTGGCTATGGTATGTTTATAATGTGCTTTCATTAAATTGGAATATATTAAGTTACCATTTCAGACTGCCTCTCTCTTAATGGGTCCTGCTCTTGCTTTCTGAGCTCATCAGAGGATTGCTTCTAGAGTTCCTGTGCACCTGCACCACTTTTCTGACAAAGCTCTTTACAGGCTGCTCACAATCCCCTGGAAAATTACATTTGGCACCTTGGAAACAAACAGCCTCTGCAGCCCAGAATTCACCACTGTTCTGCTACTCCAGCTTTAAGTACTCCCAAATATTTTCTGGGATGTGGTGCCAGGTCTTTGCTTTAGCTCTAGACCAAGGCTAAGGACAGCACGACATAAACCAAGTACACCCTGACTGCACTGTTCCAAAATTGAAACAAACCCCAAGTTTAACCATAACTAAATATTTCCCATCTTCCCATCAGGGTTTTAAACACTCAAGATTGAAGGTATCCCTGCTCACCTTACTATAAACTTTGTATGAGGATGATCTTGATCCAGGGCTCCTGAGGGCATTGATCTTCAGCATGTTATGTTTCTCCCACGAAGAAAAGTATGAAATACACTAAAGATTAATTCACACTTAGTATTATACAGAGTAACTTTAAAAAAGCTATCAAGTATTTTATTTTTAATCTATCTACATTATGTACAGATCAAGAAAGGCCACAGCAGTTTTTCAACATACAAACCCTTTGAAAGAGGAGAGATTTATGAAGGAGTGACAAGTATCAAAGTGAAGTTCACTAACAAAGGTATATACTCAGTACAATACTTCAAGAATGACAAGTACACCAGTCCTTGGGCTCTGCATTCCACCTTTTACTCCAAAACTAATCTGGGGGAGAAGGGGACAGGGGCCACAAGAAGATTCTGATGCTGCTGCCAAGGAGCAGGAGCCCTGACATGGAGCAGGGTCCAGGGGCACCTCAGAAGGCACCTCATGGCCCGTGAGGGCTGCTGCCCACAGCAACTGCACTGGAACACTTCTTCCTGCCTCAATGCCACTGGGCACAGCCTGGAACTCTGCCAGGCAAGTGCTGGCAGTGGGAGCTGGGGCAGGAGCCCAGTGCTCCAGTACTGGGAAGCACTGGTTTATCACCTCAGTAAGAACTTCAGCAGGTACTTGTCAGCCAGACTAGAGTCTTTGCATTAGATTACAGTCCACTATGAACAATTTTCTGCTGCATGTAAACATGAATAACTAGATAAAATACAATCAAACTTTTGCAAAAGTTAATAAAATATCTTTCTTTTAAAAAAACAATGTTAGCCTATTACTGCATTGTTTACAATTTTAATAAAATAGTACAACCGTTTGGTTGTTACCAGTCCTGAGTTCACTGTAATGAAAATGGCCCTGGCTTCTGCTGAAGGTCTGCACTCACTCCATGCAGTTTGGCAGAAGTCTCCAATAAAAATGGAATTCCTGCAGAGCAGTTAAGTCTGGTGCTGTCCATTGAGGAAGTTGTATACCAGGAACTGACCAGTGCCACAGTACTGTGTTGCAAAGAGCTTTCCATCAGGAGTGGGGTCAGAGAAAGCAATTTCTTCCTTGCTTAAGTATGAGCCATATATGAAGTTGCTCCTGTTTAAAATAGAGGTAAAGGAAAAAAAAAGACAATTACCCTCAGGGAATAATGAAAACACTTATGCTATTAGGCCATAAACCATTAACTAAGTGGCAGAGGCATTCAAAATGAAGAAGTTTTGTTAAGAGGAGATGGCTCCACTCATAGAATTTATCCCCTTCCAAAGGGCGAGGAGGATCACTTGCTGTGGGAGGGATTTTACAAGGGTCTGGTATTTTAGAAGGAATGTTTGCACAGAACAACTGCATCAAGAGTTTAAATTCAGAGTTTAAAATATAAAGTTTGAATTTATTCCAAATATTTTTTAATAGAAAAGAGACTGCTAGGGCTGTGACTACAATCACTAGGAATGAAAACAAGTTACAAAACAAGTTGGGGTGCTCAGGGAGGGGCCTCAAGGGACCAACCTCAAGGCATAACTCCTAAATGCACATTCAGTAATTAACTATACAGAAAGAAAGAGTCAATTTGCTTAACTTGTTCATGAAGAGTATTTCCTGTATGTTTTAGTCTCATTTGGAGGGAGAGTGGGAATCAAAGGATACCATTCTAGTTCTCTGGCTGGCTGTGAACAATTTTAGAAAACTGAATTGAGGCTTTTAAGACATCAATTGGTCTTAAAGGGGAGGTGATATTTTATCCTTAGAAACTGAAGAATCTCCCTTTAGACTCAAGTTCTTCCGTTTGTGTAAGATAACCACAAATGTACTTGAAGAGCAAGCAGGAGCTTCACTCATAAGGACGTGTCCATTAAATACTGAGGAAAAGATAACAGGAACAAAATCCTTTTTAATTACTACCAGCTTTATTCTCTTGTCTTTCATGTGTTCAGAAAGATGATTTTGCAAGGTTCTTAAGACTGTCTGACTGGGTTTCTGTGACTCCAAGGTATTGAGTGAAAAGGGGCAGACAGTCTCAAAATGGACCTCGGTCTGTTACGATGCCTTCAACATTTCAAAGTCAGGATTTAGCTGGTTACCAAAATTATCCCTTTCCAAGTACCTATTGCTATGGAAAATGGCTAGGTTTAGGCAGCTGAGCAGATATAACTGCTTACTGCCATCCTAAAGCAAGTCTCACTCCTTTCCTTTGCCTTCTGCAACTTCCTTGGCTCCCTCATCTACACCAGGTCCAGAGCTCATCAGACCTTTCCAGAAACCAACGGAGCAGCAGAATAATGCAAAGCTTTTTACAAGCACCAGAGCACAGCAAAAGGGGAGGTGCAGTGCACAGTCAAGAGGAAAACTGAGGTCTCACTAACTGTAACAAGTCACCAAAATTGATTCTAAAGATCCATTAGGGCTGTAGCTTAGAAAGTAACTCCAGCATCATTTTGGGAGAGAAATTTTTCCTTTAGAAATTATTTCTAGGAAGCTACAGAACAAACTGTTAAAAAGCTACCAAAAATATAAGCAAATCATCAAGTTGATATGCTTATGTGAAAACAGCTTTACTGTCAATAGGTCAGCCAAAACATGATCTGATCATGATTTGCTCCACCAGCCAGGCAAGATGAATTGTGCAGGGCAGAATGGCTTTGCTGAACTCTCCAAACACCCAGGAGGGTGAGGACTGGCAGAGGCAGCAGCACTTGTTCTAGAAACTCCAACATGAGGCAAGCACAAACCTGACAGCCCAGCAGTCGTTAAGATTTGAGCAGTTCTTGCCATTACTCAGAACTGACATTTAAACTTCTTGGAAAGAAACCCAAGGTTTGGAGATTCAACATGTTTAACATTTATCTAGACAATAGCACAGATGTTTGAGTCCTTTTTATAGATGTAGCAGTTAGCATTCAGCTGGAATACACTCACCACTGGCTACTAAAGCTCCACAGAAATTGAAAATATTCATAAGGTTCAGTGAATGTGAATACATACAAAAAAACCAAACCAAAACAGCAGCTGGAAGCCACCAGACTATACCCAATAGTTCAGTGCACTGGGTCTCTGTTGCTTCCCTCTTAAGGAATGGACAATCAGCCAGTGGTTGGGTCTCAGCCCATGGGAAGCCTCACACTTTGACCAAAGGCAATCCTGTGTCCTTTACTCATAATTACTGTGGAGGAATTTCCCCCTGGCAGTCTGCCAGGGTGATGCATTACAACTGCACTCCAAGATTTCTGTGGAAGACAAACGGTTGTAGAGTACTGACAACAGTGACTGAACTCCACCTAATACTGGAACAACTGGGCTCAAATCCATATCCCCAGTACCACCAGCAGCTTGGAAATACACGCTTGAGACACACAAAACAATGACTGCCTTGCAGTGAGTTCTGTCTACAGCACGTGCAGCTGAGGGATGCTGTCCCCTTACCTGAGACACTCTATCATGCGAGAGGCGATCTTCTTGCGGCGCATCATGCTGAACACCCAGATCCGACTGATCCCACAGATTGCAGGCTCTGGGGAAGTTGAACAGCACCAGGCTTTCTGTCTCTCAAATATCACTTTCTCATTTTCTGAACTGACTTCTGGAACCTTGTCTTCTATAACTCTGTAGCCCTGCAGATGATGTAAAAAATGTTCATCTCTTATAAAAGCATCACTAATGACTGAAGAAAAGAATTAATGTTTAATTTATTTCAGTTAAACATATGTGGCTGCTAAAATGCCTTACCAAGACTGTGTATTTATGTCTCATTTAATTTCTCTTAATGGTTTTAGAAACCAAGCAGAAGATAAAATATTAAATAAACAAACCCTCTAAAGTTTATCTCACTTAAAATAACAGCAATAAATAATCCAATTTTTATTGCCATCTGTATTAAAGTGTTTGCATCAATTTCTCTAGCTTTGGCTAGGATTGTTTTGCTTGTTGTCTGATACTCGCAAGGGACAGTAGAAAATACTACAGTTTGGAATGAACAGATTATGTGACATCAGTGATTAGTACTGCAATGACTTCTTGTCCTGCCTTCCTGTGCAGTTCAGTCCTCTGCTTTTATTTCCTGTGGAGCTGTTTGACCCTGTGGTGATTCAACTCAATCATACAGAGCACCCACTCTTTCATCCATGCAGGATTTCTGCTGGGGATGGAGTTGAACCTGCTTGCCAAAAAGCAAGAGCACAGCCAGAGCTGCCTAACAGCAGTGGAAGAAAAATTTCACCCCTCAGCTGTAGCAAGTTTTTATTTGAAGAGGTCTGTCTGAGCCAAGTGTGACAGCACCCATGTGTCTCTGCTCAGTGTCAACCTCAAAACTGAGTAACTACATTTCAGGATGATCCAACCACCCAGGCTCTTCCTCTGTGGAACAGGCATACACAGAACACTAATTTGCTGTGAAAAACAGTTATTAAGCACTGACACATATTATCTTTCTCCAATTCAATCACTTACCCACTGGATATGTTCTGCAATTAAGCAGCCAATTACTTTTTTGTCATTAGAAATAAAAAGAAGAGTTTTAGTTCTAGAGTAGCACATGAGAGGAGTTTGCTGAAATCCCAAGTCATTGTCCACCATTTCTCTGATTTCTTCAACCTGTCAAAATAATTTAAAATGCTGTATAAGAAACATGTCCAAAGGCAAGTTTTTATAAATTTACATTAAAATCACAGATTTGCAGAAATGTATTAGTGTATCTAGAGCACTGAAGCTATTCCAGAAGTTAAGGATCAACCTAAGTAACCTGCCACACATCATCCACATAAATGTTCTTTAAACAACACTTGTCTGGAAGAGTAGGGACTTCTCACAGCCAGCTTTCATTAAGTCCAAACTTCATTAGTTAAGGGCTAATAGAGAGAATGCAGATAATCAAACTGTGAGCTCTGATATTTTAGAAGTAAATTAGACCTATAAGGAAAGTTAAGGCAGTTTAAGATTTTTTGTTATTTTTGAAGTCTTGAAAGAACTAATCCATTAAGAGTTTTGAGCAGATGACAGCAGGCACAGTGCCAAGGCAGGTAGGAAATACAGGTATTTGTTTTAAGGAAGTAACTGTTGTCTCTTTCCTTCAGCTTTCTATTCTTCCATTGGGCTTTCAAAGAGCAACTGAAACTAAAAATAAAATTTTGTTTAGCATGAGCAAGTTTAGAAGAAATAGATAAATTCCAGCATGAACAGAAATGAAAGCTTATACATGTGCTGATTTTTTACTGAGGGATTCCAGAACCTACACCTGGACATTGGAACAGCTTCTATCATCTCTCATCTCCTGTAAGACAAAAAAGGTGCCCTCACCTATGGTGCATTAAATGGCATAAGCTTCTTGAATGCATGTTGTAGTAACAGTAGTAATGCAAAAGGAGAATTACTGATGCTGTGAGCATCACAGAAGCACTGAACAGGTTGGGTTGCAAAGTATCACATCTGGTCCAACCTCCCTGCTCAAGCAGGGCCATCCCAGAGCACATGGCACAGGACTGCATCCAGACAGTTCTTAAATATCTCCAGTGAGGGAGACTCCACAAGCTCTCTGGGCCTGTTCCAATGCACAGGCACCCATACAGTAAAGAAAACAGTGTTAAAAAATGCTTTTAAAATAATCTTTAATATGTTTTGAGTTACTCTCTATTTTCTCACTTAACCTAATTTTCTCACTAATCATTTAATGACACATTCAATTATCTGAAACACCAAGTAAAACTATTCTTGAAATCAGACATCCATGGTTATGACCAGCTGTAAGATTCCATCAACTTCAGCTACACAGAACTACAGAGAACTCTATCCTAAATGACTTAATTTTCTAAGTCTTCCTTCTTTTTCTTCAGCCATTATATTATAAAATGAATGTGCAATAAATGTACTAAAATTAAGCTAATCCCATCAGAAAAATAAAACTAAACAAATAAGCTTTCCTGCATCAAATGTGGAAATTTGTGATTTCTTTTTAATTCAGTAACTAACAACTAAAGAAACCTGCTACAGCCACACCAGCAGCAAGAGCTGTCCTGGGCATCAATTCAGCCTCCAGAGGTCCCTTCCAACCTCAAGCATTCTGTGACCCTGTGACAGGGATGCTGTAAAAAGTTCCTGTGAGCCACAGCAAATGCCCAGCTAAGCAGAGTCAGTGCCAGGCCACAATGAAATGACCCTTTTTGATGTATGAACACAGGTTAGCCAGCAGGACACTGACTGCTTGTAAGTCCCCATTCATGTGCTGGGCTCAAGTTTTAGAGGTTCAAGAAATACCTGAGTCATGGCACAATGGGAGATCAACTAGAAGAGAGCATGACAATGAATGGAGCTCTAAAAAACATTATTTAGGAGTACAAACTAAAAAAATCAACACATCCAGTCAATCTCCTTAAGCTAAATAATCAGTTTGTTCAGGCACAAAAAATCTGCTGCAAGGAGGAAAAGAAGGATGTTTTCTATAGCTATGGCAGTATGATTAGTACTAATGAGCTTAAACTGCAGTATGGAGATCCTGTTAAGATATTCAGGAATAAAGTCCTAATGTTAGGGTTAGAGAAGCACTGTAATACAGTCTGAAGAGGTCAGACAAACCTCCAGTGGAAGAATTTTTAGAAAGTTGTCAGATGCACCATAACCAGAGCAAATCCTGCTTTAGACATGGCAATGGACTAGATGACTTTGAGGCCACTACCCACCTAATTCTGTTTTTATCAGAGCCACCTAGACAATGGTGCCACATTTGTGCTGTGTTATAAAGTTAATAAATTTCAGTCCATTTAAATATAACGGGATGTTTATACTACATAAAATATCTTTCAGACATTCTGCAAGGATATTTAAAAGAAAACCCAAAACAACATCAGACTTTAAGAAGTTAGCTGGTTGATGCTCTTCCCACCCCTGCCCAGCCTCTCAATGAAGAGACCAGTAGTGCTTAAGAGTGAGGTATGTGATTTGTCTGTGGAAAAGGGAACAGAACCACTGCAGTTTTGAGTCCAATTTCAACTGTTCACATGTAAATGACACAAACCTTTCTAGGAACATTGTTATTATTTATATGAAAATATCAAACAAAGTAAGACATACAAGCCCAGTCCTTCTCACCATACCTTTTTAAGTGCATACTTTGGGTCATCAGGAAGAACCATTATTATCTTTCCATCGGGATATTCAGCCAAGATTCTCTCCTTTTTCCAACCCTAAATAAAACAAACACTTATCTAAACCATATACAAGATATATTTTTACAAACAGAAGTGGCAAATTATTGTTCTAGACACTGAATTTATGTAGATTTCACAGAATTTAGCAGTTTCTTTGCTAGAGAAGGAAACTTCAGCTAGCTTTTTAAAATGAGCACAACAGATAAAATATGAAGCTACTTACACAATAATTTATACAGTAATCTAACTATATCTAAAAACAATGTGAAAGTGTCTTACAATTTCCCAACTAGATTTTTCCCCCAGAACTGCAGAGCAAACTCAGTTTTAGAACAGAAGTAGCAAATTCAGCTCACAACTGATTTCCAAACCTGCGCAAATATTTATTTTTCGAAGTCCAGTGAATGAGAAAGCCCTAAGTCTTATTAGAAGGTTTCTTTTTAACATAGTTACCTCCACAAATACACACTCAGTTTTAAAAGTCTGGCATGCGAAAGACCTCCAGGAGGTTCTAAGTGAACTGATTGGCATGCAGTTGCCCAAAATGTAAGGAATAGTTTATTTTGTTACTGATCATAACTGTTAAAGCCACAAGAAGGATACTAGAAAAAAATTTATAACTACCTTCTAAGAATCTAATAGGGAAGGAGACTACGTTGTGTGTATCTGAAGTATAAACATACTCAAAAAAATAGAGGTAATTAACTCTTCTTCAGATCCACACTCGTGGTGAATAATGAGCAGTACCTGCATGGAAAAAAACAAAACAAAAAAGCCACTTAAATCTAGCAAGATGGGACTGGTAGATATTAGAACTCAAGTTGCTTTGATGGGACCTAAAAATTCTGAATGCAGAAGTAACTTCAGCCACTAAAAAGGCTGATCTATAAGTCTTACTTCAAAGCAACTTTAAATAAAAAAGTCTTTGAAGAAACAATAGTGATGGAGTGATTCTCATTGAAATCTGTACCTTCCCATAAAATAACGTTTGACTAAAGACCAAGCAATGGAATCTGGCACATAGGAATGCCATGTATACTAGCACAAAAAATGTTTAACTTCAGTGTTATAGTTCTTGATCTGCATGTCGTTTATTAATACTGGTTTTACTCCCTTACCCCAAGGAGGACATGAAAAGAGCAATTTTAGAAATGTAGCTACTCGCTGCTAGCCCTGAAACTATTTAATTATTAGTTTAGCACCCAGCATGGCAGTGGTTGCAACACAGACACCATTTTAATCCTGTCTGCTTTTCTCCTCAGTAGTAATTGAACAAATGAAGATCCTGCTTGAATTCATATACATTATCATCTAAACACAAAGGGCAGTAAACAGCAGTATCATCATATTTAGGGGAGCAGGAAAGTGCAATATATGGGATTGTGACATGCTTTTTGAGACTGTCACCAGGAAGGGCATCAAAGATCAGGCAAGGATTACTACTCTCCAACCTCAAACTTTACCTCTCTCACATTTTTGGTTTTTTCTGCCTTTTGATTTTCTGTTTGCTCTGCAAGAGCTTTTTACAGCCTATTTTAAATCATCACTCAGGATATAAATGAACGTGTTTGATAATCCTGCCATTACAGCATCCAGACTGCTGTAAGCCTAATGCAGAAAATTCAACACTAATTTTTAGGTTAAGGAATTCTGTAAATGTTAAAGTCAGGTATTTCCACAAAATGAAATCCAATAAAGAACAGAACACTTCTAAACATCACAGTATTTCTGCCTTTAAGCAACAGTAGATTAGCACAAGTCTAAGAATGCAATAATGGATTCTCAAATGTATAGGACTCATTATTTTCATTACTGTCCACCTGTTCATCTTCTTAAATGATCTGTATAATATGGAGACTGATGATATTCAAAGAAGAGATAGTTTCTAAACTGAAGTATTTTGGAATTCAGAAATGCCTCTTTTAGATGCAGCTTTCCAAAAGGTTTCTGCAAAGCCTAAGCTCATGCAGATTTTTAATGAAGCCATTTCAAACCCACATTGAGCCTTCAAAGTCATATGTAGCTCTAATAATGTAAAAAAGAAAAACTATGATTGCATATATTTATCTGCAACTTTAGTACCCTTACTGCTGAGTTCTGCTTCCTTTAAACCAGACAAATGGAAGCAATGCCCAAGACTGGTCACAACTCTGTCATATTGTAACATTGTTCTACAGCTGCAGCTGGGGCTAATCCTATTAGACATTTGCAGTATACAAAATATGCTTTTGTGGCAGTATTTTCATGTAGTCTGAAAATGATTTCCCTAAAATCACCTATCAACACTTTTTAACCAACCCCCCCACTATTTTAACACTACTAAAATACAACAGTCTGCAAGGTATTTCAATCACTGAGAACTCAAGTGGGACTCTCAGCAGGCAAATGCCAAGACCACCTCAGCAGAGTAAGAAACAGAAGTTTTATGTCTGCAAAATATAGCATTCTTCTGCAATGTGAGAAAAATTGCTTTCCCTTTTAATTGACATTATTTTAGGACATTAACACCTATTTACTGTTAAATCTGATGCCCAAGCACTGATACACATCACCTGTGGTGACCGAAGAGGTCAAAAGGAAAGCTGCTCTTCCCACAGGGAAACATGTTCTGCAAGGCCTGGAGTAAAAGCACACGATTACAGCACTCCTCCCTGATACTGCAAGTCTATACCCTGCAACAGATTGCCTCCAGGCAGCAGCAGCAGGGCAGGCAGAGACCCTGCAGCACAGCTGGGCAGACTGGGACTGTGAGGGGCTGCAGCACCATCCTCCTCCCCTCCACCTTGGGACTATTGATCCTACAAGCGTTTGTAACTGCTTGAGGAAAAAAGGCAACTCTGCAATGCACAGTTAGCTCCTTTTTAGTCTAACTTCCTCCCAATTCAAAATAGAATAAAGACTGCTTCTGCTGTGTTTATTAAGGGGCAATGGCAACAGGATTACAAAAGACATCACTACAAAAAGTACAGACAAGCAGCTGCTACCAGATTACGAAATCGTGTGGGCAGTAGCTGCCACTAGAGAGTGCAGTGCATTATTTTCACTGGATATGATGTATGTATATAAAGAATGAGGTAGAAGACAGGTGTAACATGGCTCCAGCATTAACAGCACGGTAGGTAAATGTTCAGTGCTCTGTCTTCCCTGAATTATGTTCGGCTCATAGTTAAAAATAATCTCTGATGTAGATTTGTCTTTAAAAGCATCAGTTAGATGTGATAGCCTGCTTCCCATCAATTTCCTAAGTTTTTAGAAGTTCTTACATATGAGAAGGAAATGATACAGCAATGCTGGTGCCTTTCTTTCTGTACTATCTCTCAACTGAATACAAATACATGAAAAAAATCAGTGTTTTTTTCTTATACAGTTTTTTTCCTCAAAAACACAGATACTGAGGAAAACATGGTTAATACTGTATAATTTTTAACACTACATAATTGTACACAAAATAATTGTTAACACTACAAAAAGCATTTATTAATTTCTTCCCTAGTAATGAAGTCTGGTATGAAATTTTGTAAACTATTGTCTTTGTCAAGTTGCAGCAGAGAAATGGGTCTGCTGCATTCTTCTTCCTGACAAGTACAGATATTCTGCCTCTCCTTCCTATGCATGAAATATAATGAATGAGCTTTTGACTGCAGAACACATTAAGATCCTTGGATGTAACTACCAAATATTAAAGCTCTATTAAAACTTCTTGCAGAAGATACTAATGGTAAGAACTTCATTTGTAATGTTATTTTTATGTCATACAGATGCACAACCTTTGGAATTAATGCAAATCAAGACAAGTATGAAATCCTTCTAAGATGACAAAATTCAGCACCATCTTCAATCCCAACATCCTATTAACTTTAGATGCCAACAAGTCAAATATTGCCTTTCTTTAAATATGAGAATCATAAGAAGCTCAGAGATTAATTTGGGTGCAGTTACAGCAGAATAGCTGTGAACTTACCAAGATTACACAGCCCAAATAACAGTTTCCTACATTTTCTTAATTCTTAACCAAGAAGATGAGCTTGAAATACAAATACATTAACTGCAATCACATATGACACCTGAATCCACAGGCATTTACTAACTTAAGGTTTTGGCTTTGCAACTTCAAAACACTGTTAAAATGCCTTGCTCTTACAAAAATATTTTGCAGAAATACTAAGTTGATCCTACGTGGTATCATCGAGAGGATGCAGAACTGATGCTGTGTGGTATCACAGCTAGATGATTTTATAAAACTGAATCATTTACCCATCCCACAGAGCTGCCCATCCTGTTGGGGCTAACACTTGATGTGTACATCACCACTCAGTGCACACACACTCTAGGATGGCACCATTTGTCTGGAGATTTTCAGATGTCTGAAACCAGAGCACAGTGAGACAGACTGCTCCATTTCTCTGCACTTGGGGACATCTCTCATTCCTGCTCCAGTGCTATCCCTGGCCATCTTACCTTCTTGCTAATTTAATTTGCATGCTTCTATTAATAGCAAATGTCACCCTTAGGAAAATCTCTATCAATCCTTGCCAATCTTCTGTTCCCAAATCCAGAAATTGTCATTACACTTACCAAAATTCCTCTCTACACACAAGGCCTACAATTTCCTTAATATTTCTTTCAGACACCCACGACAAAGCAATATCCAATACCAACTCCTTGTTAGCCTGTCCTTCTTTTGGGGGCATGATATTTCTAGAGACCTAAAGAGAATTCTTTGCTACAAGGAGTAAGGCCTTTAAAATAACCCATCAAACGAAATTTTATGTTGTTGAAGATAATAAGTAATTTATTGTTTACATTCAAACTGCCTTCTGCCTACTCAAAACTTTTTTAAAAACCCAAAGAGCACCTCTGGGCAGGTGTGCAAGACACTAACAATAATGTCCATTTTCACAGTTCACAGCAAGGAGCTCTAGCATGACAGTGTATACAGACCTAATTTTTTTGAGTCTTTTAGTGAAATGAATCATTCATAAAACTATTAAGCCCATAACAAGAAAAGCTTAAAAGGGAGAAAAAAATGAGAAAGGTTTTCTTAAGTCAGGCTGGGACCTCATTAGATGGCACAGAGAACTTGAATGACAAGAGCATGACAAATGCTTGTAAGATCCCTTAGAATGGCCTCTGAATCACAAGTAATGCCAAATATATTAACTACATATAAAGAGTGTCTAGAAAGCTAAAAAAGTAACATGTCAAGGTCACTGAGACCACATGTTCCTGGACCAAGAAGTCTAACCAATGAGTTACCAGGACTTTCCCTGGTGCATTTTTAACCCCCAGATGCTGCTGTCTAGTTAACAGCCAGGGAAGAGAGTTAAAATTTCAATGCAGTAACTACACAGAAATATCCAGAAATCTATGAGCTATCCTCCCAACAAACCCCACTAAAAACCTCCTAGCAAAACCAGGATAATTAGCAATCATTCCAGTATTTCTGGATGACTAAGAATAAACAAGTAGTCACTTGGTGTACTAATTCACTGCCAAGAAGGCTTATCTTAAATTGAAATTATTTTCTAAGAGGAGGCGAGAATGTTTCTGTCACAATACTATCAACCAAGAACCACTGACTCCAGATCAAGTGACTAGTGGTAAAAACTCATCTCTTTAGAATGGCAAAAGTTACTCATCCGTGCAGAAAACAGTATTAAGATTGTTAAAAGGGAAAAAAAAATATCAGAGGGGAATTTGAAGACTTGTAGGAGCTCTTCTTTCACCTCTCACTCTACAGTTTCCATTCCAGAATAACCATCCAAATCATGGCTCCATGGCTCTACAGTAGTCTCCAACATCACAAAACACAACTAAAGCCTCAAAAGATTACAGAGAGAGGACTCTTTACTCACTGAACTAACAATACAAATAATTTGCTTGAGAACACATTGCTGGAATTTTTAAGAAGATGGCTAGCAACTGAGAAGACAATAGGGAAAGCTTTTCTCAAATTCAAAGCATACCTATGTCTGTATGCAATTATTTATGACTGGTTTAAGGCAGTCTGCTCATTCACTTTTATGTTAATTATGTTGCTACCCTAGACATACACACAAGTGTGAGATTTCAGCTCTTTCAACTTCCAAAACATTCAAAACTTCAATACAGCTTCTTACCTACAGGAACACAGCAGCTTTAAATAGCTACTGAACTCGTGTCAAAGAGCTCCTGTCCAAGAGAACTAATCATCACCATCTGTGAATTATGTTTACATCTTTGGTAACATTCAAGATCTCAAAGTTTGTGGGTAGGGAGAGGGAGGACAAACAGGAATAAAGTGAGGAAATGTATTTTGTTCTGCCATATAATGTACTGAGTTCCATCACACTTTCTGCACAGTCCTACCCTACAATGTAGCTAACGTGCATCAGAAGAGATCTTTCAAGATGTCCAGATTATTTGGCAAAAGCTAACCAAGGACACAATAAATACCAGCACTATTCACCAGAGACTTTCTGAAGCACTTTAAGCATGAAGTTGTATCTTTATATTTGCAAATAGTGAGATAAAAGTGTGCTTGAGATACAAGAGTAGCCCAACAGCCATTTGGTGCCTACATGAAACGAAAAGGTGGCCTCAGTTCAGTTATCCTGGAGGTCTTATCTACTCGAGTGTAGAGTACTGAAGGTAACATGTATGATAAAGAAAATAGACTTTGTGGATTCTGTCCTGGATTTCAGACATCTGAATGGGCATTTCCTATGTCTTGTAATATCAGCTAGTGTGAAGTAGCTGATTTTAAAATATACTTGAAATTATACAGAATTTTTCAAATCTGAGACTTAATGATAATCAGAGACAGCATATATAATAAAATTTTCAAGTAATATGTATTTTAGAGATCATATTCTCATTATAAATTCAGTATAGCTTCAATATGCTATGAAGTTGTATCAGTTGAATTCCTAGGCAGCGTCTCCTAAAATTATACATAATTAATGGAAAAGTAATTTAAGTCTTGTAAGATCACACACTTACAAAAACAGGACAGTCAGCCCTTCATCTGACTATCAAATCAAGTGCTGCTGTGAACACCAGTTGTAGAGAAACCTGTATTTAGTACTTTCAGAACAGTGACATTCCTTTGTTTTCCTATCAGTACCCTCACACCTCCCCAAGATCAGGTAATTGTAGCAGAAATAATAATATGGCAATGAAACACCATTATCCTACTAACTATTTCTATACATAGCATATAACCTGTCTACCATGGCTCTTAAAAACATTTATTTCCCAAAGTGGATGATTTATGGCCTACTGTGATAATAATTTATTAAAATACAACTTAATGTAATATGAATTGTAACTAGTACAAAGCAAACAAAAGATATTGTTCATGTCTTTCAAAAGAGAAAGTTTTCTTACCACATATTTAACAGCACTTATGAACTGGTTGTGGAATAACAGATGTTGAGTTTCATCCTCTGGATTTGACACAGTGTAAAGCATTCCACAAATATTACAGGAAATAGCACCAAATCTCTTCTGTCCTCCATCCTATAAAAAAAAGAAAAACAACAAAACCAAACCAACAAATAAACCACAAAACAGGGATTCATCGATTCCTTGCACAGTAAATACAGTTAAACAGAACTTTCATTGAATCAGATATCCCTCCTAATAGCATATCTTCTGGAAACTCAACACAGAGACTAATGGGGTGAAACAGGAGAAAAATGACAAGCAACAAATTTAGAATTTCATCTTTCAAAAATCCATATACTCTTACAGGACACAGGCATCAATCACAAGGCAAACTCTACCTAAAAATACTAGCTCCACTCCCTATTACTTTTGAACATATTACCTTTATTCTATGACAAAGAACAGAATTCTTCCTTCATTTCCCCATCTGCAGAAATATAAGCATCTTCCACAAAGAAAATTCCCATATCCATCCCCACACTACTTGGTTTTCCCTACACTTCTGCTGCTGCCTGTCCTTCGTTGTGAGCTGCTTTGAGACAGGCCACAGGTGAACCATTTGCCTGTAAATCTGGAAGGGTGCCAGAAAAAATGGAGGTTATGGAAACAATCATTAAGACCAACAATATGTCTGCAACAGCTGATCACTACCTTTGTTGGTTTTTAACAAAAACCAATATTTCAAGGCAATTATTGAGCTACACTGAAAATGGAAAATCATATCACTCATGACCTTCCAGGTTCTCCTGCTACTCTGTATGCAACCATTACCAAACTCTGGGCAGTACTCAGTACCCACTGCTTTAGGTTTATTCATTAAAAGTGTTATTAGTCTGGAAATATGCTCAGATTTTGGAGTCAGTGCCTAATAAAGAGTGAAGTAGCAGGTGCTGGGCCTGCCTTTTGCAAAGAGCAAAAGAATACCAGTTAGAACAAAGTCTCTAGCCAAAAAGGCATGTTTAAGTTACAGCTTAATTCTTACCTATATTTTTTTCCTCTTTAACTACATGTGGAAATTAAGCTTATGTAAGCAGCAATAAATGACACTTTTAATTTATTTTAACATACATCACAAGCAATAGAGAAACAGGAACTTACTCTATACTCTGAACTAGTATACTACATAAGCAAAAAAAGATTTGAGGATTTTTTTTTAACATTAAATTGATCTACGTGTGCAATTTGCACATGAACTTAATATTGCTTTCCAAGGGCTGAAAATATTCACAGTAAAAAAAGCCTATTTTATAGAAGAAAGCATTTTGCAATACAGAAGAAGTGTTTATAAAATATTTCCTATTACTTCCATCTTCAAAGACATGTCTAAGAGCTACAGAACAGTTCAATTCTCCACACAACAGCAACTTATTTCAAAGAGACATTAGTGCCATTTAAAGTGCAGGTATCAGTTTCTTTCCAAGAAGAGACTAAAGGCACAGCAGGTCAGACAAACTCAGAGTTGAACAGGAGCACATCTATGGAATTCAGGCAAAAGAAAGGAGCTGAATCTGGGAAATCATTGTTTTAAACCATACATCAACGTACAGATCCCTACTGTACAGAGGGAGAAACAGGAGCACACTATGTTTCCAAAAGAGAAGGGAAAGATGAACCCTGAAGTTAGATTTGTAAAGTCAGAATAAGATGTGCTTTCTAAAAGTCCAAAAATCGAAACAAACACATTTTATTTCACTTGCAGATTTCCTTTAAAGCAGCAAAACAAAGTACCCATTCTAGCCACCAAACGACATTGCATTTCAAGGGTTAATACACAAAAGATAAAAAATGCAGTGCAGCTGACTATCCAAAGATGAACCAACTGAACTAGACTTCATAATCCTATCTTGAAAATGGAGGATATACCCTTATACCTAGAGTAGGATAAGTGAAAACAAAGTGTACTTTGATGCTTGGAATATATGCCAAAAAAAACCCCATTACTTAAATTAGAGAATCAGCTACATAAAACAAGCCATAATTACTGGTACTGCATTAAGTCTCATGACACAATTTCTTTTCAAATCATCAAGAAGCTAAAGGTGTAAACTAACCTCTAAGTTTACTACCAAAAATCTCAAGCCAAAAAAAAACCCTAGTTATGCAGGAAGTAATCAGAAAACTCAAGACAATGATATCTTCAAAGTTGCCCAGCTCCCTGGCTCAGCTCACCTTGCATTGTAAATACAAATGCTGTTTTGCAAGATTCCAGGTTACTTCCCTGGAATAATACTGCCATATTGTATTTTACAGTCAGACCTTCTCAGATATTGCTGGTATCAGTGGCTTTGAGTTTTGGGAGGAGGGAGATGTTTTGTCTGGATTTTGTTTTTTGAGGATTTCACTGATAATACTATTCCACACACATACAGTCGCATCAACAGGCTGCCCACAGAGGTTAATATGAAAACCCTGTTTCATGAATTATGGAAAAAAGTACATTGTAGTACATAAATCAATCTTTTGGACTCTGTAGCCCTGATAAATGTGGACTACAGTTTTTAGGAAATATTCTACAGTCTCCTGAAAACAAGAAGGAAGATTTTTGTATAACTGAAGTACTATTTCAAAGCCACAGCACAGGACATAATGCTTCAGGCAAAAATTAAATACGGGAGCTTTAAAATCCAACAGAGACTGCAACAACAGAAAAAGACATGCAAAATAAACTCAGGAATTATGAAGAATGCATGTTTGTACTTCAACAAAACATCTACAGGATCTGATTATTTTTAAAGTGATGTCACAGCATAAGCAAAAGTGGAAAGGGCATGCATCCAGAGGATAAAAGTATTCCCAAATCATAATACTGCACTAGAGCTTGCCAGACCTTCCTAATGGGAAAAGATCAACAACCAACCAAAAAACAAAATGAAACAACTACAAAGGAAAACAACCCACAAACAAAAAACCTCAAACAAAACAAACAAAACAAAAAAAAATCCCAAGCACCTTCTGTACTGTGTAACTATAAGAGAGTAAATATAACTGGGATTTGAAAGTGGAGAGGTGGAATCTTCTCAGCAAGCATCTAATACTGAAAAATAAAGTGCTGACTTGTCACAACTAGAAAAAGATGCAAGAGTTTTGACTCTCAGAACCTTATGTTTTTCAGAGCAACAATGTTCAGGAAAATGTGGGGTTTCAGGCAGAAAAAATGTTGTTACTCTTCTTACAACTCAGTTTCCTAAACAATAACAACAAAGGGAAGAAAATATTTTATTTCCTAAGCCAACTATGCACGTGTAGATGGCAATTAAGCATTCCAGCATCTCAGGCAATCCTGAAGTACAGGATATCCACTGTTTCAAGGCTAACTGTAATTGAACACTGAGAAAACACTGCTCTAACTTCAGAAGAGTTTCTTAATTCTCTGTTAGACAGAAAGAAAAGTCTTACCAATCTCTTCTTTGAGAAGGTGCATGTCTGCTGATCTTCTATATGTGCAATACGGAATCCTGCAAGCAAAAAAGGCATTTGGTGCCTCTGCAGGAGATGAAAAGGGGCCTTTTTTTTTTCTTCCTTTCTTTTCTCTCTTCAATTACAGATTAGATCACCTCCTTCTTGATTACCTAGTATTAGCTAGAGGAAGATTGTTTTTTCCTCTTTTCTAGCTTTTTCACAGAACAAAGACTAAAGCCCAGCCAGAGAAATAGGCAGGCTGGAAAGGAAATACAAGAAGTGCAGGAAGAAACAACAAAGATTTTATGACTCTCCACAGAAAATTAAAAGGTCAAAGACTGATATTTCAGTGAAAGATGCATTCAAGACTGCAACGGATGGATAGATCCCCTTGCTGACCAGGAGGACCAGGTGACATGTCCCAACTCAGAATGAAAGCCAGTCTTCATATTGAACAAAAATCCCCAACCAACCAACAAAAGAAAAAAAACCCAAAAAAACCCTAACCCATCACCTGAAAAGCTATTTTTAGCAAAGGGGTCTAAATCAACTTGAAATTTTCAAAGCCATGATGTATCTAATTTTACTTAACATATTTGAAAAATGAAAATGGAAGGTCATTATCCATTATTAAATTATATCTTCAATGGTCACTGGCTAAAGCAACATGAAAAGCAATACAAAGTAAGAAAATAAATCTGCACAATATTTACGAAGGACAGGTAATCCATTCTGAACCCATATAAAAGGATTAAGCAGGAACACTACAGAAAGTGCTCTGATGAGCACAGGTTTTGGCACGGGTAAGGTTAATTTCCTTTACAGCAGCTGCTATGGTGCTGTGCACTAGACCTGTGACCAAAACAGGCTGATAACACAGGGATGTTTTAGCTATTGCTGCACAGTGCTTACACAGCATTCAAGGCCTTGCCTGTTTCTCACACTGCTGTGCCAGTGAGGAGGGTGCCAAGAAGCTGGGAGGTGACAGAGTCAGGATCAGCTGATCCCACCTGACCAGAGGGGTATCCCATGCCATACAGCATCCTGCCGAGCAGTGAGAGCTGGGGAAAGAGTGAGGAAGGGGAGGATGCTTGGAGTTTAACGGCATTAATCTTCCCAATTGTTACACAGGATGAAGTTCTTTCTTCCCAGAGAAGGCTGAACATCTGCAAGCTGAGGAAGAGCAGCGAACGATTCCTTATTCTGTTTCACTTGCACGCACAGCTTTTGCTTTACCTGTGAAACTTTCCCCCATCCCACCTGGGGACAATGAGGGAGCAGCTGCACGGTGCTTAGCTGCCTGCCAGGGTTAACCCACAGCACAGTGCCAGTGGTGCCTGAATTCCTGTAGCAGCTCCCAGCTAATGTTACAGAACATTCTCACCTCCCTTCAGGACAAAGGACACCAAGTACAATCCACCTGAATTTGCAAGACAAAGCTGGGCTTCTGGATAGGAGAAGAAATGGGAAGAAGTGATAGTAAAAAGGATACCATCCCTGTAAGAACAGAGCTATCCCAAAGGACACTATTTGTGTAGAAGGAAAAATAATACTCTCAACTACCAAACTCCCTCCCTTATGCTTACAAAGTAGTCACTGTCTCATTTTCACTGGGCTTACAGGACAGAAGAGGGGCAGTACATAAACAATGTGAAGAATGAAAGATAGCCTAAAAGCCATTCTCTAAATCTTCAGAAAAACTGCCTAAGAGGAAGTTTAAGGAAGAAAATAGCAACTTTAAATGATTGCTATGCAAGTTTCTTCAGAAATTCTTCTCACAAGAAATTACTCTTACACTTATTATTTCCAGTAAGGGCTCTGTTTTCACCTTAAAGAAAAATATTTACTTCATATATAACCTATTTCAGTCAAGTAGGAAACTATGTTCAATTTTAATCAAAATATATGTAAGTAAAACTTCAGGCATGATATCTGAATGTGTAAACTGGATTCCCATGCTTATCATATCCACACATAGCACCAATTCAAACCTCAGAATCAAAAGCACCTTCCATCAAGCAATCCTGATCCATGCACTTGCAAGTACTCCTAATGATCAACTACATCTAATTACATTTGCTGGCATCCAGGCATAAACTCAGAGCTCTAGAAAGGCAAAAAAGTCTCCATAACTCAAAACTATCCTTCTATCACTTCAGTGATTTATTTTCACTCTTTATTCATTTTACATGTTCTTTCCTAAAACTGATGACTTATTTTCAAAATACTAGTAAAATTCAAAGGAACAAACCTCAAAATGGAGTTAAGTATCCCTGTGCTTCATAGGTGATTATTTAGATTTCTTTGTAGCATTAATGCTTTTATCAATTCTTATTTTCATGGTCATAAATTTGGCAAGCAGAATTTTTACAAGATGAAAACCACTGACTCTCCTTGTCTTGATTGTACAGCATCTCTCATTTGATGAAAACTCAGAACACATGCTTTGTGCATTTGTATTTCTTCCCATTTCAGAATTTAAAGGAACAGATGATTTCATATTCAAGTTCTCATATTTGCAAATCACATTCAAGTAATTACAAAGTAAAGAACAATTTTAGTGCATTACTCTACAAAGCTTCCTATGGAGCTTCATGCAACCTGACAACCTACCAACTAAATATTGAAATGAAGTGCAAGAGGGTGAAATTCACAAACATTCAGAACAGATTATTTCACCAAACACCAAGTCAAGGATTTGGACCATAATGAACTTTTAGCCTCAATCTTAACTTCCTTCCCCTAAAAAAGAGATCATACTCTCTTCAGTCTGAACCAAAGTCTTTGCATGTCACTTCAAACACCACTGTCTTCTGGCACTGTTTGCTTTATGAAGTGTCTTGGAGCATTAGATGCTTTGCTGTTCTCAGTTCTGAAGAGACTTGCTTTTTAACATGTATGACAGTCAGCAAATCTGAACAGGAACAACCCTTCGTTTGACTTAGATGTACTTCTACAAAATGAAGGTAATTTTATGTTTGAAAGCTGCCCAGATAACCAGATTATGTGTACCAGGAAAGAGAATGATGCAAGTGCAGCTACCAGGTTTTTTTTCTACAAACAGAATTTGTGTTATTTTACTTCTGTTAGTCAAATAGCCTTAAAGCTTGTTAAAGATAATATTACTTATGAAAAAAAGAAAACAAATCTATTCATTATGGTAATCATGGGAGAAGAAGAAAGCTAAGATACATCTTTAAGGATTAAATACAAAACCCTCAAAGCATATTGTGAAAACCAAAGCCCAGTTTTACCATAATACGTCTCTAAAGACCAAAGATTAAAATACACAGACAATACTGTAACATTTCAGACTCTGAGTCTCAGATACTGGAAAAAAATTTAAAAGTTATCATATCAAACTTACATAAAAAAGACTAGGAGAATTCAGTAGCAACCAAGTAGCAAAATAATGATTTCGCATTATGTCAAGAAAATAATTAGTTTTTCAGCTTTGGTTACAAAAAGAAAAAAGAATTCTGTACCTACATTAAGATGGACTGGCTTGACACATCTCCAAAAGAATGAGATCTCACATTGAAGAGCCCAAAATTGCATCTTTCAGGCATTTAGTTTTTTTAAAAAGTGTAACAATGTGCTAATTAACTGTCTCTTGCTAAGAAGAAAAGCATGACTTGCCAATTTTGCTCAAGGTAAAGAATAATCAAACTGCTTCTCTTAATGCAACATGCCAGAAACTTGAAGTAAAAATGATTTCTAGCTATTAACTATAATTTTTTTAGATACTATAAATGATAATTTAAGTGATTTGACCTTGTGTACTGATACTGCTCTCCACAGAGGAGAAATTTCAACCTCAGCAGTTTTTAAACCAAATTACTAATTTCTCTTTTCTCACAGGATCATTATGGAACTACATAAACACCTCTGAAAATAATTAGTACTAATAATAGAAAAATAAGCCCAGTAATTCAGAATGCACATTTTAAAAACTCACCATGGTTTTGCAAGCAAAACTAATAGTTACAAAATGAATCTTATTTTATAATATGCATTTAATCCCATATCTTTTGAGTATTTGTAGGAGGAAAGCCTAGTAATTTAGAAGTTAATTTTGCCACTTTTCACCTGTAGAAGCTGGCACAGACTATTCTAAACATAACTATGTCTCAGTTCCACTGTAACCAAGGTCAAGGACAGTATTTTACACAGTGGTTTAACTAATATTTGGTTTCCTCTACATGTTTTGACAAAAGTGCAGTTCTCCCCAAGGTAAAAGAATAATAAACCAATACCCTACCTAATGTTGTCTTGGTAAACTGAAATACAGGCATTATTAAAATGCCCTTTCCACACAATAAAAAGCCTACTCTGAACTCAATTAAATCCAAATGATTTGATTGTATGAAGTGCTGAAATATGTAAGATATTGTGAAGCCATTACTTTCACATTTAGAAATTAAATATCCTCTTGCATTTTTCCAGAAATACCCCTAGAAAATCACAAACTAAGTCTCTCCCATTCTTCCTCATTTTCCTCATTGCTCTTCATCAATGAACCTTTCTTTAAAATTTTGCTTGGTTAACAACTTTTATTGTTGTATACCTGAAGAAAAGATTACTTTTCTAATTCTAGCTGAATACAAGGATACTACCAGCATAATCAGTAACTCACAAAAAATCTTTTTGTATAATAAACACAGCAGAGAGCTACACAAACCCTCCTCAGCAGCCAAGGAGGAAGTTCTGTATTTCTTCTTGTCAAAGATCCCAGCAATTTTTCAGCCAAGTTCTATTACTGTATGAGTAAAAATTTAGTTTCACAGAAATGAAAAGGGATATTCTTATGGCCCTTTTAATGTAGTTAAGATATTTAATCATTCATTTTAATTCTGTTGGTAAAATGGATTTCCGAGAGGCAGTAACTAAAATACTTCTGAAATGTTAGATACAGTTCAGTTATCCTGTGGCTGGGCATTCACATGCTTTGTATAACTTCAGACAACTGGAGGATATATTTATCACTTTAGTTCTTAGCAGCTCTGATTTAAAAATATTTCAGTATGTATATAACAGTGTTCAGAATTCACTTGGTTCTATTTCAGTTAGTATTTTCACGTGTATAATCCATGTATTACATGAAAAAATAACAACTTAGTAACACCTCCAATTATATATTTTAGAGGTACAATTTCATAAGAAATCTTCTTCCTTCCTAGTGGCCTGGATTCCTCTCCCTCTCTAGCCTTTCATTTCTCGTGGATTATCTGACATGGGTGTTATTGAAAACACAAACCAAAACACAACCAAAAACTCCAGCTATCTCACAATCAAAAGCTGTATGATTCTAGAAGAGAACAAAACAACTGTGTCACTCCCTTCTGGTATCACATTTTCTTGTTACCCGTATTTTGTAGCTAATAGCCAAAAGGGTAAGAATAAATAACCCAACCAGTACTGCTGCTTAAATATTATGGTAAAAATAAGTGCATGCACTGGGAAATCTGGAAGTTGATCTCAGAACAATACACTTTAATGACACAGGAACAAATCTGTTAATATTAATTCTGCACACAATCTACCAGATGCACCTCTCCCTATAATTCTGAAATTTTAAGAAACTGAGAGTTTACATGTAAGTAAAGGCATATTCACTCTCCCTATTTTCAATGAATAGCTATTCTATTTAAAAAGTGCAGAAATTTATTTCAACAAGAAACATCAAACATTAAGGCTTGCTGACACCATTTTCCCACCAATACTGAATGGCAATCTAGTACAGGGTCTACTTCTACAAGTCATTTACAATGGTGATAAGTAGTATGTGTAAGTAATGATTTTTAGACAAGTTCATTAAAACACAGCACAGCAAATTCAGAGATAATTTCTTCAAGAAGCTATAAGCCTCACTAAAAGGGTATTACTTACTGTGATCAGCTGCTTATCACCATCTTTTCCTGCTTCTTTTAGCTTCTGAATATGTTCCTCAGATGATGGCAAGTTACTGCATTTTGATGCTAATGAAGGATTTGACAATGGAGCCCTTGAAATACAAATATATTTCATGTTAAAAATGGAAATGCTTATACATGGCATGCTAGATACTCAAACTGTTGTGATTAGTACAAACTTTTCCAAGATGCAAATCCAAATTAATTACATAAAACACAATCCTGTATGTTTTAACGTGCAATTAAAATGAAAAAATAAGGAAATAAAAGGATTAATCAAAAAGCATAGTTTGTAACTAGCCAAATTACAAGATTTTTTTGGTTTATGAAAAAAAATTATCAAGTGGGTAGGTTAGTCTGAACCATTAATCCCAGCATTTAAAAGAGGCACTTTCAGAGCATGATGGTGCCTAATGCCATGTATTTCCAAAGTAGGATTCAGGGATCGTACATCAGGCTGCTAAAGCAGAGCATGTAAAGATATTCTCACAATAGAGAAGTCAGATATCAAATCCCTACAATTAAAACCTATTCTCTTCTATCAGGTGGCAGTGAAGGGAGGAAGACACGAGGAATAAATGCACTGGTATCACTGCAATCTTATTCAGTTTAAACCTCCCCTTGTCTCAGCTGAAAGGAACACTGGAAAACTCAACCAACTATCACCAAAATCATTCTATGAACTTGCTCCTACGTTCAGGGGGAAAAAAAGGACATTTGTTCCAGATTTGGATAAAACTTGCAGAGATTGCCAAAGCCAAACACACACAAAAATACACATCCTTCAGCTAGGTATTTACATATTTTTCTCTTTCTGAGCTAATTTAATTGTGGCATCTCCTGTCCCACAGGCAGCAGGTTTGTCCAGTGAGCCTTTCAAAAAATTAACTCTTGCCAGACATTTTTCAAAGAGCATTTTTGTGCTAAATCAGGGGTAATTTTTTTTATTTCCTTCATGAGCTTTAAAATTTGCCTCATGTAGCTGCTTCGAGGTTTGCCTTTTCTTACTGCACCCTTTTCCTACAAAGCCCTAAAGGGAGCTGCACTGTAGTTATGCACACAGGTAACAGAATACTCTGTTATCACAGGAGCACTACAGAAAGAATGATGGCTTAAATCTAGGATATCACATAGAAAGCAGGGTAAGAAAGGTCTTAGAATTAAAATATATATATCCAGGCAATAGTAGAGCAATATGAGTTTGTTCAGGTAATAAAAGAAATAAATGTAAGTAGATATCATAAACCTGCTTGGCAGTTGAGAATAAAAATATGAAAAATCAAAGTTATTGCAGTGCTCATCAATACATTTTAAACCACTCATTTAACTAGTTTGCATCTACCTTATCAACCATCTTCTGTGAAGTTCCATAGTAGAGTTTTTCAACATGTACAAAAGGGTTGATTTATCAGAATTGTTAATTTGGCCTCAGAGAGATGTACTGAGAACTACCTGTAACATTTCTTCTTGTTCCCATTATAAATATAGAAAACAGTAACAACACACCGACCACTGCTGCTGCTCAAGGTACCAGGTACAAAGAAATGTTTGTCTTTAGCTTCTAGTTGGGTAAAACCACAACCTATGTCAGAACTGCTCAAAAACTGCAACAGTCAACATGACCAAGGGTAAAATGAAAACTTGAAATCTAACACAAATTTAGTACTAAGAACTTTTTCTTTTTAATATGGCTGCTCACACCTTCATTTCACAGCAATCACAAAATTTCAAATTAAATCCCCTCCTCCCCACCTGAAAAGAATTCACATGTACAAGACTCCCATCTCATAGTACAAGGAGTAAAAAAACTCCTCCAGATGTAAGTGAAATAATTCAGTACATGAAAATCACGTGGCAAATCCTCCCCCTACTCCCTGGTTCTGATTTGAGGACAAGACCAGTATAAATCTTTTTCCAATTCTGTTAAATAATACTTTTTTAAATAAATGTGCAGCTACAAATATCTTGATTATTTTCTTAGCAAAGCAAAAATATCCCTTAACAATGGGATAAAATTCAAGTCTGTTTTTACAACGAACAAGTCACTTATTTAAAACTAAGGCTGGGAGACAACTATTTTATTATAAATTCTCTCACAACTCTATGCAAGGTTACTGTAATTTCACAATGTATGAAATACTATACCTTTTCTCACATTCAGAAGTTTGACTTGTAAGCGAAGTTTGCATCAACTGCGTGGGAGCCAAATCTACAATTAATCAAAGTTTACAATTTCATTATAAAGTTTTTAGTTGCAAAGGAAATGAGTTACACAGTGATTTTCAAAAAACATTCAAAATAATTTTGCAATTTGTTCAGGGACAATAAAAAATATTCAAGCATGAAGTAGTATACACGTTTCTCCAAGTATACTTAAAAAAAAAGGGCATTTTTCTGCAGCATTTTGACAGCAGTTCTGCAGAACAGTTAGCCAGAAGCTAAGCAAGGCCAGCAGTAAACTACCTAGGAGTTTAAATATGTTTATACTGACACACATATAAATAACTGTCTATATTTTATTAGAATCATAAATGTACAGTATGCTCCCATCTGAGGCACCTTCTACAACACTTAAGGAAAAGAAAGAATCTAAAACAGCAAAAGAAAGAATATTTTTGTAAATTCTGTGACAGAAATTAAGAGTTGTTACCCTTCAAAAGTACTCTACAATAGCAGGAAAAAACTTTCAACTATTTCGTAAAGCTAAATAATAAAAACAGTGCACTCAAACTAAGGTTCAGATTAAAAAAATACATGGAAACCCCAGAACAAACCCCTCACACTAAGAACAGAAAAAAAATTAATTAAAAAAAATCAACAGACAAGTTAGTGATCCATTGACAGTATTTCTTAATCAAATGTACTTCAGTCAAAATATTCACCTCGCACTCATCACAAGCTTTGACAAATTGCATTCACATTCTGACAAATGAGAACTACATAATAAAAACAGGAGAGTGATTACTCAATAATTTGGTTAGGATCAAGAAGAAAAATTTAAAAGAAATAAATGCAGATACTTATTCAGAGGAAACAGAGCAGGGAATTAATAAAAGCCAAGTCAAGAGAAGAAGCCAACTGAAATATGGACGTTTTACTGCTTTACTACATGGAAAATGAAACAATCTCATTGGATTTCCCCTCTTTCCCACTCACCAGACCAGAGAAAAAAAGTACATTTCAGTGTTACTCAAGTGGCCCTGGGTTTGACACAAAGCAACACAAAAACCCTGGTCAACAGTTCCAATTCCCAAAGTTTAGTTCTGCATCAGCTATGCCTTACTCTGCGAAACACTCTTCCTAAAGGGAGACTTATCCTTCCTACAGAACAGATCAAACCAAGCACAGAAATCACTAGCAGACAGTTACCTTGAGGTTCACTTTCTCTGGGTTCCTTTTTAAATTGTTTTGGTGGTCTAGGAGCTGTAACACACTTTACTGGAGAACTTTCTGGACTTGATTCCAAATGTAATCGAAAGTTCTAAGCAAAATAGAAAACATAAAAAAAAATAAATCAAAAAATGTCCAAATTATTCAATGCCTTTAGCCTATTAACAAAACCATTAACTGAACTAAGTATTAACATTGTGAACACAGCATCAGTTTTATGTTAATTTAAGCAGACAAAATACAACTGACTAGCTAGTCCATATTGAAGTTTGTGGCATTAATTTTGGAAAAAATCTTTTTTCATTTTATATATAAGCTTGTAAAATATTTCCTTTAGAACACAGTTGTCCTTAAAAGCCTACATTTGAGTAGGAACTCATTTAGATGAGGAAATGAGAAGAAAACAAGTGTTCTCCCAAAACACCTTTGCAAAACAAAATAGCTACGGAAGCTGAAGCCCTGAAGAAATGTCCATACGAATCCATACAACCTTTGGCTCCAGCAGAAAATTTTACTGATCAACATTTAGTTAACAACAGAATCTAGGAGGGTGGAATCAATTAATTTTTCAGCTTACAGTCTCTCATCTATGACAACACAGCAGTAAATCTCTAACACATTCGAAAATTTTAAATTACTGTAAAAGAAAGTAATTGTTAAAACAACTCTGAGCATGGGATTCTCAGAAAACAGAATAGATTTAGAACACCCTCCCACTATACACCACAATTAAAATAACTTACCTCATCTGGTCTTGGCTCACATAAATGTTTTGTCAAGTTAGGCAACAAACCATTTTCTGCACCTTTCCTTGCGGGCTGTTTTGTATCTAATGTCACTTCTTTAGCTTCAGCTCTTTCAGATGAAGGCTCTGATTTCTCCTGCACACAAGTTGTACTTTCATTCTCAAAGAGTCTTGCTGACAGCTTGCCTTGTGTCTTTGAAAGCTCTGCTTCTGCAGCCATTTGACTTGCCTCTGAAACTTCAGGGAAGTCTTTTAAAAAAGGAAGCTTGGGGACATTTGGAGAATTTGAGTTACTTTGCTTCACATTACTAGCTTTCAGCAATTTAATTTTGGTCCATTTAGAGTTTTTGTTTGAGGAGTTATTTCTACCATTCAGAGTGCATTTCACAGGCATAGCTTTTTTGCTAGGGAAAAACCGTTTGCACTGAGTATTTTGACTGGTTTCTTTCTGAGTGAGCACTTCACTTTGCTGTAACTGTGTGTCATTGTGCTTTTCTTCTGCTTTGCTATCCTCTGCATTCGGGGAATCTTTTCTCACTTCTACCGTATCCGACTCAATCTCACCTGCAATTTCTTCACAAAGTTCAAGGATGCTCACCCTTTTGGATTTTGCATCATTCTCTGGTTGATCAGCCACATTTGTCTCACTTACAGATGGCTGTGAAGCATTTTTTGGTTTTGTACTAGGTTTTATACTCTGATGTGTTTGTCGCTTTTCCTTAGATGTTGTAGAATTTGGCTTAGGAGAATTGTTTTCCACTTTCTTTGCGTTGCCAGAATTAGGAGATATAGGGCCTGTTTGGTCTTTCTTGATTTCCTCAAGACTCTCATCAGGACGTGATGAGGACCCCTGAAGATTGTGTTGAGAGCTACTGGAATTATCCTTTTTATTGTCTGCTTTACACTTTTTCTCTTTCAGAGAGCTGGTCACTTCTACATGTATTTCCTTATCCTTGTTTTTATTGTTTGGCTTTATCTTTGTGATTTTCTGTTCCGTTTTCCCTCCAGCAGATTTCAGTGGTTTTGATGCAACACTGTGAGCATGTTTTTTTGCCTGGTTACTGTGCTTAACTTCTGAAACTTTTTCTTCTTTAACTTCTCTGCTGCGCAGGGATCTTGCTGGAACATGCACATGAGTTAAGTGCTGCAGTCTCTGTGATCTCCTCATTACTGGCTCGTTTGGCTCAATTAAGCATTTTGACTTAGGAATTTCTTGCACAGATTTTTTCTGGCATACCTCCTTATTTTTTGGAGATTTAGGCTGCTGCTGTTGGACTGTTTTGCCAGGTATTGTTTTATTATTTGAGTTGAGTGCTGATGATCTTGTAGTCATACGTGTTCCTACTTCAGGTTCATTGGTGTCATCACTGAAAGATTCAAATAATATTTTTTTCAGCATCCAGAAAGTAGAATCTATTATAAGATTCTTCTCATTCCTCCTCTTCCTCTTTCTTTTCTAAAACATTAGATCTTATACTCTCAATATTTTTGGAAGAATTTGCTCTAGAATTATTCCAAAAAGGTGCTCACTTCCACCTAGTTACTCTTAAGAGTTGTATTTAATGTTTTTTATACATGGCAAGACTGAAGTATGAGCCCCCCCCATGAATGCTTTGTAACATCTCTAGCAGTTTTTAATCACTGATGCTTGTGACTTTCAAATGAAGTATGAGCTATATAAATACATAGATAATATTACATTTATTTTTGCTCCAGAAATTTTTTTTCAGGAAGTCTTTCTGGATTTCAAGGTACTTACATGGTTCCAGAGAAAAATCATGTAGTATAGACAGTATATATAACATTTAAATCTGACCACCCTTCTAGCACTATTTAACTATTTAGCTGTATCTTTAACTCAGATTCCCTCTGCTTAGATCGACTACATTTCTGCACTAATGCAATCTACCAAGATACTGTACAATTATGGTTTTTTTTGGTCACTGACCTGTTTGGTTTGACAGAGGTTTTGAGTATGGTTTTCTCCTGCACTGCACACTGACTGGGCTTTGATTTATTTGAGCCATGTTTTGTATCCGACACCTCTTTTTCCTTCTTTGCCAAAGATGGTTTGCTGTTCTTGTCCAGCTTTGGACGTTTAGCAGAAGGTTCTACTAACGTAGACTTCCTTTTCTGAGCTGCCATTTCTGTAAAGAATCAAGCAACTCAGCTTTTAGACTCTTGTCAAATATCGTAACTTTTCATTTTTATATATTCACTTTCCTTTTACAGCCAGATCATGCTGTGATCAGAAAGCAAATCATTAAAGCAATCTCAAATCAAACGACATTCACTTTACTTACAGGTTTTTACAAGAGGCAATCGATGTTTAGGCCAAAGTAACTTATCAAGGTGTGACAAGAGCATTCCTTATGCATATGCTTACAAACAGGATGGTTCATGCCACCTATGAAGAACAGAAAATGTTCATGCAGTAAACACTTCATAACTTCCTACTCAAGACTGAATTCCCACCTTCTTCCAACCCCTCAAACAACACTTAGCAAGCTGAGTTTCATTGATAAGGAACTAAAAAAAACCCAAAACAACAACCAACCAAAAAATAACAGTTCCATATGCAACAATTTTTTGCGCTTTGCTGTCTTAAGCGCTACCTTTTTACCTTTTGAGAGGTGGTAGGTAACAGTACAATTAAGTTTCTCAGTTTTTCACCTTTTCCCAGAAAACAGTGTGCTGCTCTCTTTCAGAGCTGGCAAAAAACATGAGACTGCTGTCAATCCTATGCTTCACAGCAACAGGGAATAAATCCATTAGACCAAGTTTTATGGCTGCTACAACAGAACTTCACAGACATCAGGAACCACCTGCAACTGGTCCTTCTAATTCGACTTAAGCCACAGAGATGGAAAGCCTAGGAAGCAGCATTATTAGAGACATTTGCCTTGGGCAGTTAGAGACAATGTTTTCATGAGACCTGAAAGGATGTTAACAATGCAGAAGTTACTCTGCACGCGAGTCTGAAAGCTAACAGAGATTCTTGATAAAAAAAAATCTTCACAGATTTGGCTGATCATGCCTTTCATATACATTTCTTACTTGTGAAACTTTTCAGTTCCCTTATTCAAAGATACCATTATTGTGTTATGGCATAGGTAATAATTGTTCAATAAAGTTCACTAATAACTTTATAAAATTAAATTCACTGGAAGACTCAGGGGTCAGAACTTTACATCATCTTTTTTCAATCAAGAATTACCTATTAATTTTTGTCACTGGCAGACTTACAGATTATATATAGAGTTCTATATAAGTATATAGTTTTTCAAATCTTAACTGATCTGATGCTAAATCTGACACATTTTTAAGGTCAAACAGGGAACAAGTCACCAGTTGTTTAACACAGACCAGACACAGTTCATTACAACTAAAGTACGACTTCCAGTATTGATAAATGAATGTCTTTCACTAACAATTTGAAAGACACTTATCTTAAGCTCCTTTTAGTAATTGATCATTGTCCAAAAGGAGAAAGTAAGCAACTGTACTTTTTCTCTTCTTTAGACTTCATGTTGTCCTTAATCTCATTTTCATTTATCCACTTATGAAAGCATTTCTAACCATGCAAAACTGGTAATTTTGTTGAAAAGCTGATTAAAAACTCAGATTCCAGGCACCAGTACTATCTTCTGACCTTCTCCTTTAAAGATAAACAATCCATATTTGAAGTCTATTTTTTAAATTCTACCCAGGGAAGAAATCTCTAACAGTGCTTCTTGTGGTGCTATTTTCATGTCTCTCCCTAAGGAGCAGGTAATAGAATTTGTGTGCCTACGTTCTCATAGCTCATGAGCTCCATGACACCTCACAAGCCTTTGGGTTTCCACCACTCAAAGAAAACCCATCAGAAATGCAGTATGGTCACTCATCTTGAAAATAACAGCCCTGGTTGCTGAATAGGTCTGCGGTCTCTTAGAGCACAACATCAACACTCAGAATATGAGAATATCATGACACACACTGTATATACCTGGACCTTGTTTTTTTTCCAGACATGACATGGCACACTCAGAGAAAACTTTCAAGTACAAAATAGAGTGTACGAAACTTCCCTCATTGGCACTCCTTCTCAGGCAACTAAAAAATACACTCTCCTCCCACAGAGCTCTTGAACAGTAATTTCTTTCCTACTAATACTTTGTACAACAGAGCAAAGTCTTTTCCAGACATTCCAGAACTGGCAGTCTCTGCCCTGGAGAAGTCACCCTCTAGTAAAAGCCGGATTATGGAAAGCTGGGAAGACACAGAAGTGCAGGAACAAACTAGAACAAGAGCAAAGGTTTGGTGCAAGAAGTACAGGGGGGAAAAAACCCGAAAACAAAACACAGCAAACAAAAACCTCAAACCCAAAAACCCCAAACCAGCAAACGAACAAAACAGAGAAATGCAAGCCCCACAGCTTCCAGTCCTTAGAGCAGGGGCTGAGGCTGGTTGCCCACCAGCTGGACAGGGCGAAGCGGTCTCGTGTCCCGGCTGAGGGCCCCGGCAGCGCCTGGCAGCCTCTACAGCACAACTCAGGACGAAGGGAAGGGAA